>MU227389.1:68270-102199 GCA_018584345.1 Thuja plicata | reverse complement strand
TTACAATATAGATGATCCTTTATTTATCTTGTCGTTCTATTATAAAAATAAATTTCTATGGACAATATACGCATACGTAATTGATAATATACGCATACGTAATTATTATTCTAGAAATTTATTTTTTTAAAATGCTAAAGAACTTAAAATGTTTGTATATGTCTTAGAATCTTAACGATTTGATATGCGGATTCAATTCAGAATCGCGCTACCATTAAAATTCCTAAGCAAAACTTCGCAGAATGGCACAAAGTTTTTAAAATAGAATTTAAAATCTATTACTTATACAAAATAAGTTTATACTTCAGGCGACCGACCAGAAAAGATCTTCTTACATTGATTTCAGAAAAACACGGAAAACTGCTCAAAACACCACTGAAAAACCCATGACGCCACTCAAAACTGGAAACTAAGAAACAAAACGCAAAACGAAAAGGAGAAACAAGAAAGGACTTGATGTTTAGTTACGGGAACAGAACAATTAAAATCAAGGGATGATTGATTCCATTGAACAATATCCCTTCCATGACATCAACATGCTTAGAGAAAAACTCCTAGCAATCAACCGAGAATTGCGTAGGGTTGCCCCAATTTTGGGGAATGCAAAATTAGGGACAACACATTTTATCTTTCTTAAATGAGTTGGATTGTAGAAGTTGGAGTGTGATATGAAATATTGATATTAAAAATTTTACACAATTAAAACTACAAGCTACTACAACCTTTTCTAACGAATTTTAATAGATTTTGTGGAAATCTGATAATACTAATAGTTTGCAATCTTCTTTACACTTGAAAATAAGGCTGTTATTTGCAATCTTCTTTACACTTGAAAATAAGACTGCTAAAGATGGATTGTGGAAATCTGATAACACTAATAGTTTGCAATCTTCCTTACACTTGAAAATAAGGTTGCTAGAGAGGAAGGGTGATTCTTCCTCAACGTCTCCTCAAATCTCATTGAGATTTATGGAGTAATAAGTATTAGCAAGAAAAACTTCTCCAACACAAATTGTTAGGGGTCTCTAAGAGCAAGGCCCCATGCAGCTGCTTAGCTTATCTAAGCTAGCAGCCACCGCTTAATATTTTTAGGAGTAAATTGTGGAGCTGGTGGCCCCATGCAAATTCAATTTGCTGCTTATTTTTAAGCAGCCACTTTAATTATTCTAATATAATTTTTTAATTGTCTATTTAGATGCACAAATTAACAAATTATTATTGATTTTGCTTATAAAAATTGGAGGTAAAAATTGGAGGGAAAATTTAGTAGAAAATAAAGGAGGGAAAGAATTTTATGAAGTCACATGTCATTATTTTCAATAAGCAGTTGTTGCTTATTTTAAGCCCCCCCATTTTCCCCATAGCTTATTTTAATTTGCTACAAAATAGGTGCTCCGCAAAAGTAGGAAATTTAAGCAGCCGAATGGGGACATGGTATAATTACTTTGAAAGGCAAGACAATTTGTTAGGGGTAGCTTGTATTTGGGGGGTAAATTTGATTGTTTGGTAGTCTTGTTAAGTTTGCGTCTAATTAGAAAGTAAATTTGATTGTTACAGTTTCCTTCTAATTAAGGAGTATATTTGATTTTTTGATAGTTTTATTCAATTTTTATTTTAAAATAAAGTCAACATGCAAATATATTTGAAAGACGACTCAAATCGTTAGGGGGGTAAATTCCAATTATGTTGAGAAGGAACACAAATTTGTAGGGTGTCCTCTAATTATTTTGAGAGGCCTTATGAAAGTGTGATGGCTACATTTGATGGATTGATAGTCTTATTTAGGTTTTGTTTGAAAATAAACTAATTGTAAGAAATAGAGTATCATTAGAAGAAATTGTTAGGGATATCTTAAAGTGTGGGGATTAAATTGAATGGTAATTTTATCAACACTAAGAGAGAAGCACATTTATTGATGATATATAATTTTAAGTATGATATTTGATTATTTTGAATTTGTAGTGACAAACCTCAAACCTTATCATAGGGCAATTGAAGGAAAAAAAAGAGTTTAAAATTACAACTCAACAATAAGGATTGAAAGTTGCAAAGGAACTTTTAAAAGACAAGTTATGATAGAAAATATAAATTTAGTTATATATCTCAAGCATTGACATATCTAATCTTGATGGATTGATAGTCTTATTTAGGTTTTGTTTGAAAATAAAATAATTGCAAGAAAGAGAGTATCATTAGAAGAAATTGCTAGGGATACCCTAAAGTGTGGGGATTAAATTGAATGGTAATTTTATCAACACTAAGAGAAGCATATTTATTGATGATATATAATTTTAAGTATAATATTTAATTATTTTGAATTTGTAGTGACAAACCTCAAACCTTATCATAGGGCAATTGAAGAAGAAAAATAAAGTTTAGAATTACAACTCAACATTAAGGATTGAAAGTTGCAAAGGCAACTTTTAAAAGGCAAGTTATGATAGAAAATATAAATTTAGTTATATGTCTCAAGCATTAACAATCTAATCTTTACTAAAGTTTACTTTTTCAATTAAAAGAAGCAAAATTTTATAAACAAACTAAAGAGAAACAAAGTGTTATAGATGTTTGTTGCAACAAATACAAACCAACAAGCATAATAGCAATTACCACAATTATATTTTTGCTCCAATTAATACAAACCAACAACACACACATTTAGTTGTCGCATCAAAATCACCCTGAATGATATTACAAACATAGAGATCAATGTTATTCAATAAAAGCAATTCAGAATGTTGATATTTCAAGCCATGCATACATTGTTTAGTCCAACTATCAATACAAGTGATCACTAGATTTGAGTCATTGCACAAGATCATGTATTTTCTCATTAAGTAAAATGTTAGATGGGTTGTTTGCAAATTGAGAATATGGAGAGACAAATTTATCACAAATCAATTAGCTTGTAACTAAAGGGGAAGAATGGTGTTAGAAAAGACACTATTAGACCGGGTTGTTTGTAAATTGACAATATGGAGAGACAAATTAGCACAAATCATAATAGCTTGTAATTGAAGCGGGAGAATGGTGTTAGAAAAGACACCAATAAGTGAAGCATCAAAAATAATTTGATTATGTCTTCTTGTATGTGTTGGATATAACATCAATGGGGGTGGAACCAAGCACTAAGAAGAGTTGTATTTCAACACCATGCATGTGAGAATAAAGTAGGCAATGAGATGAATAACAAGTGCCACAAATTATGAGCATCAACACGGAACCAAAAATCATGTTTTGTAGATTTCATATTGGCACAAAAAGGACAAGTAGATATGGGAGAAACAAACTAAGGACAATTACCAATAGGAAGCCTTGACATGCAAGGCTCTCCATGCTAAGAATTGAGATTAAGCATTTGCTTTGGACTTCAAAATTTTATAGTTGAGCTTTTTCCATTTAGACCAAAGAAATGTGCAATGTCACTTCATATTGAGTCGGGGGGATATGGCAATAGGGAGAAGGAGTTGTTTGTAAATGGTGTGGAGGGGAAAGAAGCAAATGTTGCAAGCATTAGGTCATCTCCAATCATTCAAAAAGTTAGCATAACAGTCCAAGGATAGCAAAGTGTGGAGCTCATGAGTAACAAGTTGCTTGATTTCAACGATAACAAGCTTTTTTTTAGACAAGGTATTTCACATATAGTTTGATACCATTTTTTATTTGAAATAGTTAACTTGTCATTGCTTCATGTTATTCTAGTTCCACAATGTATTATTATTTATTACAAAAATGTGGCATATATGAATAGTAATAAAAAAGAATATATAGATTGAATTACATTAGAGGTGGAAATAAGATAATGGTTGGGGGTAATAAAGAATTCAAAAAATGGTAAATTGTTCTCTAGGAGTGAAGCATTTGACACCTTTTGCAAGAGTTGCTAGTTAGGATAAAACAAACATGACAATCTTTCCCCTATACTATTTATCTGTGTACACATAGTACTATCACAATATAGTACATCCCTTCAATTTGGTACTACTTGGTGCAAGCCAATTTTATTCTATTTAGAACTTCAATCATTTCATACTCAAAATATTTTACCGTCTCTACAACTAATACACTAGTTGTTCTATGCATAAGCTTCATATGTAGCCTGGGACATTTTGCATCCCACCTTTTTGATATACACATAGTTTTAACATTCATGCGTAATAATGAATACAAGAATGATTTTGCATAAGACAAACGTTTTGGTATGAACATAATGTGATTGGAATGTTTCCATTAATGATTAGAGAAGTGTGATTATTAACATTTTGTTCAAATGTTGCTAATATTATGTAATTAATGTTTGACTTTTTTTATATGATTACTTAGTTGGATGTAGGAACCACTTCCCCTCCCAGATGGAAACTATAATACCCACCCATAGTTTACTTTGCAGTTTATGATGTCAAACTCTTTTAGGCCACTTTTTTATGTGTGTGCTAGTTTTCAGATAGATTTGATGATACTATAATGTATGACAATATTTTTTTATGATGTTATATTATGATCCATTGATTAGTTGATTTATATCATCTTGTTAGTTTACTTTATGGTTGTTCTTAGTAGATTAGCTAACTTAAGCGTAACTCTATGTCATGGAACCCTTGGGATTGTCATTATGTTTATATACTCAATGGTGATATGTTTATCTTATGTTGTGCTTGCTTCCACATTTGTATTGTTTAAACTTTAAAAAAAAAAAATATTACATCAACTTAGTGTAAAGTTAAGTTAATTTCTCATGGGGTCCAGGGGGTTGTTACATCTGGTATCAGAGCCTGAGTTTCTACACTGGGAACTCTGGGAATTTTTACACCTATTAGGTCTCTTGTAGTTAAAACTTGAAACCAAAACATAGACACATCACTCTTTGTATTTCAGACTCATTGTTTTGTAACTGCGCATTTGTGTTGTATTTATTTTTGACTTGTTTTGAGATATCGTTTTATCTTTTGGTTGTTGTAGGTAAGATGCTTGTTGAGACTAGATTTGTTGCTAGAGGTTGAGGTAGATGACGTGGAATGGGTAGACTTTACAACCCTTCTACGAGCCTCAAGAAGGAGAGTGTGCATGAGCACAACATGGAAGAGCTTAGTGGGGGTAGAATGCTGAGTCAGAAGAACCTCACTCTAGGTAGTTGTTTCAGGCAATTTTGAACCATCTAGGACCTAAGCAGAATAGGATTGAGCAGGATGAGTCTTAGGAGGAGGAACATTATTGTTGATCGGGATGTTGTTCTAGCTAATCACATGAGAGATCTCCTTAGAGCATGACCTCCTTACTTTGATGGAACTGGTAGTGGATTTGAGGCAGAGACTTGGCTTATTGGTTTGGACTGATGTTTTTTTATGCACGCCTATGGTAGTAATACCAAGGCTAGGTGTGTCATCATGCACCTTAGAGATTTTGCATCTACTTGGTGGAAAATTGACGAATAGAAACTTGAGCTGAACATAGATACTATCACTTAGGATCTTTTTCTTGAGAGTTTTAGGGATCGCTTTCTGTCAGATCAGTGGAGATAGGAGTGTCCATATGAGTTTCATAATCTGTGATAGTTGTCTATGACTGTTCAGGAGTATGATAGTCAATTTTTTGAGCTCAAGCAGTATGCAGGTTTTGGTAATAATATGGCCATGATGGTACAACACTTTATTTGAGGAATTAATGGTCTCATCAATGGGGGGTTAAGGTTTTTGAACCTAAGACTCTCAAGGAGGGGGCCATTAAGGCTACATTGGTAGAGACGAATTTGGCTTTGGGTCATGGTGGTCAATTTGGTGTTCAGTCTGGTGGTACTGAATTTTCAGGATTCAGGGGTAATCAGACTCATGTGGTGGGAACTCTAAGAATCCTCCTACCTTCTCGAAGGGTAATTAGAACTAGAAAAACAAGAGAGTATTCCATGGTCGTAGTGGTGGATCACAGTCAGGAAACAATCACAACTAGAAACATAGTACACCTAATCAAGTTGTTCAACCAATTCATAGTTCACATCAAAATTTTAGTAGAGGTGGCTTCAAAAGTCTAGTGGACCTTCAAATGGGAAAAACTTCAGTAGGAGAAGGGATTGTTTCTCTTGTGGACAGTATGGTCACATTGCAACTAATTGTCCTCAACATTTGACGTAGTTTTCAGGCCAGAGACCATTAGCTTCATATCCTACAATTAGGGATGTTGGTAGATGCCACATGGTGCTTGCAACCATTGATCATCATTTGGTTGAGCACCAAGCTACTGTGATTGGGTCTGCGAGTAGAGGACATGCAGCTAGATTTTATAATTTTGTAGCGGGAAAGGATCCTCAGAGTTCGAACCATAGAGCAGGAAAGGGTCCAATGGGACCTGCACATTGAGTCTTTTATGACTTAGTAGGATGCAAGTGATAGAGGGAGTTCTATCCCTATTTGGTTTGTAGGCTGCTAGGGGTAAGCCTAATTTTAGGGGGGTGTAATACCCACCCATAGTTTACTTTTCAGTTTATGATGCCAAACTCTTTTAGGCCACTTTTTTATGTGTGTTGGGTTTCAGATAGATTTGATGATACTATGATGTATGCAAATACTTTTTAAAGATGTTATAGTATGATTCATTGATTAGTTGATTTATATCATGTTGTGTAGTTTATTCATGGTTGTTCTTAGTAGATTAGTTAATTTAAAAGTAACTCTACATCATGGAATCCTTGAGATTGTCACCGTGTTTATATACTCAATGGTGATATGTTTATTTTATGTTGTGCTTGCTTCCGCGTTTGTATTGTTTAAACTTTCAAAAAAAATTATTACATCAACTTAGTGTAAAGTTAAGTTAATTTCCCATGGGTTGTAGGGTTGGACATTATAGAAACGGAGAGCGATCTCAGATAGTAGATTTAGACATTTTGAATGGACAAGTCAATGCTAACTGAGTTCCATCACACATCATCTTAAATAAACAAGTAAATAACTTTATGTGAAGCTTGAACAAATGTCATCTTGTAATATATCCAAGCATGTCAATGCAATGCTAATACTATTAGATAATTCTATTTAATAGTCTTTGATGGTCGTAAGGTAATGATCATCCCATAATCTTGTTAGATGTGCTTGACGAATTAGGGTGAGTCCCTATATACAATAGCACAAGCTAAGCTCCAGACAAAACGCACCAAAGACAAAATAAAATAAAAATGTGAAACTTTTTTTTTTCAAATTCGTGAAAACACAGTGATTTTTTTACAATATTTTTGTATTTTTTGACCACAAAACATGCAAATCATGAAGAACAGATGATAAAAATTTTGCGAAAATCTGTTAGATTTTCTGATTTTTTTAATTTGATCAATGATACATTTTGTAAGGAGCTTAGCCGCATCCAAATATAATTCCAAGAGTTCAAGTAAAACACTTCAAGTCAACACATAATGACTTAGTGGAGAGAATCCACTACATGTTGTTGATGGTGGGGACGAGGCGAGTTTTAAGGATTTTGGGAACATTTTTTTGTGGATTTGGAGGGCTCTGATGTGGCTCCAGCCGTGGAGGACGTGCTGGAGCAACTTAGAGGGATTACACAGTTTGTCAGAGTTTTGGGAAGTTATAAAAGCCATTCATAATTGAGTGGTTTAAAAAAATTCATGGCTGTGACGATTTTGTGTATAGATGATGTCTGTGATTACGTGGGTTTCTTGTACAGGTGTTTGTTGTGTGAATACGTCTCTGTCCTTCTAGTTGTTGAATTTCCTTTTCTTTTCTACGTTTGATCGTTTACAAAAACTTGCTGCCCTGGGTGTGTTTGATTTGTAGTTGGTTGCATCAATGACAAACCAAGATCATTATAAATACCATTTTTTTCAAGGAACAAGTAATTGGATAGCGTAAAATAGGAAAGAGTTTGTAATTTATAAAATTTGCATAATTTAGTGAGTTAATATTTTGTGTTTCTTAAAAGAATTTATTGTTTTGTGGCAAAGTATTTCTTTCTTAGCTCATTATAAAATTAGCGAACTTGTTTATCCTTGAAGATAAGGATAAAGAGAAAGCTAATGTTTTTGTTGTCGTCTTTTGGTACTGCTCTCGTTACTTAAGTAGCTTTAGTTTATGTAATTTGTTCTCAAGGCTTTGCCTGTGCTTTTTTACTCTTGAGGGGTGAACATGTATCCCTCTACCTTATATTGTAAATAGTGTACTTTAATTAATTAATTGTGAAGTTCATCAAAAAAGAAAAGAAATAACAATTATCAAAGAGAGCATGGAGAAAAGCTTCTCAAACACAAATTGTTAAGAGTAGGGGAGAGGGACCAATAGGTGACAAGGGTGCCAATATATGTTATAATAGGTGGACAAAATAGACCTAGTAGTGGTGCACTAAAAACGTCATGTCAATGCTTATCCCTAAAAAGATTCTTCTAAATTTCAAAAAATAATCAATCATGTGATGCCACACCAGCTCACTATTAAACATGACTTAGTACACACTTGTTCGTCTTATCACCTTTTGGGACCATTTTGGACACCTTCACAAAAAAACATGCTGATGTGGCATCATATTTGACGATGTGGATTTGAAAATTATTTTTAAGTAAAGGACTTGGCAAGTAAATTGCTATAAAAGAATTGAGCGTAATTTGAAATTTCCACATAAAAAATTGAGAAGCACAAAGTTAGGGTGCAATATTGAGTCATCTCCCCTATACTCTAATTACTTTGAAAGACAACACAATTTGTTGGGGATGGCTTCTAATTGGGGAGTAGTTTGAAAATTAGAGAATCTTGCTAGGGGTAGCTTCTAAGTGAAGAGTAAAATTAATTTTTTAATAGTCTTTATTTAGTTTTATTTTTAAATGATCATAAGTAAGTATATTTGAGAGGCAACACAAATTGTTAGGGGTAAATTTCAATCATGTTGAAAAGGACACAAATTTTAAGGGTGTGCCCTAATTATTTTGAGAGGCTTATATATGACAGTGTGAGGACCATTTTTTCCAGATCGATAGTCTTACTTAGGTTGTGTTTGAAAATAAAATCATCATAATAAAGAGAGTATCATATGAAGCACAAATTGCTAGGGGTTTGCTCTAAAGTGTGGAGATTAAATTGAATGATAATTTTATCAACACTAAGAAAGAGTGTAGCATATTTGTCAATGATATATAATTTTTAGTATGTATTTTATATTGAATATAGTAGCGACAAACCTTAAAATTTATCATAGGGTCTAGTTGAAGATAAAAATTATTTTAGAACTACAACTCAACCGTAAGGATTGAAAGATGTGAATACAACTTTTAAATGATTAGTTATGATACAAAATATAAAATTAATTATAAATCTCAAGCATTGACATATCTAATCTTTATTAATGTTTACTTTTTTAAATTAAAAGAATCAAAATTTTACAAACAAATTAAAGAGAAACAAAGGTTCGTAGCAACAATAGATTTTTGTTGTAGCAAATACAAACCAACAAGCTTAATAACAATCACAACACTTATATATTTTCTATAGTAAGTACAAAACAACAACAAACACATTCATTTGTAGCATCAAAATTAGGTTTACTGATATTACAAATATAGAGATCAATGTCATTCAATAAAAGTTGTTCACAATGTTGATATTCCAACCATGCATCTATTTGTTCAGTCCAACTTTCACTAAAAGTGATCGTTAGCCTTTTGTAATTGCCTAAGATCACTTTTCTCATTAAGTAAAATGTTAGACTGGGTGGTTTGTAAATTGACTATATGGAGAGACAAATTAGCACAAATCATATTAGCTTGAAATTGAAGGGGAAGAATGGTGTTAGAAAAGACATCAAGAAGCGAAGCCTCTATAAAAATTTGATAATCTTTTCTTGGAAGTGTTAGATATAATATTAAAGGAGACAAAAACACCAAGAATAGTTGATCTTAAACACCACACATGAGGGAATAAAGTATAAAATGAGGTGAATAACGAGTGCCATATATTATATGCACAAGAACAAAACCAAAAAATATGTTTTATAGATTCCATATTGGCACAAAAAGGACAAGTAGGCTTAGGAGAAATAAATTTAAGTCAATTGCCAATAGGAAACTTGAGATGCAGTACTCTCCATACTAAGAGATTAGATTGAGTGTCTTCTTTAGACTTCCAAATTTGATAGTTGAGTTTGTTCCACTTAGACCAAAGAAATGTGCAAGGCGACTTCATATTGAGATGAGGTGAAATGGTGATAGCATGGAAGGAGTTTTTTTGTAAATGGTTTGGATAGGGAAGAAGCAAATATTGCAAGCATTGTGCCATCTCTATTTATTCAAAAAGTTAGTATAACAATCCCAAGATAACAAAGTGTGGATCTTGAGAGTAACAATTTTTTTTAACGATATAACAAGTTGCTTTGTCTAGAGATAAGATATTTCAAAATGTACTTTGATGCCATTTTTTGTTTGGATTAGTTCACTTGTCATTGCTTCATATCATTTTAGTTCCATGACATATTATTATTGGTTCTTGTCAATAGGTAGGATACTTATGCATTTGTTGCATTCTTTTTTGCTATTAGTTTAACCAATCATCACAACAAATTAAATAATTTGAACAAAAAATCTGTAGTATATATTTATTTATTATTTTGAATAATTATAAAAAAATATCATTATTCTTTAATTTTATTGGTCCATATTACAAATAGTCGGTTCAAAATTGAATTTTTCCTTTCTTCAAATTGCATTTTCTATCTATTCAATTCATTACATCACATCAAATATCAAATAATATTAAATTCTTGAATGAAATATATACTATTATATATGTCATTAATTTTGACTTTATTATATATTTTATTAAATAAAGATCTAATGTGGGATCCCCAAGATTCTAAAATTTTAATTGTTTTTTTCTTTATCCCGCGAGGACAACACAAACAACATATCACATGGTGATACATAAGACAAGGATATTCACTCTTGTCATCAATTTTGAATTGACGCCTTTTAATTGACTTGACCTCATCCCAACCATCTCTAAAAATGATAAAACTTGTCTCAACTAATCTACCCGCTACAATAAACAACTATTGAATTATATTTTCTTACAACCTTAGAAACTTCCACAAAATACTAATGTCCCACTTACCCTTGCTAGCCCACACGACCATCCATGAGTTTTATAGGGTCTTCAATTAAAAACTAGCTACCCACATGCTCTTCACAAGATGAACATGCTTTCAAAAATAAAGATGACATTGAATGCAAACATCAATCAAAAAAAGAGTTTGGTGTAGGTAGATAGGAAGGAAACCAAAAAATTTAAACAAACATTATACAAATGAAAGACACCCAACACTATCCAAAGTTTTCTTTACAACCTTTAGACTAATGCTTGTGTGCTATCATTGGCTATTTGACTGAATCAAGCCATTTCTCTTGAACAAGTACTTGCGTCTTCAGTTTCTCCCTCTCCACTTCATCATCATAACCTACGCTATTCATTTATTTGTATGTGAAGATTTTATTTTTTTTGCAGATTATGGACTCTATGAATTTTTTGTTTTATTTTTATAATAAGTTTGAACTGGTTTCTATTAACTCAAATAATGAAGATACAAATTTTCTAAAAAGAGTTTTTTTTTTTTTCGGAAGTTGGGTTTTTTTTTTTTTTTGTTTATAATAGAGTTTAAATTAAACTAACCATGATATGGAGATCAATTTCTATTTTGCAATATATGACTTCCTGGTTTTTTTTTTAAAAAAAAATGAACTTTATTCTTAAGATCACATTTGGTTCATTTTTTAGGCAAAATTTTGATCTTACATAGATTCTAGATTATACAAGTTGTCTTTATATTAAAATATTATCTTGCAAAGATTATAGATACCACATGTTGTCTTTTGTATTTCTAATAAGTTTGAAACGGTTTTGTCTACTTGAATAACTACTTTTCTCACATTTCAATTTTTTAAGAATAGTTAAATTAATACTCTTAAATAGAGTTTAAATTAAATTAATTTGATTGCTAAATTAGAGTTAAAGAGGCATAGGCTTTATTAATGTGAGGCATAAGTTTTATTAATGGGCAACGCTATTTAAGTTTTTTAAAGGTTTTAATTTAGGGGTGACAATTGTAAATCTTTTTCCAGTTAAATTTGCTGAGATAAGACTGTAACATAATTTTCAAAATACATGAAAATCAAAAGCTTCTTTAAATAGTCCATTGATTCATAATGAAAGACCCCAAAATTGTGCAACTTCATTACTTCAAACTGTCCAATTGTGCAACTTCATTACTTGATCTAGCAACCAAAGCTACTGATTATACAGGTGATTGTCAACAGGTTCTTCGTGTGATTGTCAACAGTTTCTCCACGTGATTGTCAATAATTTCTCTGTAATTATCTCAAGTCTTGAGAATCACCGGGGCACAGTACCTCAAGAAAGCTGTTTGTTTTGGCTCTTCTCTGCTGTACGAAGAAGATAGGCTGGTTGGTAAATAATTTGATTTGCCTGAGCAATTGATTTTTTTTTAAATCTTTATCTGAACATTTTCTTTTACCTTTGGCTTTGGAGGCATTAAAATCATGAATTTTTCATAGTTCACAATAAAAATGAGCTTGGTAGTGTTTTTCAATGATTAAAAATGACATAATCAAATCCAAAAGTATTTCGAGAACAATTTTACAACGACAAACTAACAAATAACATAAATTGTTTGTATCAAAATTTTAACTTATTGTTTATCAATGACAATGAATCTGAATATATGTGAGTATGGTAACAAAGCCACAAATAGGATATGGCATGACACAATAGATAGATACAAGGAAAATCATACTATAACATTTTTTATAATTCTAGTTTTATTTTTATCTGTTAATTGGTATATACATAGAGAATGACATTTATAGATTGTTCAGGGAAGAAAAGATTGAACATATATAAACAAAGTTTGTTTGCTAGTCAAGACTATGAAACACGCGCACATTCGGAGCATCTAAAACTGAGCAATATGATATCTGAGCAATGATAAGAGTCTATAAAATAATGCATTGAGAAAAAAATAGATCACATATTTATATTGATTTTTTTCTTGTTGCATTGCAATGAAGGTTTGAAGAGGCTGAAAATTTACATGGTTTGCACAATAGAGTGAGACTAGTATATGTTAATCTAGAGAATTGCTTAGGAGGAGATGCAATAACTGACAAAATCGTACAAGCAAAAACAAGTGTGGCGGCTAATGTTTGAACGAGTATATTCATAAAATAAAATCATGTTAAAGTCAGAGAAAAGTATCTATTAAACATTAGGGAGGGCATTTAAATTCTATCTGTTATCGATTACAAAATTTAAGCAGAAGAGAAAGGCTTGTTCCGGGGGCTATGGCATGAAACATGTGCAATGAACAAAACAATTGTATCTACCTCTGCCATGACAAATTTCTTGAACATATATCATGTGGGGAAGCTCCAGCTGGATGAGCATGACATTTTGTATTCGAAATCCCCAACCACAAATAAGGAAACCCAAATACCTTTTTGAACTGTGTTTGCTTCATTGAAAAACTATAGACAAAATTAGAGAGATGTGTATGTGAGTAGCATGCATCGACTGTTGAGAGGCTTAATGAATCTGCAATCCATAGAGAATAGGTTTGAAGAGGCAAAAATAGTTGGAAAATATTATTGAAAAATTATGACTTTCTAAAATTGAAGTAATACAAAGGAGGAGGTTTTCCGATCTTACGTTGAATATTTTTGTTGCAATGGAAATAATGTTGTTGTCCATACAATTATGAAGGTACCTTGAATTTCAAAGCTTCACATCAAGGAGACTACTTCAGAGATGTATTTTTGTAGTTTTCAAATGTTATTCCTGCAAGCTATGGAAAGTGTTGCTCAAGGAGTTTTTCAGGCATCGTACAATCCATAATGTCATCCTCAGACTGGAATATGCATTGGAAGAAGGGGTTGTATGCGAAGTCTGTGTTTTCTACACATGCGATGCAACATGCATTGTTGGTGGATGAGGTCTCTGCCAATGAGGCTGGATGATGACATGAGGTGCATACCAGCTGGTATGGTGCGAGATAAGCATTCTTCGCTTTCAATATGTCAACTACCTGCAATTTAAATGAAGACTTAAGTATGGACTTGGAACTGCATTTCGAGTATTCAATGGTCTAGTTGTTTACTGTATGTTGGAGGAAACAAGTTTTTGTAGAGAAACCCTTGTACAATCATCATTGAGATTTTCAATGAATGTAGTCGGTGTTGTTTTAATGGTGTTTGTTCCTCTTGGCCTGCTACGGACAACATTCTTTAGCAGGAGGAATGGCGTTTGTGCTGATGCAAGGATTCTTTTTAATACTGCAAAAGCATCAGCGTGGTAATGTGGAACTGTAACCTGCAAGGAGAAGAATTGTCTGAGTCAATCTAAGGAAGAAGTGTATACTGTAAAAATTATTGAAATTTATTTTATATATGGAGGAAATAGCTTACAGAAGTTGTCTGTCATGGCCGCTCCATCTTTTACAATGAGCATATATTCATTTGGTGTCTGGTTGTGTGTTGCCACTATAAAAACCAACGATCCAACTGAGTAGATGTTCGGTGAGTAGCTAAGCTGACTTATTGTTGTGTCTGGCATAAGTTTTAGCTGCTTGCAGAATTTATCAATAGTTTGAGTGGATGTGTCTGTAGTAAACTGGAAGCAATAATCAACATCACCTCTTTCATATTGTGTTTTCTTTTTTATTTCAAAATTTGATATGCGGACACTTGCACCGGGCGAGAGGTGAGAAAGAAATGTATCAATCAACTGGTTGGTGACATTGGCCGTAATAGTCATTTGTCTTTGACTGTCAATGAGATCGACATGCAGAATTGGTGCTTTAGCTGGGTTTGCAGGGTTTTGGCATATGCAGGACCGTAAGTTGCGAGCATGTCACCTTCAAAAATAGAGGCAGTCTGTGTTTTACATATTTCAATTATGGTGGATACATGGTGTGGTTCCAAGTTTTGTATTTGAGGAGGGGAGATTGTGTATTTTAGATTATGTAATAACATGACAGCTCATGGGAACAATTTTAAAAGTTCAAAATAATTCTTGCCTTTTTGCTTGATGCCTATCATCAGAGTTGTCATCTTGTAGGGGGGTTTCTTGTTGAGTGGAGGATGTGAAAAGAGATCTGAAAAGTGTATAGAAAAATCTAGCATTGTAATTGAACATAGGGTAAAATTAAATGTAAATGTGTTTGTGTGTGGCTGAGGGGTAGAAATGTGAAGAAGAAGATGTCATGGCAATACCTTTTTGTTGTAGCTGTCAGCTTCTTGGCTTTAATGTTGTTGGACATTGGCCCTTTGATCTGGTGTGGGGTAGAACCTTGTTTGTGTTGCTCAGAGGCATTAGATGTGGATTCAACATCTGCTACACATTTTTTTGATGGTTCTATTGTTGATGGCGCAATAGGACAGACTTGAAAAAAATTAAAATGCTGAAACTATGGTAAATATAATTTTTAAGGGAAAAGCAAGATAGTAGAAATTCAGTTTTTGTCAATGTGTATAGAAAGACTGATGAGGGGAAAATGCATAGTGCAAATATAAAATCTGAATAGGCTAAGCATTCTATGTAGACATCTGGCAACAAAGTAGAAAGGCAACTTTTTCCTCTTAGACTAAAAACCATACATGCTACAAGTCTGAGCCGATCCAGTGTTTGCAAACATGGCAATGAAAACGAAAATAAAAGCTGGTATAGGTTTTGAATACAATTCATATCAGGAAACTGAAAGTAACTATTGTAAGTTACCTCAAGAATGTAGATGAAATGCTCTATACAATGAACATGTATAAGATCTTTTTGTGTCTACAAAATAGTATTATATCAGATATTGTTCTAATCTATTTCAAATAAATTATAAATTTAATAACTCTACATAGCATAGTTAAAGCATTAAACCTATTGTTTCGTAGTGCACATACCATATTGGAACTGTGCAGGCTAGAGGTGGAGCTGTAGAGATATTGAAAAATGGTCTGACCAATATTTGTCTAGCACAGTGAATTTTGCAAGAGTGATGTCGATATTGTGTATCCAAAAGTGATCCAATAAACTTCCTGCGTGTGTTGTTGGCTTGTCAACAAGCAAAAATAAGTTGTATTCTTGCATAAGCTCTGCAAGCATTATTTGTGTTTTGGTTGAACGTAACATGTCAATGTTGAAGTCTCTAGCAATTATGAGTTTGTAATTTGGTGGCAATGTGCTAGAGATGTTTACTGTAAGATTCAATATGTCATTAATGGTGCACCTAGTGCAATGTACACATTTGTGATGCGTAGAATATTGCCAAGATGCATAATATCAATAGATAGGGATTCTAAGCATTTTGTTGCAAAAGTATTTGTTTTCAACACTATAATTGTTTTAGCACAACAATTCAAGAGGTCGTGAATAGAGAACCAATGAAAGCAATTGAATTTTTCATCAAGCAAGTCGAGGTGCTTATGAGTCTTGTCTTTTGTTTCTTGGAGGCAAAGTACAATTGCTTTAAGTAAATCATAGTCTTTGACTATTTCCTATGCTTGCAATGTAAAGCTTCTAGTATTCAAAGAGCATGTGATGGGACGATCTATTGATGCAAAGGAAAGGTTGTATTGAATTTTCCATTGTTCCAAAGCTTGAAGACATTGCATTTCATTTTTTACTTTCTAGGATGCTTTGAAGTTTTTATGTCGCAATTTGTTTAACAAGTATAATATTTCAATGTTTCTTACATGAGACAAAGCGGTGTAGACAAGACCATGTTGATACACTTTGCAAGGATGAAAAGCAAGAGAATCCATTGTTAAGCCTTGTGCTCTATGGATGGTTCGTGCAGATGCTAGCTAGAGGGGAAATTGTGTTCGAGTTATGATTTTTGTTGGTGTTTTGACTTTCCTAGCTATTCTCATTATTGGGGTCCACGATGGAAAAAAAGAGCTTGTGTATAGACTTTGCATTCTTTGGCGTCGTGATTTTCCAATTGTGTGGTCATTGATTTCAATCCATATGATGTCTTCATGGTCAGTTGTGTGCAACTGGAAAATGCCATCAGCGCCATTGACTAGCCCATCTTGCATGTTTAGGTTGCCAGCAATTAGTTCCACCAGCATTCCTGGCTTTACATAGATTGTACTTGGCAACGATGATTTCTCAACCTGGAAGTGGATATTGTCAATGGGAGAATCTTTTGCATCAACAAATTTAAGTACATGAAGCTTAGAAGGAAAGAAGTCTAACATTCTTTTTTTGTGGTCATTGATGGCTAAGTTTCTATGAAACAAGTATGTGAATTTTGGATCATTGGGAGGAGATTTGTAACATGTATTCAAATAGGAGATGTCTTGATCAGTTTGTTGACCAGTCCTTGCACGATTCAAAGTAGAAATGAAATGTTCATTTGTTTTCCTAACTACTGTGTGCAATTCAAAGCATAAGACATTATCAAGCCAAAATGTGTACGAAATTTTTCATTACTTATTGTTGGCTCTTCAAATATCCAATTATCGCATACAGGTTGTGCTTGGTACAAGTCACCACAAGATATGATATCTACATTGCCAAATGGTTTAGTTGGTGTGTGTTTGATTTGGCAAAGCCTTTTGTCAATATTGTACAACATCTTGGAACCAATTAGAGATGCCTCATCAATGAGAAAATCTTGCAGGTGGTCCAGTTTCTTGCCTAGACTGTCGAGGGTGTTTGATTCCAAAGGTAGCATCTTTGAAGAGCTATAGGGAAAATGGAAAACAAAATGTGGAGTGATGCCACCTTCATTGAATGCATATTTTCCTCTGGAAGCCACAAGAATGCCTTTAGGCTTGAGCGGATCACTGTCTAGTTGCTTATCATAGATTCAAATCAGTGCTTGGAAGAGCACTTTTGTTGTGAAGGTTTTGCTTGTGCCAGCCCCTCCTGTCAAGAATAAATATAGTGGTTTGTTAGGTGCAAGTCATTTTTCCATAAGAACATCTTTGATTATTTATTATTTCTCTTTGTTCAGCTGCCTTCACAATTTGAAATATTCTTGTGTGTTGAGAAAGTATGGATGGGCTATTTCCGAGTACAATGTGTAGAAAGTGTCATGTATGGGTTTTGTAGTGTGTACATGTTTGAAGTCAGTGGCAATGTCATATTTTTCTATTTCTTTTTCTTTTTTGGTCTGGTCATTTTCAAAGTCAATATCTATTGTTGGATGACTATTATTGTTAGCTTCTGTGGCTGCTTGTTCAAGGTCACCCCATGTATTATATATTTGTGCACCAAATATTTTTGAACAATATCTATGATTTGTGCTTTGTTTGCATCAAATGTTGCACTCAATGTTTCATGGCCAACTAATAATGATTGTTCATTGTTTCTAAAAGGCACATAAAGAATAAGTTTTTCTCTACAATAGTTCTCATGATCGATGTGTGGATTGTATTTTACATAATGTATGACTAGTGGATTTGCCCTTCTTTTTGTCTTTGATGGGTTGCTTGAATAAAAAGTTGTATATTCAGGTAGTGACAAGTTGTCTAAAACTTTTGGGCATTGTATGTATTTGTCGACTGCAGAGGCATACATGATGTTTTCAGAGTCATCTTCATCCCTTGTCAATGGTTTAGGGATTTTCAACATTAAAATTCTTCTTTATGGTGGCACAGTATTGATGAAATGAGTTTTCTTGAGCTTCTGTGTAATGGCAATGAGAGAGCAATGTGAATAGCTTGGCGACTAGACATTTGCTAATAGTTAAGCAATGCATTGCCAAGCTTTTGTATAAAATGTATCTTTTCGCTCTAAGCATAGGCAGATTGTTGGCACAATTGGCGGAATGCGAGTGACAATGTTTTATCTTGTTTTGTCATGTATGAACTGCAATAAGATATAGCAGCATATGTATCTAATATAAACTGGGTGTCTGTATTTGCATACCATAGTGGTGGCACTTCTCTAGCGAATGCATTTATCCAAATGTCAGTTGGCTGCCTTTTTAGCAAGACAATTCTTCGAGATAGTGTTGCTTGCAACATTGAAATGTAATTTGCTTAATCAATATGGAATTCATGCAAGAAATCATCAAATGTAACTTCTCTTGAATAGTGTTTATTTTCTAATTGCTTGAAAAAAAATTTTGCCCTGTCCCTCATAGTGGGATCAACATTTGGTAAGGGTTATAATATCATTGTTTGTTTCATGGGATGTAAGGAAAAGCTAAAGTGACAAGAGGAAATTTTGTGCTTTTTGCATGTTTTTGGATGGTGATGTGTTTGCATTTTTACAAGATCTTTGTTTAGCAGTAAAGAGTCACATGTAATGTACTTTTCCACAAATTTTCTATGTCAATGTTTACAATGGCCATATATAGGTGCATTTGCAATCCACAACACGAAATGTACATGTTCATTCCCTCAATTTTGGAATTCTGTAACAAAAAAATAGTCAAATACTTTGCCAAA
Source organism: Thuja plicata (assembly GCA_018584345.1). Classification (NCBI taxonomy): domain Eukaryota; kingdom Viridiplantae; phylum Streptophyta; class Pinopsida; order Cupressales; family Cupressaceae; genus Thuja; species Thuja plicata. The sequence continues at coordinate 82,755 of MU227389.1, read as the reverse complement.
GAATTGATGGTTTTTCAACATCATCTTTAGAAATGCATTAACCCTATGGTTGAAATAGCGGCTATAAAGGACTAGATTTTTCCTGATTTCAAAGTCAAGTTCTTTATCCTCTATAGTTTCATTGTGTTTGGTCTGTTGTGCAGTCGATAGATGGTGCAATGCTTTTCATAATGGTTTCCAAAAGTGCTCAGCTCTTGTTAGTATAACAAAGAAAGTTGGAGGTCCTAGTTGTCATATCATTGCAAATATATTTTTCCTAGTATGTTCTAAATATTCGGGAGATGTTCGAATGCTCCTTAGTGATCTAAAGCCTAATGGGGACTTCAATATTTTTTCTAGATTTGCAGGGCTGCTCACATCCTTTGCAAACAACTTTTCACCTTTCAATTCAGCTTTTCTTATACAGACCCATGCCAGGGAGGATATTTGCTGGATAATTATTTTGATAGCTTTGAAAAAAATATTTGTTATATGTGTTGAAAAGTTGTTATCTTTGTGCATGAGCTCCCACTTTACTATTTTTTGGTAGGTAAATTTTTTCATGATGTCTTTTGGGCGCGAATAGCCATAAAAAAGTGTTGGGAAATTCATTTCTTCTGAGTAGGTATCTTGGAAAATACCAAGAGGTTTAAAACCTCCAGATGGTGAAATTTCAATAATTGTTGTGTCAATTTCTTTGATCGAATGTGAGTCATTAAACCAATGTATTAGTGATTCAACTATGGGCTCTTCCTCATGGTCAGACAAAACATCATGCGCACCTGGGTCTATGTCTATCTCTATGTCTATATCTGTGTGTATATGTTCTTATTTTTTTTCAAGAAAAGCCTCCCAATCTTTATTTATCGAGACATTTTCTTTTGTATACAATGGTGTTTTGGATAAGCTTGTTAAAGCATTCATTACATATGTAGTTCTAGCATTACCTTGTGCATATGCATTTGCATATTGTAGCTTGCATTTCAATTTGATAGCAACTATTTTAGTTTCATCTATTTGTCTAGGCAATGCTTGTTGAACTTTATCGAAGTCAATAGACACATTAATGATTGTAGCATTCAAGACATATTGTGATATTTTAAATGCCAATTGTCTAATCTGTTCAAAAGCAATGCGTAGGGAGACAATTATTTCTTCTAGACTAGTCAAGGAATGGACAACATCTATTCGTGCATTTTTCCTTATGTTCCATGGGGCAGCAAAGGCAGGGACCTTGCCAATCTTGACAACTTCTATACATTTTTTGCAAATTGTGTGACCCATTGCAATGGTTTTTTTAGTGGTTGCAATAGGAAGCAAAGAGAAAGCATGAACGAATTCATTGTTGACTTTGTAGATTTCTTTATGAGAGCATAAAATTTCACAGTGTGTGCATGCTTCAATAGGTGTATCATTGATCACTTGCAGGTATTGCTTAATAGATTTCTGGTTTTCATTGTTTAGTGTAGTTGTATGTCCATGTCCTGCTGGTTGGTGTGTCATTCTTGCTTTGCGAAAAACATATCTTGTCCTCATCCTTGAACATGGTCTTGTTTGGTTTGCAATATTGATTGTTTCAACAACCTTATCATTGGCCATGTTTTTCAATAGCTTTTCCTTATTGCGTATTGTTGCTTTCAAACATCGTAACAAGGTACGAGAATTCAAATTTATGACAGGCAAACCTGTAATTTTCTTAGGCTTTGACATTGTTGCAGAGCAATGTGTTGTATTTTTCATTGCAAATGAATTCTCCTCAGCATGGCACAAATTGTTTTCATTTCCATACATTTCATTTGGGTATATGCACGAAGATGGGGGACCAAAAAGGTGCCAAAAAACTTTTTGGTCCCCAAAAGCAATAAGGCGCACACGTTATGGCTTGGATTGCTTGAGCATATGGCTTGGACAATCAAAGCCAATAACGTGTGCACACTATAGTGCGTACACACTATAGTTCATGTATGCGTTGTGTAACATTTTGAAAAATCTTAAGGGAGGGAGGAAGAAAGCCCAACAAGCCCTGCCAGACCACTTCCAGCACTAGTTTAATACATAAAATGTAACATTTAAGTATAAGTTACATACTCTTCCTTTCTTATAATTAAGTTAAATTTTATGTATATACTTTCAAGATGTTTGAGAGTGGTTTCAGATTCATAGGAGTTAAGATAAAGATTCTGGATTTTGAGGGTTTTTAGCAAATTTCAGACAACCAAATTCCAGGAATCAACACATTGTCTTCAACATGATTCTCAATGGACTATTGATTATAACCTAAGCCCTTGACTTGATTAAGGACATTCTTCAGGGTTCTAAGTGGTTGCAATGTATCACAAGGGGTCATAATTGGTCCTAAGTGGTCCTAGGTCCCCTTAGGACCCATTATGACCCCTTAAGAAACATTATATAAGGGCCTCTTAAGACCCCTTAGAACACATTAATCATCATAAGACACACTAATGGGCTCTAATGTGTACTAATGTTTCATAAGGGCCTATAATGGGTTATAAGTGGTCCTAGGAACCCTTAGGACCCATTACAACCCCTTAGGACCCATTAGGACACATTGGGACTCATTAGGACCCCTTAAAACACATTAATAGTCATAGGACCCATGAGAGAGAGAGAGAGTTAATTACTGTAAGACACTGTTTAGAGTTCTAAGTGGTTCTATTGTGTCATAATTGGTCCTAAGTGGTCGTACAACCCTTTAGGAACCATTAAACCCCCTTAGGACATATTGGGACACATTAGGGCCTCTTAGGACCCCTTTGAATTGATTAATCATTGTAGGACACACTAATGGGCTCTAATGTGTCCTAATGTTTCCTAAGGGGTTCTAATGGGTTATAAGTGGTCCTACAAACCCTTAGTACCCATTACGATCCCTTAGGACCCATTATAACCCCTTAGAATACATTAATAGTCATAGAACTCTTTAGAGAGAGAGAGAGAGGACCCATTATGACCCCTTAAGACCCCTCTCTCTACATCTTAAGGGTCGTAAGGATTTTCAAGGGGTCCTAAGATACATTAAAGTGTCCTAAGACCCCTTATCATATACTAATGACTGGTAAGGGGTCTTAAGGGGTCATAAGACACATTAATCTACCTCAGAACCCCTTAAGACCCCTTATGGCCCTTTAGGACCCCTAATATGCATGGTAAGGGGTCTTAAGACAAATTAATGTGTCGTAATACCCCTTATGACCCATCTCTCTACATGATCTTAGGGGTAGTAGGATTGTTAAGGGGTCTTAGGACACATTAATGTGTCCTAGGACCCCTTAGACCCCTTACAACCCCCCAGGACCCCTTACAACCCCCAAGACCCCTTACCATACACTAATGAATGGTAAGGGGTCCTAAAGTGTTTTAAGGGGTCCTAATACACATTAATGTGTCCTAGGACCTTTCATGACCCCTTACAAACTTTTAAGTCACCTGAGATGTATGATAAGGGGTCCTAAGAGGTCATAAGGGATCCTAGGACCCCCTTAGGACCCTCAAGGGCCCCTCTCACTAAATCTTATGGATTGAAAGGGTTTGTGTTGTGGGACTTATTAGAACCCTTATAACCCCTTAGGACACCTTATGATACACTAATGAATGGTAGGGAGTGCTAAGGGGTCGTTAGTGGTCTTAAGGGGTCCTAGGAGACATTAGTGTGTCGTAGGACCCCTTAAGACCCCTTACAACCCCTTACAATAAGATAATGAATTTTAAGGGGTCCTAAGGGGTCAACGGTGGTCTTAAGAGGTCCTAGGACACATTACTATGTTTTAGGACCCTTTAAGACCCCTTACCATACAGTAATGTATGGTAAGGGGTCCTAAGGGGTTGTAAGGGGTATTAAGGGGTCCTATGGCACATTGATTTCTCCTAGAACCCCTTATGACCCCATAGGATGCTCTAGCACACCTAATATGTAGGGAAATGTGTCATAAGGGGTCCTAAGACCCCTAATGACTACTTAGTACCCTTTAGGAATCCTCTCTCTATATCTTAGGTGTCATAAGGGTTGTTAACTTGATCTAGAATACATCACAGTGTCCTAGGACCTCTTAAGACCCCTTAGGACCCCTTACCATACGCTAATGGATGGTAAGATATGATAAAATGTCTTAAGGTGTTCTAGGACACACTAAGGTCTTCGATGACACATTGATCTGTACTAGAGCCCCTTTGACCCCTTTGGACACTTTAAGATCCCTAAGATATATGATAAGGGGTCGTAAGGTGTCTTAAGGGGTCATAAGGAGTTTTAGGACATATTAATGTGTCCTAGGACCCCTTATCACCCCTTAGAACCCTTTAAGACCCCTCTCTCTACACCTTAGGGTTCGTAAGGGTTGTTAAGGGGTCCTAAGACACATTAATGTGCCTCATGACCCCTTATACCCCTTATCACCCCTTAGGACCCCTTACCATACACTGATGAATGGTAAGGGGTCCTGAGGTTTCCTAAGGGTCAAAAGGGGACCCTTTTGAATGTTTAGGACCGTCGAATACCCCTCTCTGTACATATTAAGGGTCATAAGGGTTGTTAAGGTGTCTTATGATACATTAATGTGTCCTAGTACCCCTTAGACCACTTACAACCCCTTAAGATGCCTTATCATACACTAGTGAATGGTAATGTGTCCTAAGGGGTTATAAGGGGTCTTAAGACACATTATTGTGTCATAGGACCCCTTATGAGCCCTTACAACCTTTTAGGGCCCTAAGGGGTCATAAGGGGTCATGAGGGGTCTTAGACACCTTAGACCCCTTATGACCACTTAAGACCCTTTACCCTACACTAAGGAATGCTAAGGGGTCCTAGAAGGGGTCGTAAGGGGTCATTAGAAACATTAATGTGTTATATGATCTGTTATGACCCCTTATGACCCTTTAGGACCCCCTAAGATGTATGATAAGGGGTCCTAAGGGATCCTAGGATATATTAGTATTTCCTAATATGTCGTAAGGTGTCATAAGCGGTTGTAGGATGCATTAACGGGTTCTAGGACCCCTTAAGACACCTTAGTACCCATTAGGAACCAAAAGAATACATATTAGGTTTCCTAGTACACATTAATAGGTCTTAAGGGGTCATAGGACACATTATCATGTCTTAAGAAACCATAAGAGCCCTTACGACCCCTAAGATGTACTCTTAGGCTTCCTAATGGGTCATGAGGTGTCAAAAGGGGTTATAGGATGCATTAATGGGTCCTTGTACCCCTTAAGATACCTTACAACCTCTAAGTTGTACTCTTAGGCTTCTTTAAGGAGTTGTAAGGGCCATAAGGGGTTAAATGATACATTAATGGGTCTTAGTACCCCTTAAGACACCTTGCGACCCTTAATATGTACTCTTAGGCTTCCTAAGGGGTCATAAGTGGTCATAAGACGCATTAATGTGTCATAGGACCCCTTGAGAAACCTTACAACTACTTAGGAACCCTAAGAATACATCTTAAGGTTCCTAGTACACATCAATGAGTCTTAAGGGGTCATAGGACATATTACTTTGTCTTAGGATACCACAAGACCCCTTACGACCCCTAAGATGTACTCTTAGGATTCCTAATGTGATGTAAGGTTTCATAAGGGGTCATAGGACCCATTAATGAGTCCTAGGACCCCTTAAGACACCTTACGACCCCTAATGTACTCTTAGGCTTCCTAAGGGGTCGTAAGGGTTCATAACAAGTCGTAGGAGTCATTAATGTATTATAGGACCCCTTAAGACACCTTACGACCCCTAAAAATACATCTTAGGGGTCCTAATATACATTAAGGTGTTTTAAGGGGTCATAAGACAATTTAATGTGTTTTACGACCCCATAAGACCCCTAAGATGTACTCTTAGGCTTCTTAAGGGGTTGTAAGGGCTCATAAGGGGTTGTAGGATTCATTAATGGGTGTTAGGACCCCTTAAGACACCTTATCACCCCTTAGGAACCCTTAGAATACATATTAGGGGTCTTAGTACACATTAAGGGGTCTTAAAGGGTCATAGGACACATTACCGTGTCTTAGGATCCGTTAAGACCCCTAAGATTTAGTCTCTCTCTCTGGATTCTTAAGGAGTTATAAGGGTCATAAGGGGTTGAAGGACACATCAATGGTTCCTAGGACCCCTTAAGACACCTAATGACCCTTAATATGCACTCTTAGGCTTCCTAAGGGGTTGTAAGGGGTCATAAGTGGTTGCGAGACACATTAATGTGTCTGAGGACCCCTTGAGAAACCTTACAACCCTTAGGAACCCTAAGAATACATCTCAGGATTCCGAGTACACATTAACGGGTCTTAAGGGGTCACAGGACTTATTTGTATGTCTTAAGACACCATAAGACCCCTTACGAACTCTAAGATGTACTCTTAAGCTTCCTAATGGGTCGTAAGGTGTCATAAGGGGTTGTAGGACCCATTAATGGGTGCTAGGACCTGTTAAGACACCTTACGACCCCTTAAGAACCCTATGAATACATCTTAGGGGTCCTAGAATATATTAAGGTGTCTTAAGGGGTCATAGGACATATTAATGTCTTTTTACCCATAAGACCCCTAAGATGTACTCTTAGGTTTCTTAAGGGGTCGTAAGGGGTCATAAGGGGTCGTAGGATGTATTAATGGGTGTTAGGACCCCTTAAGACACCTTAATACCCCTTAGGAACCCTAAGAATATGTATTAGGGGTTCTAGTACGCATTAAGGAGTCTGAAGGGGTCATATGACACATTACTATGTCTTAGGACCCCTTAAGAGCCCTTACGACCCCTAAGATTTACTCTCTCTCTCTCTCTCTCTCTCTCTCTCTCTCTCTCTCTCTCTTTGTGTCTCCCTCCCTTAAGGATTTTGTTATGGTTTACATAGTGCATACACACTATGTAAACTATAAATTTACATAGTGCTAGCGCGTTTTAGTGTGCGCACGCTATGTAAACCATAAATTTACATAGCGCTAGTGTGCGTGCACGCTTTTAACTACATTTAAATTTACCTAGCCTAAGGCTTGGATTTTCCTTGGAGATCGAACCCAAAGGTTTGGAGGATTTAAAAAGGTTTGAGACGTGTTTTCCAACAAACCTACAAAAAATTACCATTTTTTCTTGTGTGCTCCATGTTAGGTTTGCACGTGGTTCAATAACAATAAAATCAGACAACGTGATATTGTAGATCTCTCTGTTAGCTATCTAACCATATAATTTATTTTGAATTCTCATTATGTTAAGCTTTTCATCTATAATTTCTTTTATAAGTAGGTGTGATTTTTGTCAAAAGACAACGTGTATTCATTTGGGATTAGAATTTGGCTCGTTCACCAAATTTTGAAACAAATTACATTGTCAAAAACTAGACTCCATTCTACACACTTTAAAAAAAAGTTTTGATTTTTCATTAGTTTTCAATAATTTCTAGGGGGAGCACACAGAAATTTCACGTTTTTAGGATGTGTCCACTTCGGAAAATCTCAAAAATCATACTTTCATCAAAAAATTAGTAGAAAAATCCAGGATAAACTAGGCGGTGTTAGCTAATTTCTCACTAGAGAGATTAGTTTTTTTAAAACAAAATAGTTAACATTTTAGGGGGAGCACACCGGACGCTATGTTATTTTTTTTCACAAAAAATAGGACCACTTTTTGTGCTCCCCCTTTTTGAGGGCCTTAATCTCCACCATTTCTAAAATAAATTAGTAGTTTAGAAACTAGATTTGGAGTAGAACAACTCTTATTTTTGTCACATTTTGAAATTTTGAGTGTAACTATCCTCAATTTCTCGTTGAAGTTGAGAGTCTACCGATTTTAGAAAAAAAGTGGCATCTTAAACCCCCTTTTTGGTCCCCTGTCTTTATGCACTTACCCATTTGACAACTATTGTTATATTTGGAGTGGCTCATAATGATGATGACATGAACTGTCCTGGAAACAAATTAAGTTAATATTTTTTTTGGCTGCATGTAATTGAAAAACACCTCAACTTGTGGTTGTGGAATTGTTTTCCATACATATATGGTTGTGTGGAATATGTACGAAAGCCATAACAAGCAAAATTCAGAGCCTTCTAGGCCACTTCCAGCATATGTCATTCCAGCCCTAGAAATCAGTGTTCTTAGTTGTGAGAGAGATTTGTTGCTTGACATTGTAGATTATTCAAATATGTTGAAGCAACACAATGTAAACCTATTTTGCACTGTCAATGCATTGGCCAATGTATGGGCCATGAATAATCGCAAAGCAAGTGCATCAAACTGACCATCCACCAAAAATGATACAACATCAAACATGCTTTCACCACATGGAACAACAAATGTAGGCAATCGTTGAAGACCAAATTTGTCAAATTCTTTGCAACATCGTTCCAAATATTGGTTGCTTCACAAGGCATAATTGGCAAGTGTGACTGCATAGTTTGAAGTTCATTATATGTGCTTACTCTTGAGAAGACCGGTTCATAGTGCCCAACCAATGGATTAGTATCAGGGAAGAGAATTGATATTGCAAAATGAGATGTGTCTTTATTAAAATGCAAATATGGTTTCTTCCGTGTAAGGGGCCAGATACATATGGATATGTTCAACCAGCGGGACATCCAATGAACACAAAAAAAGTCACCCGAAAGGCCAACCTCACCCAGTGTGTTGACTTCTGTTGCCGAGAACCTCATTCTGCACAAGTAGGTGGCCTTGTCATTTATTCTATGCAAATCAGAAATCATTGATGGGTGAAACTCATGTTCATAGGAGTTTAAAGCTACAACATAATTATTGTGAAGGCAGTGCAAGAAATGGTCCACAAGACCATTGCGGAGTTCATTGGGTGTATAGCGACAATGGAGCAACACGTGGTTTGTATCAAATAAACAATCACCAACCTTGAAGTTGAATGAATCAATTCGGAAGCAATGCACACTGTCAAGGGCCTGGTCAATTGATTTTTTTGTAATTTGTCATTTTCCTTGTATGTTTCCACTAAAATTGGATTGTCTGATGCTTGACCTATCTTTTGAGAATTGTTTGGAAATGTATTAGTCATTTGATTTATGAACAAAAATGAACTTATAATAGAAGTAGGTACACGGACAAAGGAATATGAAATATGCATAAGGTATGGCTAAGAGGATGATTGTAGCCTCGACCACTATTGAATTGTTAAGGATGAAATGTGCACAAAGAAGGTACATCTCAAAAGTTGATTCTATCCATAATCACTATGGAAGTGTAAAGTGCGAACAAAGCAACCAACATTTGTAGTTAGAATTTTGTACCAGGAAGTTGTAACAACTGCTACTGAGTTTGAAAAGCAAAAAAGCAAGATTTTTTAATTTTTAAGGAAATTGAAACAATAAAAAACTATTCTGAAACGTGCCCTGGGCTGTCCAAAAGGAGATGTGGATTTACAATCAAGCACAAAAAGAATATATATTTTCTCTTTGATCAACACAAAACATGCAAGACTTAGAAGCTGACCCTAGTCACAATCACATTAGAAGTATAACAGTGTCAAAAAAGAAAGTAGTAGGCACACTTAAGATTTTGTATCAAAAAGCTATAGCAACCACTACTAACTTGATTATCAGAGAAGCAAGAGTTCTTATATCTAGTGTATGCAGCCACAACATTGCAAGACAAAGGAAAAGCCACACTATAAATACATCTTATTTTACTTTTGCCAAATCCAAGTGAATCGGTTCTATTGAAATTAATTGTTGTCCATTAAATCATGACAAGCCAACATATTGAAATGAAAAAAATGTTTCGAAATTACTCCTCAATTAGCTGCAAAGAAAATAAAAAATGAATCCAAGTAGTCTTCTAAAAAATAATATGCACCTGGAAAGCAAATTTTCAATTAACATAATGAAAAGTTCTCAGGATCTAATTGAACTGAACCCAAACAGTATTTCATAACTTTAAAGATGGACCAAGCCTTTTCTAAAAAGTGAAAAGACAACCCAATTTCAAATATTTGCCCTTGTATATTATACTAAATTTCTGTATGCCTAAAAATATCATTGCAAAACAGACCAAAAAGAAAAATCAATGCTTTTTCACTATCATTGCAAAGTGCTCATTCAAATCACAACACGCATTGTATAATTTCTATAATACCATACATATCCACTTATAAAGCACTTAATTAGTTTTGCAGTTAGGTGTGATTATAAAACAAATGAAGTTCAGGTGATCAATTGGCAACGTAACCTAAACAGGCAAGTTAAACCATCCTAACAGGTATTCAGAGGTAAGCCAATTGGGTTTTTACCCCTAGCAGGACTCAACTCATCCCTTCTGCATGTGGGTTTAATCCTTGGACCAGAAGGATTACCTGCTTCCAGAAAGCAGTGTGGATTCTTTGTTGGCAAATTTCTAGTGTGCTAATTTTGAACTGCAGACTAATATTGTAACCATGCACTTCTAGCAGATCAAACAAAAGTAAAATGGTAGCCTGGCCCTAAGGGGTACTGAACTCCAATGCAACCATGCTCTAACCCTGGTATAAAATTAACTTCAGATGCATCTCTTTAAAAACAATTTGTTCCTATAATCAGTTGTTTAAGCAGGGGTTGGGGGTGTGCATAGAAGGGATAATGTCTTGTTAACATTAACTTCAAGTGTAATGTTGACTTGAGAAAAGAATAGAGTGACATATCTGAAATCAATTTCAACAAATTAATTTTCACGTCCAACTTCCCAATTTCTTACTCAATTTCCGTGCTCCTACTAAAAATTAGGCAAAGGAACAAACGAGCAGAAGAGAAAACTGCGCAATATCAAGCATTTATGCAAAAAATCTAAATAAGTAAATATAACAAGGAAGATTATCTTTGTAACGAAACTTGGAACACAAAATTTATAATGACACAAAAGTAACAACAATTACGTTAATAACAGTAGGATAATGGATTCCAAAAACATATATGTAGATAGCTTACTTATCTTCATTCTGTCATCTAGCTTGTCTCCAGTATATGATTTCCTCACATGAGATTATATAAATAGATCATTATAAATAATGGAAAACTAATTTATAAAACAAATACTGATACCCTAACAATCAGCTTGACCCTAAACCCTATATAATAAATCACCAAGGACTCAGAGAATTTTCCATTACTAAAAGCATACATTCTTTGTAGACAGCTTCTTAGAGCCTGCTCACATGAAAATACAGAATTATCCAATATTCTAGAGCATCTCAGAAATGGCATCCGAAACAATTACAAGCTTTTTGTAAGATCCAATGTTTAAAGAGAAGTCAGCGATTGCTCAAGATAAATCAGGTTGAAATTAATATATGTTTTACTTTTTTCAAGCTTTTCAATCCCATTTGGGCACACCCATTTCATATTTCTTGGCTTTTAAATCCTTTGGGAGCATACCCATTTCATTTTCAAGCATTTGAATTCTATTGTCACAATTTTCTCTAGCTTCACAGTTAGTATGTGGATAGCCCGTTTTGTTCAACACCAACAAATACAAGGAAATGCAACAGTAAAGAAAGAACCCATTTTCAAAATTGCAGAGATATTGCTATTTGGAACACTAAAATCACAAGAAAGAGGACCAGAAAGAGAAAATTTCAAATATTATAAACATAGCAAAATGTCAGCATCACAGAGAAAGAAGTCAAATTTTCAAACTCTACTAAAAGAGAAGCACGATAACTATTCTCATACATGGTATGGTATGAAATAAGGCATCTACATGCAATATTCTCGGCACCAACAAATGCAGCAACAAACTTGTGGGCTATGAAAGTAAAAAAAATGTAAAAGGCCAATTTTGTAAGTTGCTTCGCTTGCATAGGACAACTCCACAATAACTCGGCCGTACATAGTGCACTTGCAAAGATAGCTCCACAATAGCTCACCTGTACACATATCGCCCACGGAATGATGGGACAATTTTTGTAATTTTCTCATTATAAATCTTTAAAACCATTGGGAAATCTTAAAAGGACCAATAAGAAAAAACCATTGAATATTAGAAAATTTGACTTTAATAAAAATATTAGCAAAACTTTAGCTTAGACTATATTTTCACATTTTTCAAAAAGACATTAATAGACATAATGCAGGTGAAAACATAAGTCTCCTGCCTATAAGGCAGGGACTAACAAAAAAATATTCTACTCTAAAACAACTTACCATTCCTATAGGCAGGAACTTTGACACGTTGTGTCCTTGTTATTTATTACAAAAATATGGCATATGGGAATAATAATAATAAAATAATACATAGAGTGAATTACATTAGAGGTGGTAATGAGAGTTATAAATGTTGGGGGTAAGAAGCAATTCAAAAATGGTATATTATTCTTTGAGAGTGAAACATTTGACACCATTTACAAGAGTTGCTAGTTTTTAACAACAAACATGACAATCTCTCCCCCCCCTCTACTACCTATCCTTCTACACATGATAATATCACAATGCAGTACATCCCTTCAACTTGGTACTACTTGATGTAGGCAAGCTTTATTCTATTTAGAACTTCAATCATCTCATACTCGAATTATTTCACCGTCTCTACTTGATCAAATAAAATGAAATAACATCAATGAAGCTATGAAGAAAGAAAACATAAAATGAAATAACAAAATCAAATAAACATTATGCAAACCCTTCATTCCACTCCATTGTTCTTCTTTCTCCTCTAAATTGGAATTGCAAAAAAAATGAATGCACAAATATGATGAAAGCCAAGAAAAGTTTGAGAGAGTAAATGCGGGGATACTATAAATCGTGGTTGTCAAGAATGAGAAATGAGAGTCCAATGTATATATAAATTGAGATAGATTGGGTGACCAAGATCAATTTGGAACTTAAGACAATCGACAAATGAGATTAAATGAGAGGACAAGTTAAGTGATGATAAATTGGAAATTGCATTTCCAAGTGGATGAGGAAATAGAAATAAGATAGAGGTAAGTGAAAATAAATAGTGGAAATATTTATTGTTATCACAAAATGTCATTTGCAAGTGGAGGACAAAATATAAATAAGATAGAGTTAAGTGAAAATAAATATTAAAAATATTTATTTTCAACAACAAATGCCATTTGCAAGTGGAGGAAAGGAGGAGTGACGAACAAGTTAAGTGAAGGAGAAAATGGAAGGAGGGGAGAGTTAAGTGGAAAAGGAAATTAGTAAGTGGGAGTGGGAATTGGAAGGTGGAAGAGTTAGAAGTGGAGACAAAATACCATGAAAAAAAGACAAGTTGAGTTAGAAATTGGAGTGGAATTTAATAATTATAAATTATTAATTCCTTGGTATTTAGAAAATTAGACAATTAATTAAATAGATTTATTTAATTGTGAGAAAAAGGGGAAATGGGTTAAATAAATAATATATTTATTTACCAAAGGGATGACTTTAGGATAAAAGACAAATTAAACGGTTATTTTCCCTAGGACAAAGATTAAATAATTGTTGAATTTAATCAGACTGGTGATTGAAGATAAATTGATAGGACATTGACAAATTAGGGGGCAAAAATTAATAACCAATTAAATAATTATCATTATTTAATTAATAGAAGAATGACACAATATCAACGAATGATGAATATCAAACACACAATATAGAAGACATGTAAAAAAAAGGGAGCCATAGGCATTGACCATTTTTTAGTGTCTACAAGATTATAAACATCACAAAAGGACAAGTTAATGCCATTTAAGTTCCATTACACACCATCGTGAACGAACAAGTTAACGTCTTAATGTGAAGCTTGAAAACATGCTATCTTGTAATATATCCAAGCATGTTGATGCAGTACTAATACTACTAGATAATTCTTTTTAATGTCCCTTGATGTGTGCAAGTAATGATCATTCCATAATCTTCTTAGATGTCCTTGATGAATTAGGGCGAGTCCTTAAATACAACTCCAAAGGTTCAAGTAAAATGCTTTATACTTCAAGTCTACACATAATGACTCAATGGAGAGAAAAATAAATGGGCCAACAATTTGAATTTGAATTTCAAAAGTTTTGAGGTCAATTTTTTAATTGTGTTAAAGTGACATAGGTCACTTTTATAAATTGTGAATTTGATCCAAGGTAGGAAATAGGTGAAATTGAAATTGAAGGACATAACCAATTCCTAGGAATGAGTGCAAATAAAGACCAATATTAATCAAATTATGTACCAATTCTTAGCAAAAATTGTGCCACATATACCCTTGTTATTAAATAAAGGATAACATAACCAAAGTAAGTTGAAAAGAAAGGGAAACACTCTAATATACATAATCTTCATCATTAGGTTGTGTTCCCATGGATAGGGTTTCGGTAAAAATTTCTAAGTAGGCAATACTGACAAAAAAAATAACAACTTATTTATAACAAGGTGTTCCATAGATTTTTATAATCGCCTTTAAAAAGATTCAAGAAAGAAAAAATTATAGACAACTCAATCATATAATAAAAAAATAAAACATAACATGTTTAGCCATAAACATAAAATCTTAAATTGATGAAGAAAACTTTACAACTTATATATAT
>MU227389.1:12796-32631 GCA_018584345.1 Thuja plicata | reverse complement strand
GAGAGGTACTCGGCCGAGTATAACTCGGCCGAGTATGCCGATAATCTCACCCCCGAAATGTCCCAGGGGGTGACAGATTATTGTGCATTTACCTAGGGGTATGATGCGATTCTCGACAGAGGGTGGTTTTTGGTGGCGAGGGTTACACACAAATGGAAAAAGAACACCCTCAAAATGGAGAAAGGAGGCCGAAAGTTTGTCATCGACCTCAGGACACGAAGGGTGAGCGAGGTGCTTGCATCTTCTTTAGAGTCTGAATCTGGCGATGAGAATAGTCGAATGTACAAAGGGAGGCGCTGCCTAGAACCCAATGATGAAGGGGTTTTGGAGCTGGAGGAATGCTCCAAGGACAAGACAAGATCGATGAATGGACTCTTCCATTGGCAGATGGAAGATTATGAATTATTCCATAGTTACATGCATCAGGTGGAGGAGGTGGAGCAAATAACTGACAAGGAAGTATTCCTACTAGAGTATGGCGAATATAAAGAGGGGGAGGCTCGGGTGAATGAAACCCTGACACACAAGTTTGATACAGAGAGACCCATGAAGTACCAGGAACCATCCCCGAGGGTGATGAATCTTGGAGATGAGGCCAACTCATAGAAGAGACTTGTAGGGGATGACTGGAACCCTATTTTGAAGGCGACTGCATTTAAATTTTTTATGGAATACAAGGACATATTCGCGTGGACCTATAAGGACCTCAAGGGTGTACCACTGGAATTGTGTGTGCACCAGATTCCTCTAGTACCTGGAGCCATACCTATACAGAAGAGACCGTACATGATGAAAAAAAACTATGGAGCGAGGGTAAATGATGAGATTGAGCGTATGCTTGAAGCGGGGATCATCTTTAAAGTACAACCAAGTCAATGGGTGTCCCCCATAGTGATCTCCTTGAAGAAAGAAGCCAACTAGATTAGAATTTGCGTCGACTTCAAGTGCCTCAATTCTGTAACCATTAAAGATCTGTTCCCTATACCATTCAAAGATACTATCTTGGAGGAGGTCATCGGGCATGAAATATACTCGTTCATGGATAGGTTTTCCGGATACAATCAGATATCCATCGCGGAGAAGGATAGGTTTGAAAAAACCTTTATGGTGGAGGACGGAGTGTACGTCTACAACTGGATGCCCTTTGGTCTGTGTAACACACCCGCAACTTTCTAGCGGATAATTCTCCACATCTTTGATAAGATGTCCGTCAGAAACTTTAGAGATTTTCTAGACGATTGGTCCATATTCAGTAGGGAGGATATTCATCTGACGACGCTCGGGGAGTGTATGGAAAGGTGTCGGAAGGCAAGGCTGGCACTAAACCTGAAGAAGTGTCAGTTCATGGTGCCGCAGGGAAAGCTGTTGGGGCACATAGTTTGCAAGGCCGGACTAAAAACAGATCATGACAAGGTTCGTGTAATTATAGAGATGAAGCCTTCGACATACATCACATGCATAAATTCATTTCCAGGCCACATTGGCTATTACTGACGATTCATAAAGAACTTCACCTAAGTTTATTGTCCCCTAGATAGGCTGACGCAGAAAGGAGAACCTTGTGTGGGGCCCGAAACAAGGTGTCTCATTTGAAGAATTGAAGATGAGACTGGTCGGAGCACTAATTTTGGCATATCTGAATTGGGACAAGGAGTTCCATGTTCACATGGATGCCTCAAATTTCACAATTGGAGCAACCTTTTCCCAAGTAGGCGATCGTGGCCTGGATCACCCCATTTTTTTGCCAGTCGATTGTTGTCAAGGGCGGAGAAGAATTATAGTACCATCGAGCGGGAGGCCCTCAGAATGGTGTACGCCATGCAAAAGTTCAAGCATTACCTATTGGAAACACCATTCACGTTTTACATGGACCGCTAGGCATTGACATACTTGGTCCATAAGCCCATCATCCAAGGACGGGTGAGCAGATGGTTGTTGCTTCTGCAAGAATTTACATTCACTATCATTGTACGACTTGGGAAAAGCCAAGTGATCGCGAACCATCTCTCTCGACTCAAGTCTGGGGAATCGCTTGAAGGAGTCAATGATGACTTCCCCAACGCACACCTATTTCATATTGCCATCTTGCCGATGTGGTACACACGTATAAGGGAGTACCTCTCAACATCACAGTTTCAAAGGGATATGCTACCCGACGAACGAAGAAATTTAGTGTTGAGTAGAACCTTCCAGCTAATAATTAATGGATTGTTGTATAAAATGGGACCTGACCAGGTGCTCCGAAGGTGTGTTATGGAGGAAGAGGTTTTGAGTATGAGTTCATGACTCTCCAACATCGCACATTTTACATGCCACACCACTCGATTGCCTTATTTTTGAAATCCACACTCAGGCAGACTCCCACTGAGAGGTTAGAGCTCCAGCCCCAAGGTACTTTGGCATTTGGAGAGTCCCCAATTTTCCATTGGAGGTACTTGGATATACGACTTGCAACTCCAGGACAGAAGATGCGATGACATATGGTGGTGGAGTGGGAGCCCGAGAATAGTGGTAGGAAGGCCACCTCAGAGACCTCCAGTGGTGACTCGGGGGATGAGGATAGTGAGATGGCCAAGGCTGAGGCAGGGGATTCTATGGCTATGACACCCACTCCATCACCTACACCACTGCTGCTCGCTAGACTTGTTTTGGTAACCTCAACATACTTGACCCTGGAGCTGACAATCAGCGCGACATCCATCTCTGGGCTCGGACAACCAAGACGACCATTTGTGATAACCTCGATAGTAGTGCCAGAGGTATAGGCATGACCTTCAGTTGAGGTAGCTGTAGGACCTACTCAATGTCCACCTTCGTATAAAGGAATTGAGTGTCAGATTTTGGGTGAGAGATAGGATGGTAAAGAAAATCAACAACAATGGACCATGGATCAATCAAATAAAATTTGATAATTATGCACTATATTTTAAGTTCCTATATGGATCAAAAGTCAAAATGGATTTAGACGTAAAATTCTATAATCTATAGATTGAAGTTATAGATTTTTGTAATTGGTCAGTTCATCTTTATCATGAGATTCGAGATCTTTACATTGTCAGATGCATTTGGAAGATTATTATTAGACCAGTGACGAACATTAGGAGTCACACTCTCTCTAATGAGCTTTGTATGAAGTTCATGAGATTTCTTAAGGGACAATCTCATATTAGTTATCACAGGGGCCCACTTGAGGAATGGTTGCTTGCTACTCTTAGTTTCATGTACACAATCGCATTAACAATATATTAGGTCACGCCCTCATTCAAGTTGTTACATGCGCACTACGGGATACCAACCTTGTATGCAGTGAAGTCCAATCTGACAATCAAGGTTCACAAAATTCTAGATGACAATGAGAACAGAGAGTTATTACCACTACATCCTAGGTTAAGAAATATTATTTGAATTTTTTTTGCAAACTATTTCAACATTGTATCTATGACTATATTCAATTTTGATGATTTATTATAAATTTTGTTTGACAATTACCTCTCTTGCATAAATGTTTAATCTTTTAAAAAAAAAAAAGCATAAATGGTTACCGAAGTCAAACTATATTCAAATTATTATTTAACAAATTTTTTGAATTCAATCTTTAATAAATTATATTTATGCCTAAAATTAATTTTTATGATATATTATAATTGCTGTAAAATTGTTGATTACTTTAAAATAATCATGTTATTTAATAAAATAATTATTAAATAATTAAATCTATTTATATATTACTTATACAAATAAGTGAAAGTAATAAAATTAACTTATAAAATTTAATAGTAATGAATTTACATTATATTATAAACATCTTTTTATGATTACAAATTTCAATATATTAATAAAATGAAAGAATAAGGTTAGGATTAATCAAAACCCTAACTCAACATACAATACCAACCATGATTTAAACCCTAATCCAAACGATAATCCTAATCTTAAATCGTAAACACTAATCTTAACTATAACCTTAATCAAAACCCTAACACCAACCATTATACTAACCATGTTGTAACCTAAGAATAATCCTAACCGTAACACTAAACACAAGCTCTAAACCCAATCAAAATACTAACCATGATATAAACGCTTACCCTAAACCCTAATCCGAATCCTAACACTAACCCTAAATGCTAACACGAACATTAAAACCTAGCTTTGACCATAAGTTTGATCCTAAACAAGATCATAACCCAAACCTTAAACCCAACCCTAACACTAACCATTGCAGAGACAAAGAGACAAAGAGAGAGAGAGAGAGAGAGAGAGAGAGAGAGAGAGAGAGAGAGAGAGAGAGAGAGAGAGAGAGAGAGAGAGAGAGAGAGAGAGAGAGAGAGAGAGATCATCCCGCCACATCAGTCATGGATGTTTATAGTATGATATAACTACTAACAATATCACAGATACTTTAAAAAACATATACAATCAAATTCATAATTATCTTGTGTCTAAGACCCTCAACTTGTAGGTCATGTGTGTCTATTACAGGTGGTTTATGTTTTTGGTTTTCTTTTTTTTTTTTTAAATTATTATTTTTGTTTGTTCTGGTTCTAATCTAGGTTTTGTATTAGTGTTTTGTTGGTTTCCTTACTCCTTGTGAAACCCCTCCTTTTTTCTTTTTGATGGTTTCTTTGTAAGGGTTCATACCCTCTCTCTCTTTATCCAACTAGAACTACCATAACCATTTTAGTAAAATATCAAAATATATTTTTTGATTATTGAGAGAGAGAGAGAGAGAGTTCTAAAACTAACCATAATTCTAACAATAACTTTAAAACTTAACCAGAACCAAAAATCTAACCCTAACCTTAACTATAAACCTAACCCTAACCTCAATCTAAAACTCTAACTGTAAACTTTATTCTAACCCTCACTCAAAGCTTAGCCTTACAGATACCTAATATGAACCCAAAATAAATAGTAATCGAAATACCAACCCTATTCATAATCCTAACTATATTTATAACCCTAACCTTAATCATCAATGCATATTTTCATCACATCAATAACCTTAATCCTAAATCCTAAACCCTAATCCCAACTATAATACGAACAATGACGTAAACCCTCACCCTAACCCTAACTATAATAGTAACTATGATATAATCTCTGACCCTAATCATAATCCTAATGTGTGCACTATATCCCAAGCCCTTTAATCCTGACCTAACCTAAACGCTAACTCTAATAAAAAACCTAAGCATAATACTAACCACGATGTAAACCCTAACACTAATGATAATTCTATTTCTAAACCGCAATCTCAATACAATATAATTATATATTAAAATTCATATAATGTCTTCCATGTTGCGTCGCGGCTGCTACTAGCATATATATATATATATATATATATATATATATATGGAGAGTAATCTTTTTCGAAGTGTCTATTTTCATCAACCCCCACATACAAACCTTACAATTTGATGAAAATAGGCACATTCGAGAAAGATTACTCTTGACATATTTTATATATATAGATATATATAAACTAGTTTTACTTATATTTTTCAAAATATAAATATGCTAGTTTTATTTTTATATTAGAATAATGTGTGTGGGGTATTATAGTGAAGTTTACATAAACAATTAGTTGGACTCCATTCAAGAGGAAGGAAACACACTCGAAAAGGAATATATGGGTAAATGGTACTACATTCTCAAATTAAATCCAAGGTAATTAAACAAATAGAAGTACCATTTCCATTGTCTTTTCATTGATTGCGTAGGCAACTACTTTACCAGTAAACACATGCCATTCCTGTTGAAAGCTGAAAAGAAGCTAGTCCTGCAGACAAGTTTGGATAAGTGCTGCCATGCTTTAGTTTTTGGTTGATTCAAGCTGAAACCTTTTAATTTCCACACTAGATGGATGAACTGTCCCAATCAAAGAGGTGCATAGAATGTAGGTTGTTAGGTATGTTCAATAATGTGATTATAAATCACAAATGTTGATTAAAAAAATAGATCCCAAATTCAGAAATAACAAGAGCTGTACTGCAATATAGTTCCTTTCAAATGCTGCTAGTGCAGATATGGCATGATGTTGGCTGTATTATTTCTGTATAACATGATGTTAGTTGTTTGATTGAAATTATATATAGTTTGAAATGTTTGATAGCTTTCAATCATGCAAGTGGAATGAAGTTTATAGAGTGCATATGTAACAAATTGATAGTTAATTTATCTTGTAAGTTTTTGTGTATGCATCAACGAATCTACAATACTCATGGTCTTATATATATGGATGATGGCGTATACTTGTGGATATCTTTTATAGTATTTAGATCTGGTAATCTTTCATCTCTTTTCCCTTTATCTCATAAATTTAGTAGTCAATTGTAGAGTTATGCAAATATCTCAAGGTGGATTGATTGGGTGAGCTCCCCTAATATATGTCACCTTCAGTTAGTAGCCAATTGTAGAGCGATGCAAATACCTCAAGATGGATCCATTGCATGATCTCCTCTAATCTATGTAATGTTCAATGCTCCTTACTTGGAAAATTTCATTTCTACTATACTCAACCTGGTGAGAAATTCCAATTACTCCAGTATAAGTTTTAACTATTAAGTGCTTGCCAATGATGAAATTTATAAAAGGTATATCACAATTCTACACATAGATTGTTGACAAACGAGAATAGTTATGGTAATATTTATGGCTATTAACCCTTCATAATTTTTACTAATATTTCTAAAAAACCTACAAATTACCCTGTTATGAAAGGGGTTGTAGTTACACAATGAGAGTCAAAGCTCTTGCCTATCAATTTTCCTATCGTATGTATACGATCCGGTTTACCATTAATGGACATGCTTAGTTTGTGCAAAGAGTTAGAGTAATATATGCTATGTAAAAAGAATATCTTATTTTCTTTAGCTATGCACTTTATAAGACTCATCACTTTTCTGTTTTTAAACTATACTAGTACTGTAGTAATTAGTACAGTCAAAAAATGGGAAAATATTCACACCTGTTTGGTTATAGCCTTAGATTAATATAAAGATTTATATACATTAGAAACATAAAATTGAAAATAAAGAACAAACGCTCATTTTATTAAACACAAATTTAGCTTACATAAAAGCATGATTTTCATTTGCAAAAGAGAACTTGTAGTGTAAAAGTTCATTAAAATGCTTCACAATGTAACATAAATCAAGCCTTCCTAGATGGATGTATTAGAATTAAACACTATCTGTGTTTTTCATGAGATGGAGGGCCATAGATAATCAACCTCAATAATTCTTCAACCACCAAAGTTTCCTGTAGAAACTCTGCTATAACTATGTGCTCACTAGGCCTTGGGCCCCAACGATTGCCTATTTCCTTTTGCTTACCAGTGTTTGTAGAAGAGGCACATGATGCAGTGCTCTTCACACATGGAATCACAAAATCATGAAGATACCTAATTCCTTTAGACCCAAAGAAAATTAAATCCATAGTCACAGGAGAGTGAAATGAAGAACAGTGAAAAGTTGTCACCTATTCATCTTACCAAGAGAAAGTAGCCCCACAAGATGTAATGATACAACTTCATTCAAAACATGCATCAGATGTGCAATCACACTTTGAGCCATTTCATCATCATTAGCCCTTAATTAGGAACTTACTTATTAGGGAAGAAGTTAGTGACCTAGTACACTATCTTATTCTCAGTTTGAGATAAAGTAACTTGCCAAAGAGTAGTTATAGAATCTTGAAATATAAAAGGAATGCCCAATAATTTGAATATTTCTCCATGCCCAATTCATTTCCAACTGTAAGAGTCAAGCCAAGAGGGATTCGATGAAAAATATTTCTTATAACTTTGAGTTTTCTGTCATTGAATGCTAGAACTTAAAGCTCTGCAAAAACTCTAACCAGTTAACTGCTTGGTTAATATTGTTTTCTTCTTCTAATAGAATGAGAATCTAGTTATTAGTTAAATGACCATTCACCAATTGACATATGGAACTAGGTGAAAAGATACTGTCGACCAATCTATGAGAAATAAAACGAGTTAAGGTATCCAAAGCCTTCTATAACGAGAACATAAAGGGGAGGAGCTAAAGAAGAAACTTGGTAGATAAATCTAAGAAGGCCAAAAGTATTGGATTGGTGATTATTGATTGTGAGATATGTTGAAGAATCAAATAAGAGCATGTAAATCAATTGAATTAAATAATGACAATATCCTAAAACCTAAAGCATGGTGAGGGAAAAATCCAGCTTGATGTAGTCGTAAGATTTGGAAAAGTCAATTTTGATGAAGGTAGTTTATTGATAATATTGTTGAAAGGGTCTAGAATCTTTTACAATAAAATGTTAAAAGTACGTAAAACAACAAAGAACAATCCAAAAGAAAGATAGCACAACTGTAATAAAGAAAACAAAAACAACAACTGCACAAACTTAAAAGATGTTAAGATGATCATGCATATTTGTATTGTGTGAAACAACTTTTTTTTTGAGCTGTACTAAAATGCATATAAATAGTTATTTTTATTAGAATAGGGGAGAAGGACTAGTAGTCATGTAGGCTAACTTTGTCAACATGTAGCCGTTGCATGGAGTATCGTAAGACAACCATTTTTCTGTCAAATGTAAAATGGACACTTAACTACCTACAACTAAGTTTGAGGTGGCCACTCATCATGTAACTCATTAAAATAACACATCTAGTGTGAAGTGTCCAAAATTGACTTTTTAAAGATTTGACCAAAACTTAATCTAAAAATCAGGCTGGTAGTTGAATTAAAAATAATCATTTGTTATTAGTAGAATTTTGTATTTATATATAAAATATAACATATATGCAAGTTAAATGGACCAAATACTTATTGGTAGTCATAAATGTTTGTTATCTCTAACTTTTATATCCAACACAAAAGGACCAATAGTTGAAGATAATTTTTGTTGTTGTTATAAAGTCAAAACATTATTATATAAAATACAACTTCGATCCAACACAAATGGACAATTAGTTGAACACTAAAATCTTTTGACAATCTCACACATTTCATGGTAAATACAAGGTATTGATTGTGTCACATTTTGTATTTGTTATAAGACAAATTATTAATATTGAATACTCCAATGCATATGCATTGCTACCTCAATAGTTGTACACATAAGAATAATATTTGTTCACTTGGATAACAATATTTGTTTAAGTGAACATCTTATTTTATTAAATGAGCATATTATTATTTAAATGACACATTTATAGTCGATAGCTATGCTATTTTATTTGAAACAAAAAGTTATTAATTTCACTTGTTAAAATATTTATTTATGTGCTTTTAATATAACATGTATGGGTTCTCATGTATTTAAGTATTGGTCCATTTTAACCAACATTTAGAATTTTTTAAATTTATATGTAGATTATTTAATTACAATACATAGTATAAATGTGGGAAACGTCTAAATAGAAAACTAAAATATATTTGTTAAGAAGGGGACACTTCGTTTTTTTTATCATCGTTCTCTTTATAAAACATACGTTTTAGTTGATTGTTTAGCCACAGATATAAATGTGTGGCAAGACTAGATAATATAATCATAAGTGGGTGTAAAAATATACAGTACAATTTGGTTTCAACCATATTATGGTGGAATGCCAAGGTACAATTGGTGAATAAGAGCCTTGGCAAGTGCTGACCACCTTGTCACATTATTCGGCATTTTACTTATTTTTTTTGGGGGAAGCCATCAATTTACAAAAGGAAGGACGTATCTCCAATTGATCTCCTGAGCAACATCCGCAAGATGCCCAACTATGATATTATATTTCTCATGCAACTCTTCAACGCACAAGGGTTCTATTGCTTTGTCTATCACTCGTAATCTAACCCAAACAACTTCAATTTCTCTAATGTAAATCAAAATTAAACAAGTTGTAGTAAAATTAATTCAATATATCAAAGTTCTATGGGAAGTTGGGGGACTTAGATCAAAGGAAAACAACTATAAGTGATAAAGTATGATGTTGCTTATGTTCACTATATCATTGCAAGCTTTCTTCAACTCCAGATACATGGAAGCTATTAGTTTCCATGCTATTTCCCCTCGCATGAATTCATTATCTCTTTGTTTACACAAGCATATGTAACATATGTTATGAAGAGTGAAAAAGAGAAAAATAATATCTAAAAAGGAGGGAAAAAATAAAGGTTTTAGGGAAGAAGATCCAGTATCTAAACTTGTTCCAATTGTCGTGATGGGAGTTGTTGATTTAATACCCACACTTCTTGATTTGATGTCTGATTTTTTTGACAACATTGCACTAATAGTTGTGACTTTAAAGTTGTTATTTTTATGATCACTACCCATAATTGAATGAAATGTAATCTTACTAGTAAAAAACAACCAATAATGTGATGCCACATTAGCTACACAAGTATGAGTGTCCCTTTTGCACAATCATTGGTCTCACTTGTTTTTAAGCTATTTTGGACATCATGACAAAAAGTGAAGCGGGAGAATTTTCCTCCTATATATGGATGCAAGAATGAAAGATGCAATTTATATATGTCCTTTGATCTTTCATTATGCTTACTTGAATGTTGGTTTCTAGTTACTGGAGAGGCTATTTATATATGGGTTGGTTTTAGTTTAGAGAGAGAGAGTTGGAGAAGATTCTATTATGAACATTTGTTAAAGAAAAGGAGGTCTGTAGACCGTGCCGAGAATAGATGAAAGGATGCATAGTGATTGGGAAAAAAGAAGTTGATGCATTGTTGATGCAGAGGGTCTCTCCTTGCAAATTTGTGGAGTGTTTGAAAGTCAGAATTGTTGAATAAAGAACATTTGATTGATCAATGAGTTGCTCTATTAATTTATTATGTTTTATAGCCAATATGTTCGGTTCCAGAATTCTAAAATTATTGACTGCTAAGGTTCCAATCATTATCATTATAGGAAGCATGTAGAAAGCTCTTTATGTTCGAAGCTACAGTAAATTTGTGAGGGTAAGATGTTAGTGTTAATTAATTCTAACCTCATTTTCATGTTTTAGGTCGGGGTCTCATGGAGGGGGATTCCTTAAAAATAGAGCAGGTGGCCGCTGAGATATTTTAGGAATATTTAAAGGTAAGCGGTCCCATGAATTTATATCCCATGAATTTATATTTTGTGTCAGCTTAAAAATTTTAGGTCCTAAATTTAAGGAAGCTGGTGGTCCCATGAATTTTAGAGTGAAAATCAGCTTAAGATTTTAAATTTATGGTGTCATTATTTTATTACTATCATAGTTAAATTTCTAGTTTTATACTATGCTATTTTGTAATTTGTACCTTTCTAATTTTTTTTATGGGATTCATTTAGTTTTGGTGGGAAAATAATGGGCAGATTGTTGGCATGTGGAAAAACAATTCCCTAAGCTTGTGGGACTATTTCCAACCCCACCCCATTTTCACCCGCTCAAATTGCGAGGGATAAAAACTCAGAGCTCCTATTTTGTAGGAAAAGATCCCAAATAAACCTTTAGCCCCCCCCTATTATCATGGGACCTCCCGCTCCACAAAAATAGAGCCCAAGTCCCCCCCATGGGACCCCTGCCTTATTCTGAACATTATAACTATAGACGATTCCTACATGCATATGTCTAACAAGAGGAGAACAAAAGATTATTCCTGTTAGCTTTCACCCTAATTTCAATTTATACCCGGTGGTTAACTTTGTATAAATCTACATGCTTTGTAATTATGGAATATACAATTATTAATAAATTTTTAATTCAATAGCTCTGTCTTCCCCTATTTTTTATCTGCAAATTTTGCTTCTTTCTTATAGCAAGATCCTCAATTTATTTTGCAGATTTAGTTGCCAAAATTCTACATGGCGTCAGAGCATGAGCTAGGAAGAAAGAACATCAATTTTTTTCACAAGTATTGCAGATCAGAGTTATTATATAGAATGAATTCTTTTCATTAGTTTTGGGGTTGTCTCTAATGTGTTTTTTGTAATCACAAACTGAGATAAAGTTCCATTAATGGGTAAGTTAACATGTCTAGTAATTATTTTTATTCTTTTGTTGTCAAGCTAACCTCATAAAATTATTTGTCCTAGAAAGAAGGGATAGAGAATCATTACTTTGAGCATGATCTACTTCCCTATCTCAATCATGAGGCAAGCAACTATGAACAAAAAATTGCATGGTTGAATAGTAATGACATGATCTACGGATTAATGTGCATTACTATTTCAAAGTATACGTCACATCACATAGAGCACACTGAGTTCATTTTCATTGCTTGGACCATCATCCGACAATTATATGGAGACATTGATTCTTCATCTAAAAGTGATGTCTCCTTGGATAGCCAAGCTTCTATGGATGATACTAAGATTTTTGTTGCCCCATCTTGTTTGGACACATCCTTCTTGGATGATCATTTTATTGATAACCCATATGCACCTGTTGTTTCTTCAGGGTTTAGAGTTGCTTCATTGAAAGATTCCAATGATTCTTTGTAGCAGGATCATTTATGTCTTCTGGATTTAGTCCAGTGGCATCAATTTATTTCAGACACCTCCTTTTTGTTTGTAGAATCCCTCATTTTGAATCTATATGACATTATTGATTTCATACACGATCTTCTCTTTAATGAAGGCAATTCTTCTTCAATTGTTGTAAGGGAACATTCTGATCCTCTTCCTTATTCTCTACATTATCATTCCTCACATTTTATATTAGTCTGCATAGCTTGGTACAACATTTGAAGGAGATCTATTTTCCTTCTGAGGAGATACACACATCTTTTGATTGTGCTCTACATCAGTTTCTATGAGATTCTAGATTTTCATCTTCAACAATGCTTGAATTGCTTATGACAACATTCAAAATCAACATGGAGATCACTGAGAAGAGTTTGGAGACATCATTTATTTTGTATTTTCTTCCTACATATTTCTTTCAAAATTGGAAAGATATATATTGCATACATGTTTGGTTTTGTTTCTTCCAAAAATGAAGAATGTTGTTCAAAGATCATGTACCACTTTTTACATCCAGTTTTGAGCATCTACCATTGACTACACATTATGGAGGGATCCATCTTCTCTTCCATTTCAATTTCTTCGAGATCTTCTTGGGGTGAAAGAAACCGTAACACAATAGTTGTCTTTCTTTGTTAGCACTTATTTTGAGGGGGGTTTTGTTCCCTTCTAGGTTTTCCTTCTTTCCTCTTTCCTTTCATTAAGTTTTTCTTTTCTACTTAATTAAAATTAAGGGGGGTGTTAGTGTTTGTTAATTCTAACCTTATTTTCACGTTCTGTTATGATCCGTAATTTATAGATGAGAGACTGTTCAATTTTGGTCTGAACAATATAACTATGGATGATTCCTACATGCATAAGTCTAACTTGAGGAGAACAATAGATTATTCATGTTAGCTTCCATCGTAATTTTAGTTTATATGGTGGTTAACTGTGTATAAATATACATGCTTTGTAATGATGGAATACACAATGATTAATACAATTTTAATTCAATAGCTCTGTTTTCCCCTATTTTTGATTTGCAATTTTTGCTTCTTTCTTTCAACAGGATCCTCAATTTATTTTGCAGATTTAGCTGCAAAAATTCTACATAAAAATCATCTTTTATAGCAAGGTTGATTTGTGTGAGATTGTCCCCATCAAAAACCATGCTGATGTGGCTCTGAAATCTTAGTTATAAGCAGAGGGACTTGCCAAGTAAGCTACTGTAAAAAAATATGAATGATTTGGAAATTCCACATAAGAGTTTGAGAAGTGCGAAGTTAAGGTGGTCAATTACTGGGTCCTCTCCCCTATAAGAATAAGTAGATTCCCATAATTCATAAGGTAATCTATAAGCTGCTTTTGAATTTAATTGTGTGATTGTTTTTTGCATCAACATTTCAGATCATATTCCAGAATCCATCATTAGAATGAATAATAGAAAGCATAAGAAAAAAGTAATATGATGAGCACATGGGAATGGAAGTATGCTGTTGAGAATATAGGGGAAGAGCACCAGTACCAAAACACCCTAACTTCGCACACCTGTAGAACGTAAACTATATGTCAAATTTTGACGATATTTTCTGTTGTCTCCGTATGTGAGTTAACTACTTAAAGCTAAGGTGTCAGCTTTTGGGTATTCACAGATCTCTCTATAGAGATCATCGAACGCCCAAGGGTAAAAACGTGGCCATTTCACAGTGCCACTCGATACCCACTTAAAGATGCACCAATAGCTGTTCACTCTACTTGTAGCCAAATGTCCATGTACTCGTACACAAATGTCCCAATAGTGGTGCACAAATAGGCCAATTACCAACCAAAAAATCTAAAAAATGATCAGCTATTGGTAAAAGTGTGATCAACTATTGGTACCAGAGTGATCATTTTTTAGGCTCTTTTCATAGGCGTTGGCTAAGCTCCACTGGCTAAGCTCCAGACATAATGCACTAAAGACAAAAAAAATGTCAATTTTTTTTTTCCAAATTCATGAAAACCAAGTAAGTTTTTGGCAAATTTTTGGTGGTTTTCGACTACAAAATATGTAGATCATGAAGAACAGATGCTGAAAATTTCGCAAAAATCCGTGATGTTTTCGGATTTTTCAAATTTGGTCAATAGTGCATTCTCTGTGAAGCTTAGGCGCATCCCTTTTCATATTAGTAATTGGGGGGTCATCATAACA
This sequence comes from Thuja plicata, assembly GCA_018584345.1. NCBI lineage: Eukaryota > Viridiplantae > Streptophyta > Pinopsida > Cupressales > Cupressaceae > Thuja > Thuja plicata. The sequence goes on along the minus strand of MU227389.1, from coordinate 17,975 downwards.
AAAACATAACAGTTATTAGACCCCTATTGGTTACCGGTGCTCTTCCCCTAATTGGAAGACAAATACTAACCGATGATCTCTTATGACAAAAAACATAACAGTTATTAGACCCCTATCAGTTACTATACTCTTCTCCTAATTTGATGGACAAATACTAACCAATGATATGGTACTCTTCTCCTAATTTGGTGGACAAATACTAACCAATGATATCTTCTGACAAGGCCACCACTGTCTTCTCCAATGACAACACTTGCAAGGCTGTTGTTAGATTTTTGGCTATAATTCATTAATGATGGTCTGTGAAGGCCTGCAACAAAATGCAGATATTGATGCAGGTTAGGGACAGAATAGACAGGGCCACAACATTTAGCCCACTGATAGAATGTCCTATGAGGAATCTTATCGCTGTACAGAACCAATAAAAATAGTACCCTTTCAATGTATTAGACCATGTTTTACTCAATGCATTGTAAATTTTCAAATTTTAATCACATTAATGGGATTGTAAAGAAGGCTTCATTTCAATCATCGTGTCCTGCAAAACAAAACAAAAATCATTAAGATTAAAAGACAAATATCATGTGAAAGAGTTTGGACATTAATTTTCGTGCGTTTTATCAAACAGAAGTCAGAGTACGCTTCCATGAATATACCAAAGAAGCTCTTTTTAAACGATAGTGAAAGACTCTGTATGAATTACCAGATAGAATTAATAATAAATTACACAGTATTAAGAACTCTGCAATCATGCAAGGTGCATTATCCTAGTGATTATGAAACTCTTATAGGCGGGCCATTTCAAGTGTAAATTTATTTTTACCACTTGTATCTAAATTAACACAGTGGAACACATCATAGATTTGAAATATATGAAGACATTATTGCCAATAATACATCTAAAAAGATCAAAAAATTGTATCTTTCTTGATGCCAAATATAATCTAAAAGGCATAGGGAAAAACTAGCTAATTCTGAAATTATTGACTGCTAAGGTGATTATCGTTATAGGAAGCATGTAGAAAGATCTTTATATTTGAAGCTACAGTAAATTTGTGAGGGTAAGATGTTAGTGTTCATTAATATATGAATGAGAGACTTTTCAATTTCAGTCTGTACAGTGTAACTATGGATGATTCCTACATGCATATGTCTTACAAGACGAGAACAACAGATTATTCCTGCTAGTTTTCAGTTTAATTTCAGTTTATACGGTGGTTAACTTTGTATAAATCTACGTGCTTCGTAATTATGGAATACATAATGATTAATCAAATTTTAATTCAATAGCTCTGTTTTTTTCTATTTTTGATCTGCAATTTTTTCTTTTTTCTTTTAGCAAGATCCGAATAATTTATTTTGTAGATTTAGCTGCGAAAATTCTAGATGGCATCAGAGGAGGTGCTGCGAAGAAGGAACATCAATTTTCTTCGCAAGTATTGCAGATCAGAGTTATTAGATAGATCAGAGTTATTAGATAGAATGAATTCTTTTTATTAGTTTTGGGGTTGTCTCTAATGTATTTTTTGTAATCACAAACTGAAATAAAGTTTCATTAATGGTGGATTTAATCATGTCTAGTAATTATTTTCATTCTTTTGTTTTTGAGCTAACCTCAGATAACTATTTGTCCTAGAAAGAAGGATAGAGAATCATTGCATTGAACAAGATCTTCTACCCTATCTCAATGAACATGTTCATGAACTAAGCGACTATGAACAAAAAATTGCATGGTTGAATAGTAATGACATGGTCTACAGATTAATGTGCATTACTATTTTAGAGGATACTCTACATCACATAGAGCACACTGAGTTTCCTTTCATTGGTTGAACCATCATCCGACAATTGTATGGAAACATTGCTTCTTCATCTAAAAGTGATGTTTCTTTGGATAGCCAAGCTTCTATGGATGATAGTAAAATTCTTTTTGCCCCATCTTGTTTGGACACATCCTTCTTGGATGATTAGTTTATTGATAACCATATGTACCTGTTGTTTCTTCAAAGTTTAGAGTTGCTTCATTGAAAGCTTCCAATGATTCTCTGTAGCAGAATCATTTATGTATTCTGGGTTCAGTTCATTGGGATCAATTTCTATCAGACATCCCATTTTTGTTTGTAGAATCCCTCATTTTGGATCTAGATGACAATATTGATTTCATACATCTTCTTTCTAATGAAGGTGATTCTTCTTGAATTGTTGTAAGGGAACATTGTGATCCTCTTCCTTATTTTCTACATTATCATTCCTTACATTTTGATATGAGTGTGGATAGCTTGGTACAACATTTGAAGGAGATCTATTTGCCTTCTGAGGAGATACACGAGTCTTTTGATTGTGCTCTACATCTGTTTCTAGGAGATTTTAGATTGTTATGTATCAGTTTCTGGATTCGATTGTGTAGAATTTTTCGTCATCAACGTTTCGGATCACACTGCGTGATCCATTATCAAGATGCAAGAGAGAAAAATGAGCATCCTAATGATGGATCATGTAGTGTGATCTGAAATGTTGATGACGAAAAATTCTACACAATTGAATCCAGAAGCTGATACATAACATTTGTATGGATTGTGGAAATCTAATAGATCTTTTAGATTCTAGATTGTCATCTTCAACATTGCTTGAATTGCTTATGAAAACATTCACCATCAACATTAAGACCACTAAGCAGAGTTTGGAGACATCATTTATTTTGCATTTTCTTCCTACTTATTTCTTTCAAAATTGGGAAGATATATATTGCATATATCTTTGGTTTTGTTTCTTCCGAAGAGGAAGAATGTTCTTCGAAGATCATGTATCACTTTTTTCATCCAGTTTTGAGCATCTACCATTGACTACACATTGTGGAGGGATCCAACTTCTCTTCCATTTCACTTTCTTTGAGATTTTCTTGGGGCGAAAGAAACTGTAACACAATAGTTCTCTTTCTTTGTTAGCACTTATTTTGGGGGAGGGGGGGAGGGGTTGTTCCCACTGGGTTTTCCTTCTTTCCTCTTTCCTTTCATTAACTTTTTCTTTTCTACTTAATTAAAATTAAGGGGGGTTGTTAGTGTTTGTTAATTCTAACCTCGTTTTCACGTTCTGTTATGATCTGTGATTTAGAGATGAGAGATTGTTCAATTTCGGTCTGAACAATGTAACTGTGGATGATTCTTACATGCACAAGTCTAATTGGAGGAGAGCAATAGATTATTCCTGTTAGCCTCCATCGTAATTTAGTTTATATGGCGGTTAACTTTGTATAAATATACATGCTTTGTAATTATGGAGCACACAATGATTAATATATTTTTAATTTAATAGCTCTGATTTCCCCTATTTTTGATCTACAATTTTTGCTTCTTCCTTTCAGCAGGATCCTCAATTTATTTTGCATATTTAGCTGCAAAAATTCTACATAAAACTCATCTTTATAACAAGGTTGATTTGTGTGAGATTGTCCCCATCAAAAAGCATGCTGATGTGGCTCTTAAAATCTTAGTTATAAGCAGGGGGACTTGCCAAGTAAGTTACTGTAAAAAAATAGGAGTGATTTGGAAATTCCACTTAAGATTTTGAGAAGTGCAAAGTTAAGGTGCTCAACTATTGGGTCCTCTCCCCTGTAAGAATAAGCAGATTCCCATAATTCGTAAGATAATCTATAAGTTGCTTTTTAATTTAATTGTGTGAATTTTTTTGCATCAACGTTTCAAATCATATTTTAGATTCCATCATCAGAATGAATAATAGAAAGCATAAGAAAAAACTAATATGATGAGCACATGGGAATGGAAGTATGTTGTTGAGAATATAGGGGAAGAGCGCCAATACCAACACACCCTAACTTCGCGCACTTGTAGAACCTAAACTATATGTCAAATTTTGACGATATTTTTTGTTGTCTCCGTATGTGAGTTAACTACTTAAAGGTGTCAGCTTTTGGTTATTCACAAATCCCTCTATCATCGAACGCCGAACAGTCAAAAAGTGACTATTTCAAAGTGCCATCCGATACCCACTTAAAGATGCACCAATAGCTGTTCACTCTACTTGTGGCCAAATGTCCTTGTACTTTTACACAAATGTCCCAATAGTGGTGCACAAATGGGCAAATTACCTACCAAAAAAATTTAAAAATGATCAGCTATTGGTACAAGTCTGATCAGCTATTGGTACAAACTGATAATTTTTTAGGCTCTTTTCATAGGTGCTGGCTAAGCTCCAGACAGAATGCACTAAAGACAAAAAATGTCAATTTTTTTTTCCAAATTTGTGAAAACACAGTAAGTTTTTGGAAAATTTCTTATGATTTTCGATCACAAAATATGTAGATCATGAAGAATAGATGCTGAAATTTTTGCAAAAATCCATGATGTTTTCGGATTTCTCAAATTTGATCAATAGTGCATTCTGTCTGGAGCTTAGCCATGTCTATTTTCATATTAATAATTGGAGGGTCATCATAACAAAAACATAACAGTTTGACCCCTATTGATTACTGGCGCTCTTCCCCTAATTGGAGGACAAATACTAACAGATGATCTCTTAAAACAAGGCCACCATTGTCTTATCCAACGACAACACTAGCAAGGCTGTTGTTAGATTTTTGGCTATAATTCATTAATGATTGTCTGTCAAGGCCTGCAACAAAATGCAGATGTTGTTGCAGGATAGGGACAGAATAGACAGGACCACAACATTTAGCCCACTTACAAAATGTCCGATGAGGAAGCTTATCGCTGCATAGAACCAATAAAAATACTACCCGTTCAATGCATTAGACCATGTTTTTTTTTTTTTGATGAATAGTCCTTTTCTATTAAAAAAATATTAAAGATACATATTCACAAAAAAGGGGCCGGGGGATACAGAAATCACCCCGCAGAGTTCACACGGCTACGCCGGAAGCATAAAACTATTCATCAAAAAAAAACATAATGCCATTTAGGCAGCAAGAGCAGTTCCAGAAGGTGGTGGATCTTTATCATCTGGTCCCCACTGCTTAGTGGGATTGACAGGAGGGTCGGGAAGCGACCAACCATCATTATCAATAGCTTCTTTTTATTTTTCTTTGTCATCCGCCCTAGGCGGGGAAATAGCAAGCGCCAGGCGGGGAAACTTGGAAGTGGCAGGAGGCCAATCCCAGCCACGGTGAGCACCAGGGACGTCAGGAGGGGCAGACTGCGCCGGG
>MU227388.1:258396-285803 GCA_018584345.1 Thuja plicata | reverse complement strand
AAATTCCTCTTATTTAATTAAAAGATTTAATCTCCCTTTTAATTAAATTCCTCTTATTTAATTAAATCCAATTCCTCCCATTTAATTAAATAAAATTCTTCTAATTTATTTAATTGAAAGAAAACCTTTTTTTTAATTAAATAAATAAAAATCCTCACTTAAAGCACTTTATTTGTTGAAAAAGGAAATGAATTAAATTAAATAAAAATCCCTTTTTCTTCACATCTTTCTAAGTGGTGGGTTTTTGTCTCTTAATCGTAGCCTTTGATTTTTGCCTCTCAATCTCAATCGTTCACTTTTCTTTAAAACGAGACCTCTCCTCATTTTTATATTAGGTTTTCATAGTATTGTTATGCTGCAGGTTTGGAGAGCAATTTTGGAGGAGAATTTGAGCACTCAAGCTCTCTTCTTGTTTTCTTTATTCTTGCATTCATGGCTCCTCATATAGATTAGAATCATGTTTATTTCCATAGATTAGATTTTCATTCATATTTCCTTTCATAGACAAATATGCATTGTTATCATTTAGATTAGATTTCATTTTTATGCATTTAAACTCTCATTTCATGGTATATTTGCAATAGACACAACTAGGTCAATCTGAGGGCCTTCATCTTACATTTTTACACATCCATGACTAGAGAGCTATGGATCGATATTGCCTCATTCTTTAGCAACCTCGAATGGAATGATTCATATAAGTGTGACAACATTTATGCACACACCCCTAAAATGAATAAAAAGGGCACATCAGCAGAGAAAACCCAGAGGAAGCCCTTTTCTGAAGAATCCAAAATGGAAAAGCACACTGATGATGATATGTTGGAGGGGAGTAAAAAGTAAAAGGGGAAAAAGAAAATTAAGATGAAGATTCAGGAGGAAGAAACAGAAATAGAGAATGATTCTAAAGAAGTGAAGAAGGACGAGAATAAGAACTCAAAGAAAAGGAAACATGGGGAAGGTAAGGAGAAAGCTAAGGGAAATCGAAAGAACAAGTACTCTAGCAAGAGGAGAATTGATCTGACTTCGAAGGAGGAAGATGTGATTGAAAAAATAGAGGAGAACCGTGAGGATAAGGACAAATGTGAAATAGGGAAGATAAAAAAGATGATAAGAATGAGGACAAAATCCCTAGGGGTGATAATAATAAGCAAGAGGAAGATATTGCGAAGGGTAATAAGGAAATAAGAATAGAGAAAGAGTCTGGGCACAAAGATTGTGGCTACCATGATAATGTGGATATGGAGGAGTATGAAAAGCAGATGGATACTAAAGAGTGCATTGTGGGTTTTATAGGTATGGTGAGCAATCTGATTGATGATAATACTAACCTAAAAAAACAAGTTGAAATTATGAGGGCTGAAATTAATATTTTAAAGCTAAACCCCTTCAATACCACAACTGGACATTAGAAATTGGGTGGTAGAACAATATTTTGGAAATAGATCAAAAAAATGGAACATATACCTAGATTAATAGGGGATTATTATTTAGTCACATAGTGGGGAGATTAGATAGAATATTCTTTAGAGGACATTTTAGATTGTTTCCCTTCAACTTTAAATTATGACAATTTCCAATCTCCATATCAGACCATTATCCTATTCAACTAGACATTTTAAGAGAAGATAAACCTCTACATTGTGCATTCAAATTTGAAAATATGTGGATGAAAAGTGAAGAGTTTTTCAGTTTAATGGATAAGTGGTGTAAAGAAGCTCAAGTTAAGGGATCTAAATTTTTTTATTTTGTTTCTAAATTAAAGTTGGTAAAAAATAATCTCCTCAAGATAAATAGGGAGCATTTCAAGAACATATTTGAAACAAATATTATTTTAGAACAAAATCTCAAATAATTTAACGAGAAGGTGATTCCATGACTCAAACAGGTGTTTTAAAGAAAATGAATTGGTAAAGGAATATCAGAAAAATTTGTTGAAGGAGGATATATTTTGAAGAGAAAATTTTAGAGAAACATGGTTGGAAGAAGTGGATAAAAACTCAAACAAATTTCCAAAATAACACTAAACAAAGAAGAATTATAAATAGAATTAATAGATTGAAAGATGGAAATGGTATAATGAATGAAAATCCAAAGGAAATTACAAAGAAGTCAAATTCCTCTTTTAATGAAATTTTGAATAACTAGGAGGGATTAGATAAGACATCTTAGGAAAAGATGTTGGAAAATTTCCCAAGGATATTATTGGAAAAAAGACAAAAAAAAATTATTGATAGAAAATTTCTCAACATAAGAGATTACTTTATCTCCTAAACAACTTTAAAAACCAAATAAGGCTCTAGCACCTGATGGTTTTCCTGCAAGTTTTTATCTGAAATGCTGGAATATTTTAGGGATAGAATTGATGGAGGATTTTGAGCTAACAATAAATTTATTGATATTCTCGAGAGACATCAATAAACCTTCATAGAACTAATAACAAAGAAGGAGAAATAATTGTAATTAGATGAACTTAGATTAATCCATTTATGCAACACTATATACAAATTTTTAGCTAAAGTAGTTGCAAAATGATTAAAGAAGGTCCTTCCTACTATCGTATTTGAAGAACAAATAGGATTTTTCCTTTAAAGATCAATATTTGATGTTTTTATTATAGCTCAAGACACAATACATTAGGTGCAAAAGACAAAGAAACCAAGTATGATTATCTACTTTCAAGTTAGATATAAAAAAGGGATATGATAATGTGGATTGGAAATTATTATGCAAAATTATTGAAGCATTTTGTTTTTTTAAATCATGGATGAATTTAATGTTCTTTTATATTTTTAGTTCAAGATTCTCAATTTTGATAAATGTTACTCCACATGAATTACTTAAAAGTTATGGAGGTATTCGATAAGGGGATCATGTTTCACCCATTTTATTTATCATTGCAAAAGCGCTTAGAAGATCCATAGCAAGGCCTCACAAAATTTGAATGTTAAAGGGCATCAAGGTCACCTCTTTAGTCCATGGAATTATCCATCAATAATTTATGGATTTGACAATGCTATTCTGAAAAGGTAATAGATCAAAAGTAAATGAAATGAAAAAGGTGTTACAACGATATTCTAAAGGATCAAGAGAATTCATTTGTAAGGAAAATTAAAAGAATTTTTTTTTCTTAAGATAAATTTTAGATTTGTGGGATTTAGGGAAGGAAAGATTCCCTATTTATACTGAAGAATGTCATTAGATAAAATTATTAGAACCTCGAGAGTATGGGATTGTGTAGGGGAAAGAATGGATAGAAAAATAGATTTGTGGATAGCTAAATGGTTATCATGGGTGGGTGGAATCATTATGCTAAACGAAACTCTATAAGAAATTCCAATTCATTTAATTTCTTTTCTCTCAATATCGATCTATGCTTATCCAAAAATTATCAAGAACTAGTGGATAATCACTAGTTCTTTGAAAATTATTCCAATGTCCTTCATAATTTGTTTCATCCAAACAACTTGTGTACAGTTTATTACAGCAACAACATACTCCAACTCAACAGTAGATTGAGTAATACAGTTTTGCTTCATGCTCAACCAAAAAATCAGCCTTTTCCCAAGGAAAAATGCACCACCACTTGTACTATGCCTATCATCCACATTACCTACCCAATCAGCATCAGTAAAAGCCTGCAATGTAAAATCGTCATATTTTTCATACCATAATCCATATTCTACTGTTCCTTTCAAATATCTAAAAATTGTTTTCATAGCAGCAAAATGTGTCTCTTTAGGATCTGCCTGATATTTAGCCACAATTCCAATTGCATTAGAAATACCTTGTCTAGTGTGTGTTAGATATTGTAGACAACCAATCATTGATATGTACTTAGTCTGCCTAACACTTTTAGTTAGTTTGTTCCCTGTTACCATGGGTGTACCAACAAGTTTACAATCTTACATTCCAAATTTCTTCAACATTTCCTTAAGATACTTGGTCAGAGATATAAAAATTCCATTCTTACTCTGATTAATTTGCAAACCAAGAAAAAATTTCATCTCACCAATCCTTGACATTCCAAACTCATTCTCCATTTCTTTAGCAAACTTCTTACTTATTTTATCATTGCCTCCAAAAATGATGTCATCAACAAAAAATTCTATAATTAAGATTCCATCTTCATCAGTTCTTAAATACAAATTACTATCTACATTACCTTTTCTGAAACCAAGATGAAGTAGATGTTTATCTAGTCTCGCATACCATGCAGACGGTGCTTGTTTTAGTCCATACTGTGCCTTCTTCAGTTTGCAAACCATGTTTTCATCATTTGTCAATGGAAAACCATCAGGTTGCTCGATGTTCACTTGTTCCTCTAGATCACCATTCAAGAATGCTGACTTCATATCCATCTGATACACTTTGAAGTCTTTATGTGCAGCATAAGCAAGGAATAGTCTCACAGTTTCCAATCTAGCAATAGGTGCAAATGTTTCTTCATAGTCTATGCTTTCTTGTTGTGAGTAGCCTTTACATACCAATCTAGCCTTTTTTCTTACCACTTTTCCTTCATCATCCATCTTGTTTCTAAAAACCAACTTAGTGCCAATCACATTTTTGTTCTTAGGCCTTAGAACCAATTCCCAAGTGTTGTTTTTCTTTATGTATTATAATTCATATTCCATGGCTTTAGTCCAAGATTCATCTCTAAATGCTTCATCAGTAGTCTTTTGTCCAACTTGAGAAATCAAACAGATCTCATCTCTAAGTATAGATCTGTTCATCATGCCTTTGCTTGCATCACCAATAATTTGATCTTCAGGATGGTTTTTCTTGACATACCTTGGTGTCTTCAATATTTTAGTAGCCTTGACATATTCTTCTTCTTCAGTCTCATTTTCAATCAACAAAGGTCCTTCAGGTTCATCAGCAACTTCTCTGGTTTCTGTTATCTGACCACAATCATATATTCTTTCCTAAATTTGAAAATTTTCATCTATCCTCACATTGGCACTTTCAATCTGTTTCCTCAGTCTTAGATTGAAACATTTATATGCTTTACACTTAGTGGAATAACCAAGAAAGATTCCTTCATAACTTCTAGCATCAAACTTTCCTATCTCATCATCTCTCTTGATATAAAATTTACTACCAAATATTCATAAATATTTCATAGTAGGTGCATGATCAAACCGTAATTCATAAGGAGTTTTATTTGTACCTTCTCTGATATGTATTTTGTTTAATGTATACATAGCATTGCCGAGTGTTTCCCTCCAATGAACATGTGACACGTTTCCTTCCAGCAACATAGTCCTTGCAGCATCTAATATGGTTATGTTTCTTTGCTCTTCTATCCCATTCTATTGTGGAGTTTTAGGAGCTGAAGTCTGTCTATGTATTCCATTTTCTTCATAGTATGTATTAAATAGTTCTGATGTGAACTCTCCTCCTCTGTCTGATCTCAAACATTTCATCTTTAAACTAGATTCATTCTAAACTTTTTCTTTGAATAGCTTGAACTTGTCAACTGCTTCAAATTTCTCTCTCAAATATGTAACCCACATTATTCTAGAAAAACCATCAATACAAAGTATAAAATACCTTTCACCATAGTATGATCTTGTTCTTGTAGGACCACACAAATCTGTATGCACCAAATGCAACTTCCATTTTGTTGAATAAACTTTTCTCTTGAAAGTGCTTCTAGTTTGTTTCCCCATAACACATTCTCTACACATAGTGTTAGATAGCTTTACAATTCTAGGTAGATATCTTACTACTTTTGTCATACTTTCCTTCACAATGTTATCAAAATTAACATGAAAAAATCTCCTGTTCCATAACCAAATTTCATCAACCTTTGCAATAAAAAAAGAAGCTTCAGATGTGTTCAATTCAAATACATTACCTCTGCATTTAGTACCATATTCTATCAAGTCTCTTGTTTTTCTCTTGATAGAACATTCTCCGTTTATGAAGTTGTTGGCGATCAGATTTGTCTTCTTCTTTTTTAGATGAAAATGTATAAAGACTCTATGTTTTTGAAGACAAAGGGTTCATCAACACTTGGGTAAGCATAAGAATTTGCTTCCCTCTAAATTTATAAGGTTCAGCTTCCTTATGAGATATTCAATGAATTGCAGACATTAAAAAAAAAGTAAATTTGTACACTTTTAACTAGACAGTGTAGAAGGACCACTCAAATACTCTTGGGTATTGAGGTAATCTACAGAGTTAACTAATAAATGGAATAACCACAAAGTAAATAGAGATCTACTAACTACTTCTAAAATAGACAATTTATGAAATAACTCAAGGAAACAAACTATAAAGAAACTGGAAGTGACTGAATATAAACAACACATGCACAGATTTAAATGCACCAATTCTCAAAGAAATCAAATACATTCCAGATTTTGATTCAAAGATCTAAACCATATCATGCATCTGTATATTCATATATTAATCAGATAAACGTCTGATAAAAAATTAGTCACCAGCTATTTCAGAAATTCAAGAAAAAGCTTCAGCTAGCTACCTACTCAAAATAGAAACTATCTATTTTCTACCTTCATTTCCTAACCCTTTTTCAGTTCAAAGTTCCCCTAATAATAGTTTTGCATCCGAGAGAGCCTTCAGAAAAACCCGGCCTCTTAGACACCAAAATCAAAACCGTTTAAAACCAGTTACATAACTGATAAAAATAGAGTTTCAAAAAACATGCCACTTAAAACATAAAGCAAGGGAAAAAGTTGTCCCAAAGATTTCTAACTCCCATTAGGGCTTTCTGATGTGGCAGTTTGCACAAGCTTCTAGGATCAGAACACATTCGTTAAATCTTAGGCTGGTTGGGAATGTAGGTTCTTCAGGCCTGTCATCTTTACCCAAGTCACATTCTTTTCCCACCTTAGCTCCCTGATTCTCTCCGCCTACTTCGGCAACTGACCTTTGTTCAGCAGCAACATAGATTCCACATTTGCAATTCTGGTAAAATCCTGAACTATCAGCGCTTCATTTTCTTTGAGAGCATTCATGGTGTCTGTGAATATTTTGACCATGGCATCTGCATCTTTGTTACCTCCGTTAATCTGCAAAATACTTGAGGGATTCACTATCTTGATATCCTTAAGGGCGTCTACATGCATATCCAACACCTACTTTTCAATCGCTTTGACTTGAGAGATCGCAACTTTAAACCTTGTATTTTTCCATCCAAAGTTCTACTTTAGGATAAACAACATACAGGGGTCTACCAGTTTCATTGGATTCTTGGCTAAGAATTGAGTCACACCATAGTTTTCTATTTCTTGAACCTATATGACGATCGCTGCGCATTTCGCTTCTTCCATTTCCCAACTTGGAACTAGGGTTTGAACCTCACCAAGTAATGTTTCTCCATCTAGGCAAGTAGATATAAACTCATGGATGAAAGCACTCCCTTCATTGATGACATTGTTTATCTAAGACTTCATGATCTCTATCAGAACCTTCCCCTGTTGTATTTGTTTCACCAGCTTTTGGCTTTCAACTGAATTTGGATCAAAATCTTGTGAAGACTGAGCTAGTGGCAGAACTCCATCATCAGCGAGTGAGGAAAGAAACTTAGCCATGGTAGAAACTAGCTCTTTCAATTTTTGTTTCTCCCTCCCATCCTTTTGTGACTACCCGAACATATGATCAGCTAAAAATTTAAATAGGTGATCCCTAGAGTCCCTGTTTAGAACACCAAGTTCCATCTTTGTGATCTCGAAGTCTTCAGCCTCTAGTTCTTGAATTCCTTCTTTAGGCTTGAAAGTGGCTATCTCTGCAGTCACCTTTCTAGTAGATGGATCGGTAGATATCGTAGCATCACTCTTCACTCCTTTTTCTTTGGGAGTCTGGGTAGCATATTTAGTAACAATATACTTCACAAGAAGTGAAATGGGTTTATAGCTCTTCCTCCTATTCATCGATTCAGTAAGCCAAGGAGGGACTGAACCACTGACTATCTAATTGTCAGGGGTTTTTACAAGAGTATTCTTGGTCTAAGGTACTTCTATATTCATAATAGAAGTCTCTTCTTCTTTTACTTGTTGATCCAAATAAAATGAAATATCATCATCATTAATCTCAACATCTAGGTAGTCGAGTCCTAAAGCTGTCATCTGAGAATGCTTCTCTGATCTTGTTCTCGGTATTGATATCGGTGCAGTCGGGTGCTTATTGGAATCTTCCTTTTTCTTGGGAGAAATAATTTTACCTGCATTTGGAGCCACAGGAGATACATTAGATGGGGCATGTTTCATTTTCACTAAGGTTGGTTTCGCACTATGCTTTTCAAGAGGGGGGGTCTCAGCTCTCTCCTTCTTCCTTTTTGTTAACCAGCTCTTTGTGACCCTAAAAATGGTTTGGGCCCTTAGCTTTATATCATATTCTTCTTTCCTGTTCCAATCTATGTCCAGTGGAACTTTTGCATCCACATTATTAGCCTCTGAACCTGTGGTTTCAGAACTATCTTCTTCCACACCCTTAATATCAAAATTCAACTGCAACATTTTGATTTGTGAAATTACAAGCCTAGAATGATCTCGTCTCTAGATTGCCTCCTCATCACCAAGATCTTCCCATAGGTCTTCCAAGTGCGAGCTGGGTGAAAGATAATTACTTAGGCTTAGAACCTGCCTGGCGAAGCCCTTATTGTCAAAACCCCTTCTTAACTTATAAAATTGCAAGTGAAAGTTCAACAAGTTGCTTCCTATCACTAAAGTGTCCATCATATTATTATAGGTTAAATTACAAACTTTAACTAGGAACATAGAAGGCCATTTTTCTTCTGGCAGAGCATTTTTTATAACCACAAACAATTACCTACAATCTTTTGCCAAAATAAAATAGTCAAAAGCAAACCTTGGGAGCCTGAGAGGTTCATCATTAAAGCCTCCAATCTGAATGTAGGTGAAACATGGGAATTGAATATACAGGCTGCCATAAGTTTGAATTAGTTTTCATTCCTCCAACGAAACTCTTTGGTTGGGAACCCTTGCCAATTGTTGACACAATTTACCTAGGAAAACATCATGAACCTTCCTGTAATTTTCCAAAATTTTATCCTTCCTTAATAAAGGGCAGTACTCATAAATTAAAATATCTTCATTCCAAGGAATGCGTCGGATGGCAGACAAATCCCGTGTGCACGCTAGGAAATATATCAAATAAGAGGACATAAAAAATTACTTCTTAATGGCTTGAGCCTACTTAAGTTTGTCCCTCAGGGAACTACCAATGATTTTTTCCCAATCAATATGTTGACCTCCTTCCAAGATTATTTCTATAAAATGAAACATCCACTCCTCATAGAGAAGAACTTGTTGTGAACCTTTAATTCGGTGAAGCAACACTATCACATCATGAATAAGGGGTTTCATGTGATCCTTAGTGAGCACTTTAGGCAATCGAGAGCCACATTTGTAATTGGTTTGAGTCCACTTCCTAGCCACATGACTCTGGTTTTTATCTTCATTCTCTTTGCACTAAGCTAGAGATTGGGTGGGTGTAAAGGTGACAAAATATTCTTCTAGGATTTTAAAAATAGCCATAATAGTCTCCCTTTGACTGGCACAAGGGTTTGGCATTCTGAATTCAAAACACGCTTGTATTTAATATCATACCTGTTAATACATTGTCAAACTAATTCTGGGCAGGAACACCATAGCTTCTAATAATCCACTCGAAAGGAATTCTCGACTATTATCTTCCACTGCATAGTTTGTGTGGTCAACTGCCATTTTTTCTATTGGTATCCCTAATGGGTCTATGTCTGAGATAATAGGAGCTTGGCACTGCATATTTCTAACGTTTCTAAAGAAATGCAAACTAGACCTCCTCCCTTCTTTAGGAATAAAAACATAGACATACCCCCCTCTTGAATCAATATATTAAACATCAATGGGAAAAGAGAAAAGGCTTCAGGAGCTACCTATTTTACATAGAATTGAAACAAATTCTTCTCCACAACCAAGACTTTGCAGAAAAATAACAGGAAAGAAAAACTTACAGAGCTGTTTATATTTTCAAGATAATGCCCAGAAAGATCGACTTTAATGAGCATATGTTGGGGACATTAATTTTGATGATGTGAGCCGTAATGACTCAGCAATAAGACATCCTTGGAATCCACCACCTTTAATATCATTATTAATCATACCCCAAATGATATCTTCTACTCGTTCTAACAATCTCATTAAATGCCACCCCAAACCTTATTGGAAGTTCGCCCCGTGGCTCCTGTCAAATCAAAATTGCCCCTCTTCAAAACTTAACCATTATTTCACCACCAGGTCATGTCATGGGTCCCATCAATTACCCTTTCATGGATGACTTTGCCCGCAATATATCTTTGAACCTCTTCGAACTACTTTGAACCGGAGTTAAAAGAGGTTCGAAGTGGTTCACCTCCAAAAGGTGACATAGGCTAAGGCCGACCTGCAGAAAACAGACATTAGAAAATAAAACATTCATTGAACTAATTCAAACTACTTTGAACCAGAGTTCAAAGAGGTTTGAAGTGGGTCTGGTAAAGATTGAGCCTTGGAAAGGATTTGTATGAGAATGGCTGAACTTGAACTTGACAAATTTGAAGGGGATATGCGCTTGAAGGGTTAACGCAAGGGGAGACTTTCAAGGGAATGTGCTAAAGAGATTCAAATCAATGAATTAATAAGGGTCTTTGACACTTCAAAAAAGGTGACTCTAACTGACCCTAACATCGGCTCTAGCTAGGGACTGTGTACTGTTCAATGTGCAGAGAACTCTAGATAACTGGTTTCGTAGAGAAAGATAACAAAGGGAAAGAAAAATAGAAAACTACGACACAACAAAAAGGAAAGTGGGGGAAAAAATACCTAATATGTACATGGGTACTGACTGAGGTACATCACTAGAGATTTAATAACTTAAGGTCCTGCCGATTTCAGCTAAAAGGCAGATTCACACCATCTGGGTAAGACAACCAAAAAACATTCAAACCAAGGGCTTCAAAAATAATGAATGGGCCCTTTGATAAGGACTCAAATTTCCCATGAGAACCTTTAGGAGCTTGTCTCTTATCCCATAGAAGAATTTCATCTCCCTCAATAAAGTTATGAGGCCATGCTCGCATATCAAAAATCTGCTTCACTTTCAAGTGATGTTTTGTAATATGACCCACCAGATCCTCTCTTTCTTCTTCCAGCTTAGCCAAATGCATGACACATTTCTCCAAGGGATTTTTAAAATACTCATCTTCAATTATATCTTGGAGCTTAGCCAAGGAGAGTTGCAAAGGTAGTGATACATGTGCCCCTATTCCATATAGTAGTTCAAACGGAGCCATCCCAATTGCTCATTTCAAAGTAGTTTGATCTGCCCATAAAGCTTCATAGAGTTTCTTATGCCATTCGTGGGGAATATCATCCATCAATTTTTTCATTATCACCACCAGGTTCTTATTGCTAGATTTTGCTTGACCATTCCCTTGCAAAAAATAGTCAGAAGAGTGAGGTAAAGATATGCCATGCTTGTAGCAGAAGGCTGAAATCTCCTCAGAGGAAAAATATGTAGCATTGTCTGCTACTATCTTAATCGGTACCCCAAACCTGAGAAAAATATAATTTAGGAGGAACTCGCACACCACCTAAGAGTTCAATTTCTTAGTGGGAACTTCTTCCACCCACTTTGTAAAATAATCAATGGCCATGAGAATGTAGACATGCCCAGCACTAGATTGTGGGTTCAAAGGCCCCATGAAGTCTATGCCCCAATGCTTGAACGGTTCATCAACAATTACTGGTTTAAGAGGCAGGGCGGTGAGATGAGGTCTCCCAGTGAAAAGTTGACATTTTTCACAATTGTTAACATATTGGTATGCATCCTTCAACATGCTGCGCTAGTAAAAGTGGTTCCAAAGAATTTTAAATGCTGTTACTGTTGAAGAGTAGTGACCCCCATAGGCCTCATCATGAAATACCTTCAATAATTCTTTTTTCTATTCAACATCCACGCAGCTGAGAAAAGTTCCATCTATTCTTCTCTTGTATAGAATTCCTTGAGATATCACATATTGATTAGCCTTCAACTGTAGGTTGCGCCTTTCTTTTGGGTTTAGGTGATCAGGGCATTCACCCTAAGTAAGGAAATAGGTGATGTTAAAGAACCAGGGGTCGGTTAAACTGACTAGCAATGCCATGGGTACTTCATTAGTTTTTTTAGACAGTTCAACATTCTCTGCTATCAATTTACATAAACCCTTTCCCTTACCAAGTTGGTTGGTTTAATTGTCAGGTAATACTCTTGAATCTTTGCTATCCAAACTGCTCTGTTGTTCATACCAATCTCCCTTTGGGTCAAAATACTTTTCACTACTGTATCAAGTACAAATACTGTACAATGAGAATGAAGTATATAGTATCTGAACTGTTTCACTGCTTTTACCACAACAAAGGCATGTTTTTCCATCTGGGAATACTTAAGCTCATGTCTTTTTAGTGGCATGCTCATATAGGCTATGGGTGCTTCTTGTCCTTTCTCATCTTTTTGTGTTAGTATACCTGACAAGGTATGTTTGGAAGCATAGTAATAAATGATAAAGTCCTTTTTGAAATTGGGACTCTTTAATACAGGAGCCTGTGATACTGCATTAATAATATCTCTGAAAGCTTGATGCCCATTCTCACTCCACTTGAAAGGAACCTTCTCACTCATCATATCAATCATATTCTTAGTAATTTCTAAAAATCTAGGAACAAATGCTCGCAAAAAGTTCACTTGACCAAAGAAAGACTTTAATCCACTCTTGTTTGATGGTAGGTTAAGATGTTGAATCACCTTTACCCACTTGGGGTCAATCTGGATCCCATCTTTTGAAATGATATGACCAATTAATTTGCTGTTCTCCATGAAGAATGTCGATTTCTTGGGGTTCAAAGAAATGCCATGATTTCTACATCTTAGGAGCACTGTCTCAAGATCCTTTAAGTGTTGACTTCTCTCCTTCGAAAATAAAGTAAGGTCATCCAAGTAAACCACTATAATTTTGTTCTGGAGATATTCAAAGGATGCATTCATTGCTCTCTGGAAGGTTGCACCCGCGTTGATTAGCCCAAAGGGCATACAACTATAGGCATAAGTTCCCCATGGTGTGATAAAAGCTATTTTATGCTGATCACTTTTTGCCACACTGATTTGATTGTATCCAGAATAGTCATCTAGCATAGACATAACTTCTTATCCTGAAATAGCTTGAAGCACATGTTCCATCACAGGTAAGGCATAGTTATCTTCCAAACTTGCTTGGTTCAGGTTACGAAATTCCACACAAATCTTAATTTTGTCATTCTTCTTTCTTACAGGAACTATATTGGCGATCCACATTGATTGGTGGATAGGATAGACGATCCTTGCCTATAACATTTTTTTACCTCCTTTAAAATAGCCAGGCTTTAAAGGGATTTGGTGTTCAAATTGGCCCCCTCTAAAATTCTTCAAGTCTCCATATCCCCAGGTGAAGACATCTTTATACTCCCTAAGTAACCTTTTCAAGTTTTCTTTTTTCAGACAAAGTACAAGTCGAACCAATAGAAATCCATTTTGGATTATCTTGTTCTCCTATATCAATCTTGTCTTACTCTTTAGAATTATGCACATGAGATACCTTTTTTTTAATGGCACTATCATCTTTTCTTCTGAACAAATGTTCAAGAGACACAAGGCCTTTGAGAATCTTATTTCCTTTCAACTGGATCACTCCATCACTATCTATAGCATCTTGGTAGACTTCTTTGCACTTGTTATAGGATCCTTCAAAATATACATCAAAAAAACCTGTGGCACATTCTAGGAAATCTCTGAGCTAGGAATCACTATCAAAGACTTGCCAATGCTCTAGATTTTCAGGTATTCTAGGCTTGTAGATCATTTCAATTTGATATTTTTGAGTTTTTAAATCAGGGTGAGGCAATAAAAGTGAAGCTGATACCGCCAAGGCATCTGCTCTGGTATTTTGATTCCTTGGTATAAATTCTATGGAGAAGGCATCAAAGAACTCCAACTCATCCCATACCAAATTTTTG
Source organism: Thuja plicata (assembly GCA_018584345.1). Lineage (NCBI taxonomy): Eukaryota > Viridiplantae > Streptophyta > Pinopsida > Cupressales > Cupressaceae > Thuja > Thuja plicata. The sequence goes on along the minus strand of MU227388.1, from coordinate 271,767 downwards.
TAGTCTCTCAACTTCTCATTCTTGATAGAGAACTATCCTCTCACCTATTTCACAATCAGTTCGGCGTCACCTTTCACAACCAATTTCTTGACTCCCCTCAGTTTCGCTTCTTCCAAACCCAACAACAAGGCTTCATACTTTGCAGTATTATTAGTATTTTTGAAATCTAATTTGAAAGCAAGAGGAATACATTCTCTATTAGGAGGGAAAAGAACTACCCACGTGCCTAAGCCTGAATTGGAGCAGCTACCATCAAAATCCATCTTCTAGATATCCTCTTCTTTTTGAGAAGAAGTTTCACCATCCTTTTCACGATCAGTCAGAATAACATAGTTGTCGAAATGACACTCTTCATACAAAATTTGAGCTTTTGGATTATCTAAAGGCATCACATTATACTTATTTTTTGGTTTAGTTTCAAGTTTCACTTTCTTTTTGCCAACCAGTATCAGGGCTTCTGACCCGTCCATCTTAATGTCCCCTCCTAAATCTTTACAAAATGTTCTACTGAGTAGCATGCCATAGCTCGGTGTGATATCTGCTACCAAAATAGTCAAATTTGGACACTTTTTAGGGTATGCAGCAAGAACAGCTTGGGCATCTTTGACTTGACCCCTTAATGGAACTTCCTTTCCATCTGTAGAGTAACAGTGACCATAAGTTTTAGTCAAGGTGAGACCTAGGGCTTTTGCGACTGGGGCGGACATCATGTTATCCGATGTGCTAGAATCGATAATGCAATTACTAAGCTTCTGGACATTTAGAAGCAAGGAGATGTAGAATGGATTGGGTTTCTTTTCTTCTAGCTCACTTTCAACTGAATTAATAGAGGAACAATCTTCTAGTGTCTAAGAGGTGTCTTGAGGTTTAAAGACGAGTGGTTCTTCAACTGCAGTGGTCTCACCTATGAGAGGCTTGTCTAAATTGGGGCTTGAACCCGACTCTCCTTTAACATATTTTACCAACCTGTCCAACTCTTTGGGGTTCATTTTGAGATATTCTGTAGGAGAGAGAGAGATTATGGTACTTTTATAGAATTCAACAAAGTCAAAGGGAAAAGAAGGAGTTGGATTACCCTTTGACAAGATCTTCACCTTAGGACTTCTTGAATTTGCAAAAGTATCTCCATCTTCAGTTTCTTTATGTTTAGCATCAACAGTAGCAATTGAACCAGGGACAAACTTTTACATTCTCTAATTTCTTGTTAGAATCACACAAGCTAGATCTTTTAAGGTTGCCAAAACACTTCCACTTCTATCAGGACCCAACTCATATTCCAGATAAAAAGAACTGGACGGACCAACATCAGGTGAGTCTTTCTCTTCTTGGAACTCTTCTATACCAATGGCATCTTTTGTAGCATTAATTTGAAGACACCTTAACCAATCAGGACAAGATTCTCCATCATGATCTATAGTCAAATGAAAAGAACACATTGTTTCATTTGGTGTAGGTTCAATCTGTAATCTAGGTTGTGAAGCTATCAAAAGAGGAGTTTTTCCTGAAGGTTGATTATATTGTCTTCGGCTAACATCTTGGTAAGGAGATGAGTATGGAGAACTTGCCTTATTCTGTTACCTCTTGAGCATGGCCATATCATTCATTAGCCTCTGCATCATAGGATCTGTCATTATAGAGGAGGAGGAACTCCCTGATGCCTAACCCTCCCGCTTCCATTTTCCTGCTGTTATGAAAGTATCTTCTAGCTGAATAGCCTGTGTCTGGGCAGCCGCCAAGTCAACAGGTCCATCTTTCAATAGATGAAAACTGATGTCAGGTGGGAGAGCATTTAAGAAGAAGATTTTCTTATTTTCATCACTTGGTGCAGAATTTGCTGGTATTCTTTGTAAGATTCTATTAAACTTAGCTACAAACTCCCGCATGGGCTCATGCATCTCTTTCTTCATTTGACTGAGTTGGAGCAATAGTGACATCTAGTTATCGAGAGATTTGAATCTTGCTTCCAAGGCAAGTTTCATGTTGTTCCAATTGGTAATTGAACCATTGGGTAAATGACTAAACCAGTCAGCAATAGTGTCGACCAAGGTTTTGACAAAGAGTCTAACCACTATTTCTTGAGTAGGAATGCTTAACACACCACAAGCGGTATGAAAGGCACTAAGGTGATCATCGGTGGTTATTCTTCCGTCTCCGCTGAATTTGGGCAAAACCTAATTAACACCTTTAGGTAATTCTCCAGGAGGGTTAGCTCCTAAATTCAGTGGGCCAATATTTTGACCCTAGGGTTGGTTGGCAGCCATGTTAGGCAACTAAAAATTCAAAGGCTGGATATTAAGAACAGTAGGTACCACAGTATCGAGTGTTACAATAGCTTTAAAAAGAGGCAGAACAACTAGGGTAGATAGAGGTGAGGATGGTCTGCTAAAATTTTAGGTTTTGTTCTTCTTGAAAGTGAAATCAAATTTGAAACTGAGGTACTTCAGGGCTTCAAAATCTTCATCAACCAATCCTCTTCTCCTACCACCTCTGGTGTATCTCTTTTCTGCCAGTTTAAGTATTTAGAGCAGGCCTCAATTTCTCGCTGGAACTTGCACAAGCCTATCTACTATGACTTCTTCATGAGAAACTGGTATACCCCTCATTCACTCAGTTATTTCTTCTTCCTTCTCAAGCACTTCTTGAACTTGATGAAACTGTTGGTTACTGCGTTTGAATCTCCATGCTGCTTCAGCAAGGCTTGAGATAATGTCTTCTTTCATGTCTCCAAATCCTAGGTCAGGTTGAAGCATAGAAAACATGTCGTTGTGTGGAAACACCATCTTGTAACATTGTAATGAATGGAGAATCTGATATCTTATACTGGACTCTCCCTAGTGGAGTCGCCAGAATCTATTGGCGAACAGATTTGTCTTCTTCCTTTTTAGATGAAAATGTATAAAGAATCTACGTTTCTGAAGACAAATGGTTCATCAACAGTTGGGTAAGCATAAGAATTTTCTTCCCTTTAAATTTCTAAGGTTCAGCTTCCTTATGAGATATTCAATGAATTGCAGACATAAGAAAAAAAAATTAAATTCATACACTTTTAACCAGAAAGTGTAGAAGGACCACTCAAATACTCTTGGGTATTGAGGTAATCTACAGAGTCAACTAATAAATGGAACAACCATGAAGTAAATAGAGATCTACTAACTACTTCTAAAATAGACAATTTATGAAATAACTCAAGAAAGACAAACTATAAAGAAACTGGAAGTGACTGAATATAAACAACACATGCATAGATTTAAATGCACCAATTCTCAAAGAAATCAAATACATTCCAGATTTTGATTCAAAGATCTAAACCATATCATGCATCTGTATATTCATATATTAATCGGATCGAAGTCTGATAAAAAATCAATCACCAGCTATTTCAAAAATTCAAGAAAAAGCTTCAGCTAGCTATCTACTCAAAATAGAAACTATCTATTTTATACCTTCATTTCCTAACCCTTTTTCAGTTCAAAGTTCCCCTATTAATAGTTTTGCATCCGAGAGAGCCTCCAAAAAACCCAGCCTCTCAGACACCAAAAGGAAAACCGTTTAAAACCAGTTACATAACTGATAAAAATAGAGTTTCAAAACACGTTCCACTTAAAACATAAAGCAAGGGAAAAAGATGTCTCAAAGATTGCTAACTCCTATTGGGGCTTTCTAATGTGGCTGTTTGCACGAGCTTCCAGGATCAGAACACATTCATTAACTCTTGGGCTGGTTGGGAATACAGGTTCTTCAGTTCTGTCAGCTTCGCCTGAGTCACGTTCTTTTCCAACCTTAGCTCCCTGATTCTCTCTGCCTACTTTGGCAACCTCTGATCAATAGCAACATAGATTCCACATTTGCAATTGTGGTAAAATCTTGAACTGTCAGCGCTTCATTTTCTTTGAGAGCATTCATGGCATTTGTGAATATTTTGACCATGGCATCCGCATCTCTATTACCTCTGTCAATCTAAAAAATACTTGAGGGATTCACTATCTTTATATCCTTAAGGGTTTCTACATGCATATCTAGCACCTCCTTTTCAATCACTTTGACTTGAGAGATAACAGCTTTAAACATTGTATTTTTCAATCCGAAGTTCTGCTTCAGGATAAACAACATACAGGGGTCTACCAGTTTCATTGGATTCTCAACTACGAATTGAGTAACATCGTAGTTTTCTATTTCTTGACCCTGTATGATGATCGCTGTGCATTTTTCTTCTTCCATTTCCCAACATGGAACTAGGGTTTGAACCTCACCAATTAATGTTTCTCCATCTAGGCAAGTAGATACAAACTCGTAGATGAAAGCACTGCCTTCATTGATGACATTGTTTATCCAAGACTTCACAATCTCTATTAGAACCTTCCCCTATTGTATTTGTTTCACCAGCTTTTGGCTTTCAACTGAATTCGGATCGAAATCTTGTGAAGACTGAGGTAGTGACAGAACTCCATCATCAGCTAGTGAGGAAAGAAACTCAGCCATGGTAGAAACTAGCTATTTTAATTTACTTTTCTCCCTCCCATCCTTTTGTGACTACCCGAGAATATGATCATCTGAGAATTTAAATAGGTGATCCCTAGAATCCCTATTTAGAACACAAAGTTCCATCTTTGTGATCTCAAAGTCTTCAGCCTCTGGTTCTTGAATTCCTTCTTTAGGCTTGAAAGTGGCTATCTCTGCAGTCACCTTTCCAGTAGATGGATTGGTAGATAGCCTAGCATCACTCTTCACTCTTTTTGCTTTGGGAGTCCGGGTAGAATATTTAGTAACAATCTCCTTTAAAGGAAGTGAAATGGGTTTGTAGCTCTTCCTCCTATTCACCGATTCAATAAGCCAAGGAGGGACTAAACCAGTGACTATCTGATTATAGCGGGTTTTTACAGGAGTATTCTCAGCCTAAGCTACTTCTATATTCATAATAGATGTCTCTTGTTCTTTTACTTGTTGATCTAGAGAAAATGAAATATCATCATCATTAATCTCAATATCCAGGTAGTCAAGTCCTAAAGCTGCCATCTGAGAACGATTCTCTGATCTTGTTCTCGATCTTAATCTTGGTGCAGTCAAGTGCTTACTGGAAACCACCTTTTTCTTGGGAGACATAATTTTACCTGCATTTGGAGCCATAGGAGATACATTAGGTGGGGCATGCTTCATTTTCACTAAGTTTGGTTTCGCACTATGCTTTTCAAGAGGGGGGGTCTCAGCTCTCTCCTTCTTCCTTTCTGTTAACCAGCTCTCTGTGACCCCAAAAATGGTTTAGGCCCTCAACTTTATATCATCTTCTTCTTTCCTATTCCAATCTATGTCCGGGGGAACTTTTACATCCACGTTATTAGCCTCTAAACCTGTGGTTTCAGAACTATCATCTTCCACATTGTTAATATCAAAATTCAACTGCAACATTTTGATCTGTGAAATTACAAGCCTAGAATGATCTCATCTTTAGATTGCCTCCTCATCACTGAGATCTTCCCATAGGTCTTCCAAGTGCAAGCTGGGTGAAGGATAACAACTTAGGCTTAGAACCTGCCTGGCGAAGCCCTTATTGTCAAAACCCCTTCTTAACTTATAGAATTGCAAGTGAAAGTTCAACAAGTTGCTTCCTATCACTGAAGCATCCATCATATTATTACAGGTTAAATTACCAACTTTAACTGGGAACATAGAAGGCTATTTTTCTTCTGGAAGAGCATTTTTGATAACCTTAAACAATTGCCTAAAAACTTCTGCCAAAATAAAATAGTCGGAAGCAAACCTTGGGAGCCTGAGATGTTCATCATCAAAGCCTCCAATCTTAATGTAGGTGAAACATGGGAATTGAATATACAGGATGCCATAAGTTTGAATTAGTTTTCATTCCTCCAACGAAACTCTTTGGTTCAGAACCCCTGCCAATTATTGACACAATTTACCGAAGAAAACATCATGAACCTTCCTGTAATTTTCCAAAATTTTATCCTTCCTTAATAAACGGCAGTACTCATAAATTAAAATATCCTCATTCTAAGGAACGCGTCAGAGGGCAGACAAATCTTATGTGCACGCTAGGTAATATATCAAATAAGAGGACATAAATAATTTCTTCTTAATGGTCTGAGCCTGCTTATGTTGGTCCCTCAGGGAACTAGCAATGATTTCTGCCCAATCAATATGTTGACCTCCTTCCAAGATTATTTCTATAAAATGAAACATCCACTCCTCATAGAGAAGAACTTGTTCTAAACCTTTAATCCGGTGAAGCAACATTATTACATCGTGAATAAGGGGTTTTATGTGATCCTTAGTGAGCACTTTAGGAAATCGAGAGCCGCTTTTGTAATTGGTTTGAGTCCACTTCCTAGCCACATGACTCCAATTTTTATCTTCATTCTCTCTGTACTGAGCTAGAGATTGGGTGGGTGTAAAGCTGACAAAAGATTCTTCTAGGATTTTGAAAATAACCATAATAGTCTCCCTATTGACTGACACAAGGGTTTGGCCTTCCGTGTTCAAAACGCACTTGGATTTAATATCATACCTGCTAATACATTGCCGAGCTGATTCTGGGAAAACAACTGATGGATGGAACACCGCGGCTTCTAATAATCCGCTCAAAAGGAATTCTAGACTATTATCTTCCGTTGCATAGTTTGTGTAGTCAACTGCCATTTTTTCTACTGGTATCTCTAACAGGTCTATGTCGCAGATAATAGGAGCTTGGCACTACATATTTCTAACATTTCTGAAGAAATGTGAACTAGACCTCATCCCTTCTTCAGGAATAAAAACATAGACATACCCCCCCTCTTGAATCAATATATTAAATAGCAACGGGAAAAGAGAAAAGGCTTTGGGAGCTACCTATTTTACGCAAACTCAGAACAAATTCTTCTCCACAGCCGAGACTTCATAGAAAAATAATAGGAAAGAAAAAATTATAGAGTTGTTTATATTTTCAAAATAATGCTTGGAAATATCGACTTTAATGAGCATATGTTGGGGACATTAATTTTGATGATGTGAGTTGTAATGAGTCAGCAATAGGACATCCTTGGAATCCACCACCTTTAATATCATTATTAATCATACCCCAACTGATATCTTCTGCTCGTGCTAACAATCTCACTAAATGCCACCCCAAACCTTATTGGAAGTTCACCCCGTAGCTGCTGTCAAATCAAAACTGCCCCTCTTAAAAAATTAACCATTATTACGCCGCCAGGTCATGTCAAAGGTCCCATCAATTACCCTTTCATGGATGACTCTACCTACAATCTATCTTTGAACCTCTTCGAACTAGTCTAAAACGGAGTTCAAATTGGTTCGAAGTGGTTCACCTCCAAAAGGTGATAGAGGCTGGGGCCTACCTATAGAAAAAAAATGTTAGAAAATAAAGCATTCATTGAACTGCTTCGAACTACTTTGAACCAGAGTTCAAAGAGGTTCAAAGTGGTTCTGGTAAATATTGAGCCTTGGAAAGGATCCGTATGAGAATGGTTGAACTTGAACTTGACAAATTTGAAGGGGATATGCACTTGAAGGGTTAACGCAAGGGGAGACTTTCAAGGGAATGCACTAAAGAGCTTCAAATCAATGAACTAACAAGGGTCTTTGACACTTCAACAAAGGCAACTCTGACTGACCCTAATAGAAGTTTAGTTGATAACCCTTGTCCACTAGCTATCCAAAACTCAATAAATTGTGCTTAAGTCCATCAACAAGTAATACATTGTCACCAATTCTAACAACACTACCATCATGTCTTTTCAAACTCACAAACTTATTTTTATCTCGAGTCATATGATGTGAACAACCACTATCTATGACCCATCCAGATTTCTTTTCAACTCGGGACCATAATTCTTTTTCTTCAATCATAGGTTCATCATATTTAATATCAATAAATCCAATTTCATCATAGTCACCATCTTCATCATTAGATATACCTTCACTAGCATAATAATATTCCTTGTACTTTGAGAACATAGACTTGAAAAACTTAGGTTTTTTCTTTTGAAATCATGTAGGATATATAGATGCAAAATGATTGATTTTGTTACCTGCAAAACATTTCAGAGGTAATTTTCCCTCAAACTTACCCTTACCTCTCTTTTCTATTCTTTCAATCAGTGCTATGATTTTATATAGCTTTCTTTCTTCTTCCTGTATTCGTTCCCATTCATCAACATAGGCTCCATGTTCTTCTGTTAGGTCATTACTACTTGTGCTTGCATTTCTAGGTAAGATTCTATTGCTTTTGTGCATGGTTGCTTTGAAGGATGACTCAACCTTAGGTAAAGTATCTCCCAATTCTGTAGCTTCAAATGTAGTTAGCTTGCCAATCAACATCTCTCTGGTGAATTTCGGTGTCAAATGTATGATCTCCACTATAGCCCAAACGTTGGTTCTATAAGCAGGTGTCAAAGATTTGAGTATCTTTGTAATCACTTCTTCCTCACTATAAGTTCCTCTAAAGTTCCTAATACCATTAACTACCTCAGTAATTCCCTATGCATACACTTTTATGTTCTCATCTTTAGTGATTTCATCTTTGTCTTCAAGTTCTATAACTTTGCTTGATTTTAAAATTTGTCTCCAACATATAGTACTTCCAGTCTTGTCCAGAATTCATGTGCAGAGTCCAAGTCCTTTACTTGAGTAAATTATCCTTCTGATAGTGCACTGATCAAGGATTCCCTTGCAACCATATTACATGAGAATAACTTCTTTTTATCTTCATTTTCTTTCTCTAATGCATCCGTAGTCGCTACCTTTTCTTTCTTCTTTGTTATCATCTAGTAATAAATTCCCAAACATATAAAATGTGTTCTCATCTTGTTCTGCCAACTGTCAAACAGGATCAAACTTTGGACTATCCTTCCTATAGTAAGTCATCTTCAAGATCACCTTAAGCTATTAAACTTTCTCTTTGAGGACCAATAGCTCTAATACAAATTGTTAGGAATAACAGTCCACAAGACAACTGAGAGGGGGGGTGAACCAATTGTAATCTATATTATTAAATTTTATACTTTATAAACCAAATCTGCAAATATAAATGATAACATAGTAAATTCCAACACCATAACATAATGTTTGTTATTTAAGAAACCCTGTGAAAGGTAAAACTTCAGTGGGAATTAACACCCACAAATAATGTATTGAGAGTATAGTATCCCTGTTAAAATATATTAGCGCTGTTAGGATCTTATTACAACATTATAGTATAAAGTCCCTGTTAGGAGACATGACCTGTTAGCAGTCAAAGAAAATAGTAGGCTCAGTGCCAAGGTACACTACTCAAACAAGGTTAAAGCCACCCTCAAGGATTTACAATCTGAATCAAGTGTATAAAGAAAATACACATTCCATTGAACTGTGTGATAGCAACTATCTTTTCTTGGTTAGTTCTAATGAATTATGAACTTTTCTTGTATCCACCAGTCAACAAGCTTCACAGCTTCTACACCTCTCTTTCTTTATCTTTCTCTTTCACACTTCTCCACAAGAAATTGTCATTCATATATACCCTCTTACAATAATTCATTAGGTTGGCCAGTTAAGCTTTCCTAATACACAATTAACAAGGTCAGCCAATTATGGTTTTCCATCATACAAATAATTACATAGCCCCTTGCCAAGATACACACAGTATCTAAAACAAGTATACAACATTTAAAATCCATTACATATACTTCCAAATCCGTAGTTCATGCTCACAATTAATTTCACACGCTACATGTCTGAAGTTGTCCAGGAAATAGGTCTTCTCTAGAATACACACCACAATTGACCTCATCAGTATCTGATCAATAATAGAACTCCACCCATTACTCTACCATATGTCAGTTGTCCACCAGTAAGCTTGCAAGTTCAGAAATATCATTGGCAGAAAGATATACTCAAAACACAGACACCTTCATTTATCAAAATCACAGTTACAGTAGAGAAAACCAGTCTTCACCAAATAAATTATAACATCCACAGAATGTAACATAAAGCCAAGCGATCTTAGGAATAAGGTCAACACACATCCTTCTTCATAAATCCAACTTTGATCATTCTGAATCATCCGTAAATTATCTATACACTCCTTCCTGTTAAGTAGCTAGTTTGTCTTCTCTATAGAAATATATGTTGACATTAGTGACAAAACATGAATATCAACAACATGATCAATAACCAAAACTGATATCATCCAACATGGTGACATTGACATGAGGGTGCAAATTAGAACCGTGTCAGAACTTAAAAATATTTCTAGGTTTTATCTGTCTCTATTTATATATTCCCGATCTGATCTCAGATTTTCAAGAAACTGAGTGCAGACCACCAAAAACAACATTCTTATGATCTACAACATTTAAAGGTTAGTAATTTTCTCCTATCCATTTCAATTAAGGTTATCAATCTTTCTAAATCCACCACACATTCAAATAAACAAACGGGTATTTAAGATCTTCTTTGCCCTTATTTCCAAATGGTTGATTTATTTATGCACTGATCCTTCCATTTGGGTTAATCAATTTGGATCCTTCATTTGTGTATCTTAGGATAAAAGGAAAGCATCTCATCCACCCCTCACATTTCAATAAACATTCTAATTTTAAGTGTAACAAAACATTCTATCCAATTTCTTATGTTACATTACTATAAAACTCTCCTTAAGATAAACTTAGGGAGAAGCTAAAAAGAAAGAAACAAAAACTGAAAGCAGGAAATGAGTCCCGAAAACAATGCCTGATCAAGTACCCAAGTACAAAAAAAATATCTGTAAAGAGGAGAAAATGAGAAAACCCAGTGAGAAAAACCCCTCTCTGAAAAGAGATAAATCCTAGTGAAGGACTAAAGAAGCCTTCAAACTAGAGAATTACCTAGAAAAGAGGGACCAAGAATGAAGATGTAGAACACCTCTGAAGCATGAAGCTGCAAACACTATGAAAAAATAACTGTTGGAACCTCCACTGTAATAGAACATGATTAGGTAGAGAATACTATAAAAATAATCCTGAAGAGATGATCAATCAAAGATGGAAGGATGCCTCAAAAAAGGAATGATAGAAGAGTGTTCATATGCTAAATGATCAATCTCACTGAAATACATAGGTACTAGCCACTGCATCAACCTAGTACATAGGAACATATACTGAATACATGGACCACCCCATCGAACCAAGGAAGCATTAGAACCAACATGAGATACCCCCATAATGCTGAGCAGGGAGAGGCATGACAGGTACACTGAATCTGACTATTACGAAAAACTGCATGATGAAGAACGAACAAACACATTTAAAGGATGGTGTCGTAGAAGGAACACTCACTTGACATACATAATGAGGCTAATGTCATGGAAAGAACACTCACTTGAAAAAGGTAGATGGTAAACAAAGCAAAACATCAAACCCCGCAATGAAACTTTATAATATAGTGCAAGTATAATCAAGCACAAAATGTCCACAATCCCAAGCATGCATCATATGAACACTTTATTCCAGTGCGTTTGCAAAAAAAAAAGATACAAAAATTGATGTCTACAATATTTAGGATTGACATAAAGCTATAGAAACATGAATAATAGCTAAAAAGAAGTCATCCCATGCAAAAAAAAAATGATCCCATGACCTGAAACATCCAAGATATCCACCAGATTGCAAAAAATGCAAAAATATGAATAAAAAATACTTGGAACAGAATTTGGGTGTGAGACCCATACAATAAGAAAGAGAATGGAACCAACTTTACAATGCCATGCGAGAGTAAAAAAATAGAGTCTGAATGAGCAAGATATGGCTCCCGGAGTAAAAATAGGAACACTGACTTTGATTAAAAAAAATCCTACCAGATGGAAAAATCAGAAAATCTAACCTCCAAAAAACCGTCCTTCTCAGAAAGAGCTTTCTGGCGATATGAGGAAGTAAAAAATCAGCCTATGTTTTTTTCAGATAGAGCAAAACAACCATAGGCTGCTCATTATGGAAAAAAAACAAGTTGCATGACGGTTTTGTTGCCATCAAATTTAACCACACTCTCTGACCTGCGACCACTAACATCACTTCTTGCACATGCAGGCATACCTACACATGGAGGCATCCTTTCCAAAAGGTACACACCTTTTCAAAGTTGTTTTTTAAAAAAAACATTTTTTTTCAAAATTTGAATAATAATTTTTGATTTCTTTTTCAACCTCCGCCTCGATTTCCATGCCTAGAAAATGGGTATACGCAAAAACAATTTTCCTCAAAATGCAACTTTGGCCAAAATGGTTGTGGCTTATATGGAAATATGGGTTTTTGGGCATTTTGAGCACACCCGTGAGGTCCATTTGTGGTCAAAGTGCTCCGAACGAAAAACCCCTCTAGATCCACACAAAAAAATGTAGAAAAACCTTGAAACCCTCGGAGGTCCAAAAACTTCAAAATCTCAGGAACGAGTAGCAACAACAAGGCTCTTATACAATATTGAAGTTGATGAAAACTAACAACCCATAGCTCTCAAGAATCACCTGCTTGCAAATCTGTGATAGAAAAGAGAGAAGCAAAAATGTCATGGAGGCCAAAAATCATAGATCAATGGAAGAGGAAACATCTTGTGCAAACAATGGAGAAAAAATCTAAATGCAAAAGCATCCTTAATTAATTAAAAATTTACAAAGAGGGATTCCTTATAAAAGGATACTGAAAGCCTAAAGGGGAAAAATCTAGGTTGCAAAATAATAATTATTATATGCCTAAAGTTTAGCTTAATTAAAAGAGAGATAATAAGTGACTTAATAATTAAATTGATATGATTTAATTAATTATTGGAATCACTTTATTACTCTAATAGTGTCTACAACGTGTTCTCTATTATTATAAAATACTATTGGATTTTCTAACACATTTGTTATTCTTCATAGCTAAAACTTTAACACTATAGAAAGAGTTTCAAAAATTCACCACATCTATTGGCTCCTATTTGTTGTAGTTTTTTATACCTATAGTGTGGTGAGGTCCATCAATATTGGTTAGCCATAAAGAGAGGAAATTAATTTTAAAAACTCCCTTCTTGGTAAGTTATCTTCAGTTAAACTTCTTTTATCAATTGACGTAGCTTGTGATTTTTAAAATGAGTGAATAGATGACTAAAATACTGTATTGCTAGGGGATCATGAGGAGGATATTTATATGTTGTATCATATAACATTTATTGTTAAACCAATGGAATATATAATTTTTAGCTTAAAATGTTCAATTAGGTGACATAAATAGTCATAGAATGTATCGAAATATCTATGCCTTCAAATTGAAATTAGATATATTTAAGAATAAGGATTATAATTGTCTTTATATTAAGGTTGTTGATGATACAATACTAATCATTTTCTCATATGTGGATAATGTGTTATTATTT
>MU227388.1:223908-250674 GCA_018584345.1 Thuja plicata | reverse complement strand
TATAAGGAAGGGAGAAACAACAAAAATAAGAAATAAAAGGGTAATACTAGATAGTGAGGTAAGTATGGATAATGGAGGGGATAAAGCTAATGGAATCAAAAGAAGGGTGGAGATTCTGATAGAGAAGGCAACAAAAAAAATAGTTCAAACATGGAAAGGAATGGTAAGAGAAAGTGTTAGGAGGAATAATGTTGATGGAGCCATAAGAAGGGTGGAGAACTAGTTGGAAGGGATAATAAAAGAAGGAAAGGTTGAGACGGGGAAGGGATAGTAAGAAAAAGAATCTAATTACAAGAAATGAAGATCCTTTTTTTTTCAGAAGTATCTTGTAGAAGAAGAAAAAAATTTATAGAAGAAATCACAGTCTAGGTATTATTGGAGGAAGAACAAATACATCAATTAGAGAGTAAGGTGAATAGGACAGTAGTTTTCGTACCACTATTAGAACAATTAAATATTAAGGAGATGGAAGTAACTTTGATCTAAGCTAAGAGGAGCGAGCCTCTAGGAAGCTTCAAAAAGAAACAAGTAGAATTTTGTCCCTAGGAGGATAACCAATATTCAACAGAATCTAGAAGGTTAAGCTTAGGGTGAAGGAAATTGGTTAGACTAATGGAAAAAGAAAATCTTGAAGATTCAAGGTCAATGCCGAAAAATAGAAGGAATATAGAAGATGATGAAAGGACTGGAAAAAGGTAATTTGGTAATAGGAGGATTACTGCCTTTAAATATGGAGGAAAAAAGGGCTAAATGGATTCATCCATGGAAAAAATAAAAAATATTCAAGAAACGAGAATACTCAATGCTTAGGAGGGATAAGGGAACTTATAAATGGAATTAGAAGTAGTATGTGGTCATTGGTTGGTCTAACATGTTCAGAGAAGGAGGGTAGCAAGAAGGTATATGAGAAAAGAAATTTGTTTATTGAAAGTAAATTTGAAATAAATAGGATGGATGAGGAAACAAGACCAAATGAGGAAGCGAAAAAAATGATAAATAAACAAGGGAGGACACAAAAAAAATCTCTTGGAAACATGGAAATCAAATTCAGCAAAGGAAAGGCTAGATTGTGATAATAGTCTAAAGAAATATCTAAGGAAAGGAAATCATTGTCCTAATGTAGGGAAGGGGAACATTTTTCCCAAAGGGCTATAAGAATCCTATCATGTAATGTTAGGGGTACCCAATAAAAAATCAAATGATAAACACTACATTTTTCTAGTAGAGCAGAAATTATAATTCTTAAGCAGACCAAACTGAATGTAGAACAATGGAATAAGTTTAAGAAAACATTAGGATTTTGGGAGATAGAGATTCTGGAAGAAATTAGAACATCAGGAGGGCTAGCTGTAATATGGAACCTAAGAAAAATATATTTTTAATGCATGGGAGGAAAGCATAATTGGCAAGTGATGAAGGGAAAATGAGCTTCCCTTTATGGTGTTAAACCCTCAAGTAAATCATTTTTACCACTGGCTACGAATATTTTAAAACCTTCTAGTGGTAGCTTTGCAATTGATATTCTGGACCAGGTTATTGACCAATAAAGAATGAGAATGAATAACTCCTTGGTTGGAATATTTTTAGGGGTTAGACCTAATATTAAAGTTGTAAGTGGCTTTAAATCCTGGAAATGGGATTTGAAAGGGAAGGTGGATGTGGTCACAATGGAAAAAGGTTGCTTGTCATTTTTTTCTCTTGTGATGAAGATAGAATGAAAATACTATGTAATGAGCCTTGGATGATTGGAAAAAATACTCTCATTCTCCAGAAAAGGCACCCCAATCTGGTCTTCAAGGAGGAAGAAGTTAGCCAGGTCCCTGTTTGGATTAAGCTTCATGGCCTTCCTCTTGAATATTGTCTAGAAGATATATTTCCAGGGATTGCTAACTCCTTTGGAGAACTTCTATCAATAAATAATGTTACAGCCTCAAGGAGAAGACTTACGTATGCCAGGATTTGTGTTGGTATAACACAAGAAATTGATATTCCAGAGAAAATAAATATACACTCCAAACTGGGTTTTTGGGAGCAAGCTATTGAATATAAAACTATCCCTTTCATGCATTTTCACTGTAAGAAATCCAGACATTGGGCTAAGAAGTGTCCGGGAAAAAGTAATCCAAATAAACACTAATAAATGGGTCCCTATAGGAAAGATTATGAATGCTGGAAGAGTGACATCAAGGGAAGGTCAAATCAAAAATAATATGGAAAATTTTGTGAAATCTAACACTGTTATAATGGCATCTACGGGGAATACAGTGACATCTGAAACTGTGAAAGAATATCCCTCAAATAATGGGGACCTGGAGGGAAGTAAAAACATGGAGAAAAACCAGGAAAAAGAGGAGGTCCAAGTGGAAGAAGGGGAGATCCAAGAAGTAGGAAAAGACATCATTGTAAGGGAAGGAAAGGAAGACCCTAACGGTGATGATGAGGATCAACAAAAGGAAGGGAGATTAGAAACTAACACTCTAGTAGTGGAAGAGAAAACAATAGGGTAGGAAATTCAATAGGAAACGGTTTTGAGTCAAGAAATCTTTGACTATTCTAAGAAGACACCTAAAGGGGATAGAAAATCTAACAACAAATGAAACACCTAACTGAGGGATTCAATGGAGATTAGCCAAATCCTTGCCGGGGAATAGAGTGACCTAGAAGATGGGAAGGAGATTCATGGAGAGAAAAAAATGGAAGAAAGATAAAGTGTTACCAAGTAGAATGGTAGCTACAAGAAGCATCAGAAATGAGGATGTAGGAGCTATTTTATCTTCAACAGGGAGGCCGTCAAACTAGAAGGTGAGAGCTAAGGAGACCAAGAAAAACATATCAGATGGAAGCCAACGGATCCTAGAGGTGGGATCCTTTGTTAAGGTATGTAGATAATTTATTGGAATATTAGGGGAATGAATAATCCCCATAAATAGGACATTATTAGGAATATGATTAGGGATAATAGACCAGACATTTTTTTGATTCAAGAAACTATAATGCTTAAAGACATAGTGGAAAAGCTTAGATTTTTCAAGAATGGGACTATCTATGGGGGTGACTCTAAAGGAGCCTCTGGGGGTATTGCTACTATCTGGAATAAAGACATTATAAAAGGAGATATTGTTTATCAAGGTGATAATGTGTCTTGTATCAGGTTTAGGCATATTAAGGATAACACTTCTTGGGTTTTGACTAATATTTATGCTCTAAATAATGAAAAAGGTAGAGAGGTATTTTGGAACCAATTGTCCTCTTTGAGAAATACCGTCTATAATGAAGAGTGGATTGTTATGTGAGATTTTAATACTCCCTTAGAAGAAAATGAAAATAATGGAGGATGGCAATCAAATCTCGAAAGCAGGATGGATCTTTTTTTTTTTTTTTTTTTATGGCCATTCTCTTCATGATATTGAGTTATAGGGAACTGATTATACATGGACGAGTAGAAGAAGTGGTCAAGATCTTATTGAAGTTAGGCTTGACAAGGCTCTCATAACTAATGAATGGTTCATGTATTATTTCTGCTATATAAGGGTGGGATCAGATCATAATCCCATAACTTTTCTAGTGGACCCTATTGATTAGAAAATAAACTTTCCTTTCATATTTGAGAGAATGTGGACTTTTCATCCACAACTTGAACAAAAAGTTGAATATTGGTGGAAGATAAATATCAAGGGAACAACTATTTTCATTCTGGCTAAAAAACTTAAAAATTCAAGGATAACATTAAAGCTTGGAACAAAGAGAATTTTGGCAACATTTTCTCAAATAAGGCTAGTGTCAGTAAGGAGGTTAAGGACATCCAGAAGATCATCCAAAAGGATAGTTATGTTAATATTACTAGAGAACAAGAGAACGAAAAGCTTGTTGAAATGCATGACATTATTGTGAAAGAAGAAATGTTTTGGAGACAGAGATCGAGAAATTTTTTTTTGAAGGAGGGAGACAGAAACATAAACTACTTCTTTATGACAACTCTAAAGCACATAATGGAAAATAGGATCTCTAAGCTCAACATAAGTGGTACTACATATAATGATGAGGAGGCTATTAGATTGGAGGCCAAGAATTTTTTTCAAAACCTGCTACAAAAAGATACAGATTTGGATAGTGTTTAACAAAGGGATTTTTTAAAGTGCATTCCCCACATTCTCAATGAGAATCATAATGCTTGGATTAACGCTATCCCCTCTAATTCAGCAATTAGGAAGGTCATCTTCTCTTTTGAGAGAGAGAAATCCCCTGGTCTGGATGGGTTTCCTATGTTCTTTTTTCAATTATTCTGGTACATTATTGAAAAGGATAGGACTAATCCTGTCAAAGATTGTTTCGGCACTAGAAATTTTTTGAAGGAATTGAATTGTACTTTTATAGCTCTTATTCCTAAGAAACTTGGAGCTGATAAGATGGACCAATTTAGACCAATCAGTCTATGCAACTATTTCTATAAGATTATCTCTAAGTTCATGACTACTAGGATTTTGGCGATCCTCCCTTACTTGATATCTTTGCAACAAAATGGGTTTGTGGCTGGGAGACAAATCATGGACTCCATCATTAGTATTCATGAAAATATTCATTCTCTTATGATGTCTAGAAAGGAGGGTCTTCTCCTCAAACTGGATATGTCTAAAGATTATGAAAGAGTGGACTAGGAGTTTCTTGTGCAAGTCCTGAAGGCCTTTAGATTTAATAAAAAGTGTACTGATCTCATTTTATAGCTTATTTCTTCTGCTACCTTTTCAATTTTGGTCAATGGGTCCCCTACCGCATTCTTCAAGTTGACTAGAGGGTTAAGGCAGGAGGATTTCCTTTCCTATCCTCTTAATCCTCAGAGATTATAAGAGATACTCTCTAGGGGCTCCCTCTTTATGCTTTGAGAATTTTTAAAATTCCCAAAAAGTTTGGTGAAGCTATTGAAAAGATTCAAAAAAAAATTTGTGGACTGGGATGGAGAATAAGAAAAGGATAGAACTTATAGGCTGGGAAAAAGTCTATAGACCGATCAAAAAAGGTGGTTTAGGGTTAAGAAGAATCAAAAACTTGAATGAACACCTCCTGGCAAAAATTATATGGAGATATTACAATTCAAAAGGAGAGTGGACTTTAATATGGGAAAATAAATATAATAAGGAACAGGCTAATCTTGATGCCACTCTGAATGAGGAAAGGGAGGGGGGATGGTCTTTTATATGGAAAAATGTTATGAAAAATAAAGACAAAATAAAAAAAAGAATCAAATGGAAAGTGGGAAATGGGAGCAAGGTCCTTTTTTGGGAAAATGAGTGGATTCTTCATACCCCTCTTAGGGAGTGTCCTGAATGGGGGATGTTTGAGAATCAATGCAATACTATTTTTGGAAGGAAAGTGGAATACTATTGGGACATGGATCACTGGAAGGACTTATCTATCATTAATAATAAGCTGGGTCATCTAAATAAAATTCTCAATTCCATCACTCTGATTGAGGAAGAAGATAAGATTATTTGGAAATACAACACTAATGGTAATTTAACTGTCTCCTCTCTGTACCATATGATATTCGAGGACCTAAATGAGCCTCTTTGGGAAAAATTCTAGATGAAAGATCTTATAGCAAAAATTAATGTGTGTTTCTACATTATTTTGTAAAATAAAATTTTGACTATTCATAATCTTAAAAAAAGAGGTATAAGTTTAGTGAATAGGTGCTACCTCTGCAAGCAAGAGGAGGAAGGTGTGGACCATATCTTCATTAAATATCCCTATGTTAGAAGGATTTGGGATTATTTTCTCTGAATTCTTAATACAGAGTGAGTATACCTGAAGGTTTGAAGAGTCTTATTAACTTTTGGAACTATCCTTCAAAGAATGATACTATTATCAAGGTTTGGAATTTTGTTCTTCCTCATGTTTGTTGGGGGGTTTGGAGAGAATGAAATGATAGAGTGTTAAAGGAGAAAATGGCCAGTGAGAAGGAGATTTTCTTTAAAATTAAGAGAGCCAATAAAGAAAATTTACTGCTACAGGATAAAGTTATATAACCCTTACATGAGAATGACATCCTTCTTTTCAACAATTGGAAAATCAAAGGGAACTTCAAGAAACATGATAACAAAGCTAAGAGAGAGGATGCTAGATGGGGTTGCCCCCTAAGGGCTGGCAGAAAATTCACTTTGATGGTGCCTCTAAGGGAAATATGGTGCTTGCAGGGTGTGGCATTGTCAGTAGAGATGAAAATGGTGTTTATAAAGGAATTAAAGCCATCCATATTGGTAATCAAATGAACCATCAGGCTGAAGCCTGTGCTACTCTTCACTGTCTTATTTTAGCTAAAGAGATAGGTTGTTCTAAAGTGTGGTTAGAGGGAGATTCTCTGAATATTATTAAATGTTCAAATAATGATACTTTAGCTTCATGGACCATCTATAATACCATTCAAAAAGCTAAAGATATCAGTCGATCCTTTGAGAATTGTGTTATCACACATAACTTCTGGGAGACAAATGACGTGGATGATTAGGCGGTCAACACAACTTGTAAGAGTGATGTGGTGCTGCAGTGGAGTGATGGAAATGACATGCCTATTCAAGATAAATTATTGCTTGATAGTGATCGGTTGAGGAGTTGTCAGCAAAGTAATCATAAATGTTAAGTATCATTATGTTCATTTATGCAGAGGTGACATGTCTTTATTAGCTATGGAGGTGTAAGTACCCAATAGTAATTGCGAGTTGGATTTGGCACACTTTCTGGGTCTTTTTGGTTTCACAGAAAAAGAGTTGTGCTATTCATTTCAGCAATATTAGTAGTCATCACATAAAAAATAGTTTCAACCAGAAGGAAAAAATGGGTGGAAATAAGACAAGGGTCGAGCTTGTTAACTGTAACAAGTGGAGAAAAAATCAAAGAGTCTGGAAGATTTTGAAAGATGGTGGGCTGGCTGTGTATCTTGAAATACTCCATAGTCGTAACCCTTCTATCACGAGGATCTTTACAAAAACTTGGAAAGAGGACAAATTTTGGTGGGTGATCAGTATATGGAGGTTACAGAGGAGATCATTGCAGAAGCTACTAGTATGGATATGGATTGTATTAAGTTGTATAGAGATAGAGCAATTTCTGATAAAGCATGAGAGAAATTTTTAGAAACTAAGAAAGAAAAGGCTAGACTGGCCAAGGTTGATGCCTCCTACCACAATCTAAAGCACATATCCAGACCCTGGAGCTATGCTCTTTATGTCATTATCAGTTATGTCACACTTGATAATAGGTTTACAAGAGTGTATGGATACCATTTTGTGTTACTAAACCATTTGTGACATGAGGTGAAAGTTAGTCTACCCTATTATTTTCTTAGCTCATTAGATGCCACCATCTCTAGCTTGTAGAAAGATCTTGAAGTAGGATCGTGCATCCCACCAGGGTCTTATGTTTCTTATCTATGAGGTGCTGAAAACTAAAAAGTGGAAAGGCCTTTCAGGAAGAAGATTCTGAAGGATGAGGAAGATATCGAGGGGGATGAGAATGACAGTATGTATGAAGAAGAAACTGAAGATAGTGAAGAGGATTCGAAGGGTTAGAAAACCCCTAAAATGAATAAAAAGGGCACATCAACAAAGAAAACCCAAAAGAAGCCCTTTTCTGAAGAATCCAGAATGGAAAAGGACATTGATGATGATATGTTGGAGGAGAGTAAAAATGGAAAAAAGGTAAAAAGCAGATTAAAAAAAAGATTCAAGAGGAAGAAACATAAATAGAGAATGAGTCTGAGGATGTGAAGAAGGAGGAGAATAAGAACTCAAAGGAAAGGAAACGTGGGGAAGGTAAGGAGAAAGATAAGGGAAATCGAAAGAACAAGTACTCCAACATGAGGAGAATTGATCTAATTTCGGAGGAGGAAGATGTCATTGAAAAAATAGAGGAGAACCACGATGAGGAGGACAAAGGTGAAAATAGGGAGGAAAAAAAAATGACAAGAATGAGGACAAAATCCCTAGTGTTGATAATAATAAGTAGGAGGAAGATATTGTGAAGGGTAATAAGGAAATCAGAACAGATAAAGAGTCTGGGCATGAAGATTATGGCTACCATGATAATGTGGATATGGGGGATTATCAAAAGTTGGTTGATACTAAAGAGTGCATTGTGGGTTTTATAGGTATGGTGATTAATCTGATTAATGATAATACTAACCTAAAAAAACAAGTTGAAATTATGAGGGCTGAAATAAATATTTTAAATAGTATGGGAATTGAGGAAAAAATTGTGTCTATTTGTTTGGAAGAAATGAAAGAAGCTGTAGATAACTCAGAAGCCCAGGTGGATTTTGTTAATAAAGTGGGGACTATGGAGAGACAGATTATGGAAATCAAAGACAAGGTAGAGGAGGAGGATAGTGCAATGCAGATCAAGAACCTGAAAAACAAGGTGGAAAGGTTGGAGGGAATGGTGAAGAAAATTGGGGAGCAATGTTTGATGAGTTTAAATGCTTATAGTGGTCATACGCAAATCCTGATAGATAAGCTTGACCATGAAAACAAGAAGAAAGACAATAGAGAGATGAAGGAGGGTACTGGCCTAGGTACCCGAACAAGAGAAAGCACAAAGAGGACTAGTCGAAAGGTAGACAAGGAAACATAAGATTTCAAGAATTCAGTTAATAATATGTAGGTTATGTTGATCAAGGCCCAGGAACTAGTGCATGGCATGTAGCTTTCCTTTTTTGCTATGTTTTTGGGTTTTTGTTGTCCCCATCTTTATTGTTATTATCTATGGGACTTTTTTTCTCAATTTTTGGTTGCTAGTTTCCTTTCCTTCTGGGTGCCTTGGCACAGCTGTTGATGTTCTTCATTGAATATTTGTATTAACTCTTTTTAGGTTTCAGGTCCTTGTAAAACCCATTTTTACTTAATTAGAACAAGGAAATAAATAGAATACAACAATGGAAATAAAAATTAAACACTTTATTTCTGTTATCCTCAATGAAATGACATTACAATATTCAAAAAATAACATGCTATAGGCAGATGGGCATTTTTCATTACAATAATTTGTAATACAGAGGCACAATCTATCCTTCTGGAACTAAACCCTAAAATTCCCCCTCAACCCTATATAAGTAGCACAATTAACCACCTTTCAATATTTAGGAAAGTAAAATTTTCCCATTTTGGCATGCGACAGTTCAATTTCCTACCTTACCTTATTTTTCTCACTATTCCTTTGTAATGAAACTTGATTCCGGAAGGCCCAACTTCTGAGGTCAATAACTTGTGAACCATTGAGTCGATTGGCTATTATGAATCCATTTTGGAAATACCCCAAAAGACTATACTCCCTTGGCTTGCATAGAAGAAGCCGATCAAATTTTAACCCTTTTTTCGTAACCTCTAAGGCCTTCAAAACCAAGTCCAAAATTTGTGTACCAGCCCACCAAAATAGGAAATACAATATCTTCAAAATCAGACTTGATCTTGTCATAAAATTTTACTAGCAGGCTTATATATCTAAAATGAACCTCTAGGAAAAAAATTTGAACAATCTATGCACACATGAAAAACTTACTAAAAATAGTAAAATTTCCAAAAATGGTAACCTTGTCCAAAGATAGCCCTTATTGAAAAATAGACAATATTTTTGGGTGATGCCAAATTGCTCTTACACCATGGATGCTCTTGCATTAGCAAAAGGGTTTGGTAAATAGTAATAGAAATCCTACAAAGTTTGGTATCATTAATGTTTATGGTGCAATCCAAGCGAAGATAAAATTATAATTTTGGGGGGAAATGGAATTTTTTTTTTCAATGCTTAGCGTGAAAATTTTAGAATAGGGGGAGAATACATTGCTAAATTACATTTATAAAAAAGGGTGTCTTTCAAAAAGAATTGTAACCACAATTAAAATGTTTATTTATTAAAGATCATTTACAAATCTTATGCTCATTCAAGCATTAAAAAAGAATTTATTAAACCATCAAACTAAGATAAATATGAGATCCTTACAAGCAGCCACACTGGAAACAACCAAAGGAAGACCAAGAGTCACAACTTATAAATCCACCTTTTTACAATGAGATAAATACAACCAATGGAAGACCAAGAGTCACAACTTAGAATTCCACAAAGATGTCCCTCTTGGGATTTGAACCAGGGTCTCCACAGTGAGAACTTATTTCTTCGATCAACTAAGCTAAACTCCTTGGATACCACAACTGGACTTTATAAATTGGGTGGTAGAAAAAAATATTTTGGAAGAAGATTTAAAAAATGAAACATACACCTAGATTAATAGGGGATTATGATTTAGTCACATAGTGGGGAAATTAGATAGAATATTCTTTAGAGGACATTTTAGATGTTAGAATGAATTTAGAATTACTGAGAGGGGAGGGGTGAATCAATTTTCCTTAGGTCTAGATGTAGCAAATAAAAACTTTCTGTACTTTAGATCTACTCGGCAGCAGTAGCATAAATCAACAACTTTAATCATGCAATTTACTATCAATTGAAATTAGCTTGTAGTAACATAACAGTAAAGTAAGCCATAAGCATTCACACAAGTTGACACAAGTATTTAACGTGGAAACCCAATATGGGAAAAACAAACAGTAACATGCTACCAAGTTTTCACTCTTCTGAAGTGATGCCCTATGAGGAGCCAACCCTGTTAAAGGTTACAATAACACACTGCTAGGTGTGACCTGGTTAAAGGATTTAATCACCCTATCAGGAGTGGCCTTGTTAGAGGACTTACAACATTCTAATCTGAATGTCACCTTGTTAGAGGATTTATACAAATGACTGTTAAGTCAACCTTGTTAAAGGATTTAATTGATACAATGGTAAGAAAGTAATCAGCAGTTTGTGATCTGGTACATACAACTTAATTTGCAATTCAGATCCATTTACAGCTCTAATGTTAACTTACTGGATAGCCTGCATTTTCATTTCAACCTTCTGATCTACTTGGAAATTCATCAAGAAATCACACATGCAACTTTCTACTTTTTCCTTTTGCCTTCTCTGCTAGATCATGCCAAACAGTAAATCAACTGTGCCAACCTCTTGCATACACATCCATTCATCCACACATAATGAATAACCCCTAAGGTGATCATATACCTCTCAGTCTAGGTAAGATAAATCTTTTTCCGCTTAAACAAGATCGTAGATCTTAGGTTAGGTCAGATCCAACGGATCATTCCATCTTTGGATAACATTTACTTCTCCAAAGTAGTCTCTAATTAAATCTTGAAACCATGCATTAATTTCAGTTACCCATACATTAAATGACATGGATAATCTTTAACTAACATTACATATCCCAATAAAATCAACTAAGTTGGCCAGATATCTCAAATCTCATCAATAATCCAATTACTATAAGTCGACCTTCATCACTATTTTCACTTGACAATTTCAATGGTGCTCGACATTGAGAAACTTTTTCTCATCACAAACAACTTTACTCGACACAAGCAACTTTTCTCGTTAGAAGCAACTTTTCTCAGCACAAGCCAAACTTGCTCGGCACAAAACAAAAAGAAAAACTATCTTTGAAAGATAAGCAAGAAATTACTTTGCGAAAGTGCCAATTGATCAAGTACCCTTTGAATTTCCTTAACTCAACCATTCACTTGGTCTTCTTGTTAAATCTTCTTCATCAACAATAGATATGGTACTCAAACAGATAGCAATAGTCTCACCAGTAAAGGTTTGACATCAATGACAAAATAACAATTGCTTGCAATGTCACTTTCCAACAATCTCCCTCTTTGGTATTGATGGCAACACAAAATATTAAAACAATGATTTAACAAAAATAGTTACCAACCAATCCAAAAATTCACCTGTGTTCCTTGATATGAATTTTTTTTTTTAATTTCTTTAGCTTTGTTCTAATTCTTTATCTGTAAAACATTTCTCCCTTTGTGTCTATAATCATCATCTGTGGACTCCCTCTGAGTAGATAATCACTTCAATGTTTACAATAGTAACTTCTGCCTCTATGTAATCTTTCTCTCTTTGTAATTTCTCTTTCTCGACAATCTCTTCCTTCACTTCTTCCTCTTTATAGGTAATCTCTCCCTCTTTGAAAATAATACCAAAGACATCAATATCTTTATCATGTAGATCTTCAGTATCATGCTGATCCTATCATCGGTGATTATGACTTATTTTTCTTTTCTGTCCTTGTTCATCTTCACAACTTTAGCCAACATCCTAAAGTGTGACCTACTTTGCATCAATGCATCAGATATTATGAATGAAATATTTGATGCAATAGTACCATATCTCACTTATTATTTAGTGTTCACATAATCCAATCTCACTTCTATCTTCTAAACTAGCTCCCTCAAGTAATGATACTTGATAGCTATGTGCTTTGTCTTTGAGTGCACCACAAGATTTTTAGAAATATTAATAGCACTTGATTTATCACAATATATGACAACTAGGTTAGTGTGCATCATAGGATTTTTAGAAATATTAATAGCACTTGTGTTATCACAATATATGACAACTGGGTTAGTGATTTCTTCCTTCATACCTTTCAGTAGTATCTTCAACCACACAATGTTAGAATAGTTAACTGCTGCTGCCACATACTCGGCTTTAGCTGTAGATTGTGAGGTGCAATTTTGTTTCTTGCTTGTCCAGGAGATCAATCTTTTTCCTAAAAGAAATTCTCCACCAGTAGTGCTTTTCCTATCATCAACATTTCCAGCCCAAACTGAATCAGTGTAAACTCTAAGTTCAAACTTGTCATTCTTTTTGTAGTATAGACCATAGTCCTCAGTTCCTTTCAAATATCTTAGAATTATTTTGACTGCCATCATGTGAGTTTCCTTAGGATTAGTAGAAAACCTTGCAATAATCCCAACTGCTAGTGCAATATCAGGTCTACTATGAACAACATACTGTAGTTTTCCAACCATTGACCTATAGAGTGTTTGGTTTACTTCTTTTTTGTCATCATCTTTTGTTAGCTTCTATCCAATAGCCATGGGTGTACTCACTAGTTTGGACTCTTCCATTCTGAAAGTTTTCAGTACCTCTTTGATATATTTAGATTGAGTGATATAGATACCATTCTTCATTTGATAAATTTATAAGCCAACAAAGAATTTTATTTCACCAAACATAGACATCTCAAATTCAATTTGCATCTCTGTTGCAAATTTTTGACATAACACATCTTTTCCACTAAATATGATATCATCTACAAAAAATTTAGCTAATAATGTACCTTTGTTTTGCTCTATCTTTAAGTATAGGTTGTTGTTGTAATTGGTTCTTGCAAATCCAATCTTGATTAGATGATTGTACAATCTTTCATACCATAGTCTTGGTGCTTGCTTCAATCCATATAATGCTTTGTGCAATATGCAAACCATATCCCTTTTGTTTGGGTCTACAAAACCATCAGCTTGCTCAATATATACTTCTTCTTCCAAGATTCCATTGAGAAATGCAAATTTCACATCCATCTGATAAACTTTGAATCCTTTATAGGCTGCATATGTGAGTAAGGTTCTGACACCTTCCAATCTTTCAATTGGGGTGAAGGTTTAACCTTAGTCAGTTCCTTCCTCCTATGCATAACCCTTGCATACCAGTCTAGCTTTGTTTCTTGTCACTTCTCCATGTTCATTTAGTTTTTTCCTGAATACCCACTTTGTGCCAATTACATTTTTATCCTTTGGCCTAGGTACAAATGTCCAAGTTTTTTTCTTCTCAATTTGTTCAATTTCCTAATTCATTGCTTGTATCCAATCTTGATTTTCTAAAGCATCTTTTACTGTTTTGGGCTCAAATTCACATAAGAGACATGTGTTATTTTTCAACTTACTTCTTGTCATCACAACATAATCCTTTGACCCAATGATCTGATCAGAATTATGATTCCTTCTCACATATTTTGCTAAGGTAGGCTCAGTCCTTGCTTTAGGTTCATCATCTGTATTTAGTTCTGGTTGATTCTGTGACTCGACTTCTCCATCAGATAGCTTGGCATTCACTTGCAATTGCTCGACAACTCCACTCCGTGACTCGGCAGGTGCATGTTGTTGTATAGAAGTAGTCTCAGGTAGTGAATTAGAATCTTCCTCATCTAGATATATGAATGATTTGTAGCTCTGATACCAATTGTTAGAATGAATTTAGACATTTGTATGCTTTTCTTATGGTTGAATAACCAAGGAATATGCCTTCTTCTCCTTTAGCATCTAGTTTTCCATTTATGTTGTCTTTCAGTATAAAACATTTGCTTCCAAAGACTTTAAAATACTTTACACTAGGTGCATAACCATACTAAAGTTCATCATGTGTAGCATTTGTACCTTTCTTGAGTTGAACTCTATTCACTATATAGACTGCAATACTTACAGTTTCTTTCCAATAATTCTCTACAACATTTTTCTCCATCATTAGTGTTCTTGCATAGTCCATAATAGATCTGTTCCTTCGTTCAACAATACCATTTTGTGGAGGAGTCCTGGGTACAGACATCTATCTCTTTATGCCTCGGTCATTGCAAAACCTATTAAACTCATTAGAAATAAACTCTCCACCTCTGTCACATCTTAAGCATTTCAAACTTGTGCATGTTTCCTTTTAGACTTTAGCTAAGTACCATTTAAATAACTGGAATGCATCAGATTTTTCTTTGAGAAACATTACAGTCATCATCCTTGAATAATCATCAACAAATAGAATAAAATATCTGGCACCACAATAGCTTCTTTCTCCAATGGGACCACAAAGATCAGTATGGACCAATTCTAGAATTTCCTCTTATACATGTGTTTTTCTCTTGAAACTAGACTTAGTCATCTTTCCTAGTTGACATTGTTTGCACATAGCATTCTCAGGTTTCTTTAACTTAGGTAGCCCTCTAATCTTTTTCAGTTTGCTTATGTTTAACAAGTTATCAAAGTTCACATGACACAACCTCTAGTGCCATAACCAAACATCATTGTACTATGCAAACAAACATGTTTCTTCAGATAAATCTAGATAAAATAAGTTACCTTTGGTCTGATCATCACTACCAACAAGTTCTCCAGTAGAGTCATAGATCTGTGATGGAATTCAACTTTGTAGCCAACAGTGTTTAGCTGTGCAACACTCAGAAAATTGTATTTGAGATCATCAACCCAATATACATCATCACATATGATTTTGTCAGTCAGGTTAATCAATCCATTACCTTTAATAAGACATGGTGAATCATTACCAAATTTTACATATCCTCCTTTACATTGGTGTAAGGTTTCAAACTTATCTTTGTCACCAGTCATATGATGGTAACAACCACTATCAATGATCCAACGATCATTTTTGCTCATATAAGAGATTAGTGCAGTTTTCTTATCATCATCAGAATCTTCTTTCATTGCAACATAAACAACTTCTATATCATTGTCATTAGAATTATCAGTGTCATTGTCAGAATTTTCTTCAGCAATATAACATGATTTCTTACCTTTGTCTTTATAGGCTTTATATTTCCTGAAGTCTCTGTCATCATTTCTGTCTTTATATTCCTTGTATTTGTTGTCCCTTCTTTCATCTTTTTAATTTTTATTAAGACATCTAGCAGCTATATGACCAACTTTGTTACATGAAAAACAAATAATAGGAAGTTTACCTCTATATTTTTCTTTTCCTTTGGATAGTCTTTTTTCCATAAGTGATTCAAATTCTTCAAGATCATCATCAAAAGTGTCACTGTCACTTTCCACATGTTTCTTTTCTTTCTTAGAATTATTGAGAACCAGCTGTGATCTAAAAGAAGAATCAATCCCTTGTGGATTATAGTTATCATAATTTGACATTTCAAATGCAGTGAGTCTGCCTATCAGATTTTCTAGATTCAGATTATTGTTAGGAGTACATCTTAATTCTTGAATTACAAAAAATCTAATAGCATATACAGGAAGTAAAGTTCCCAGTACCTTTCTCATTATGGTGTTCTCATCAATTGTTCCATTAGCCCCTCTAATGGAATTTACAACTTCTTTTATTCTACCATAGTACTGAATGACATTTTCACCTTCTTGCATTTTCATCTCATCAAAATTACCTCTTAGACTTTCTGATTCAGCCCTCAACACATTTGTATCTCCACCATAGACAGTTGCAAGTTTGTTCCACATATCTTTGGCATTTGTGCAGTTCTTTATATCATCAAACTCTGAATAACTCAGTGAGGAGGAGATCTCCAACATTGCGTGATTGTGCTCTTTCTTTTCTCTTAGTTGTACTACTAAGAGAGGACCAGTAGGTGGTACATAGGCATGTTCAATAAGTCGCTTAGCATCATCTCCAATACCAGCCAAATGTAGCTTCATCAAGCTTTGCCATGCAGGGAAGTTATCTTTGTTCAACTTGGGAACCTCCTTATACATCTTGATCCTTTTGCTCCAAGTACCTTCAAACTATTTTCATAATACCAATGCTTTGATACCAATTGTTAGAATGAATTTAGAATAACTAAGAGGGGAGGGGTGAATTAGTTATCCTCAGGTCTAGATGTAGTAAATAAAAACTTCTTGTACTTCAGATCTACTCGGTAGCAGTAGCATAAATCAACAACTTTAATCATGCAGTTTACTGTCAATTGAAATTAGCTTGTAGTAACATAACAGTAAAGTAAGCCATAAGCATTCACACAATTTGACACAAGTATTTAACGTGGTAACACAATATGGGAAAAACCACCAGTAACATGCTACCAAGTTTTCACTCTGCTGAAGTGATGCCCTCTGAGGAACCAACCCTATTAAAGGTTACAATAACACACTGCTAGGTGTGACCTAGTTAAAGGATTTAATCACCCTGTCAAGAGTGGCCTTGTTAGAGGATTTTGAACATTCCAATCTGAATGTCACCTTGTTAGAGGATTTATACAAATGACTATTAATTCAACCTTTTTAAAGGATTTAACTGATACAATGGTAAGAAAGTAATCAACAGTTTGTGATCTGGTACATACAACTTACTTTGCAATTCAGATCCAATTACAGCTCTGATGTTAACTTACTGGTTATCCTGTATTGTCATTTCAACCTTCTAATCTGCTTGGAAATCTGTCAAGCAATCACTCATGCAACTTTTTACTTTTGTCTTTTGCCTTCTCTGCTAGATCATGCCAAATAGTAAATCAACTGTGCAAACCTCTTGCATACACATCCATTCATCCAAACACAATGAATAACCCTTGAGGTTATCATATACCTCTCTATCTAGGTCAGATAAATCTTTTTCTGCTTAAACAAGATTGTAAATCTTAGGTTAGGTCAGATCCAACAGATCATTCCATGTTTGCATGACATTTACTTCTCCAAAGTAGTCTCTAATTAAATCTTGAAACCATGCATTAATTTTGGTTACCCATACATTAAATGACATGGATCAATCTTTAACTAACATTACATATCCCAATAAAATCAACTAAGTCGGCCAGAGATCTCAAATCTCATCAATAATCCAATTACTGTAAGTTGGCCTTCATCACTGTTTTCACTCAGCAATTTCAATGGTGCTCGGCATCGAGAAAATTTTTTCTCATCACAAGCAACTTTACTTGGCACAAGCAACTTTGCTTGTCAGAAGCAACTTTGCTCAGCACAAGCCAAACTTGCTCAGCACAAAACAACTAGAAAAATTGTCTTTGAAAGATAAGCAACAAATTACTTTGCTATAGTGCCAACTGATCAAGTACCCTTTGAATTGCCTTAACTCAACCATTCACTTGGTCTTCTTGTTAAACATTCTTCATCAACAATAGATATGGTACTCAAACAGATAGCAATAGTCTCACCAGTAAAGGTTTGACATCAATGACAAAATAACAATTTCTTGCAATGTCACTTTCCAACATTAAATTGTTTCCCTTCAACTTTAAATTATGAATATTTCCAATCTCCATATCAGACCATTATCCTATTCAACTAGATATTTTAAGGGAAGATAAACCTCTACAGTTTCCATTCAAATTTGAAAATATGTGGATGAAAAGTGAAGATTTTTTTGGTTTAATAGATAAGTGGTGTAAAGAAGCTCAAGTTGAGGGATCTAAATTGTTTAATTTTGTTTCTAAATTAAAGTTGGTAAAAAATAATCTCCTCAAAATAAATAGGGAGCATTTCAAGAACATATTTGAAGCAAAGGTTATTTTAGAACAAAAACTCAACTAACTTAACGAGAAGGTGATTCAATGACTCAAACAAGTGTTTTAAAGAAAATGAATTGGTGAAGGAATATCAAAAAATTTGCTTAATGGAGGAGATATTTTGGAAAGAGATTTTTAGAGAAACACGGTTGAAAGAAGTGGATGAAAACTCAAATTTTTATTGAAAATAACACTAAACAAAGAAGAAGTATAAATAGAATTAATAGATTGAAAGATGGAAATGGTATAATGAATGAAAATCCAATGAAAAATGCAAAGAAGTCAAATTCCCCTTTTAATGAAATTTTGAATAACTGGGAGGGATTAGATAAGACATCTTAGGAAAATATGTTGGAAAATATTCCAAGGATGTTATTCGAAAAAGAAAAAAAAAATTATTGATAGAAAATTTCTCAACATAAGAGATTACTTTATCTCTTGAACAACTTTAAAAACCAAATAAGGCTCTAGGACTCATGGTTTTCCTGCAAGTTTTTATTTAAAATGCTGGAATATTTTAGGGATAGAATTGATGGAGGATTTTGACCTAACAATAAATTTACCGATATTCCTGAGAGAGATCAACAAACCTTCATAGAATTAATACAAAAGAAGGAGAAAGAATCGTAATTAGATGAACTTAGACTAATCCATTTATGCAACACTATATACAATTTTTTAGCTAAAGTAGTTGCAAAATGATTAAACAAGGTCCTTCCTACTATCATATTTGAAGAACAAATATGATTTTTCCTTGGAAGATAAATATTTGATGGTTTTATTATAGCTCGGGACACAATACATTGGGTGCAAAAGACAACGAAACCAAATATGATTGTCAACTTTCAAGCCAGATATAAAAAAGGCATATGAAAAAGTGGATTGGAAATTCTTATGCAAAAGTATTGAAGCATTTTGTTTTTGTAAATCATGGATGAATTTAATGTTCTTTTATATTTCTAGGTCAAGATTCTCAATTTTGAGAAATGTTACTCCACATGAATTCTTTAAAAGCTCTGGGGGTATTCGATAAGGGGATCATGTTTCACCCATTTTATTTATCATCATTACAGAAGCGCTTAGAAGATCCATAGAAAGGCCTCACAAAATTTGAATGTTAAAGGGCATCAAGGTAACCTCTTCAGTCCATGGAATTCTCCGTCAACAATTTACATATCTGACAATGCTATTCAGAAAAGGTAATAGATCGAAAGTAATTGAAATGAAAAATGTGTTACAATGATATACTAAAGCATCAAGACAATTCATTAGTAAGGAAAAGTAAAAGAATTTTTTTTTCTTAAGATAAATTTTAGATTTGTGGGATTTAGGGAGGGAAAGCTCCCCTTTTTATACTGAAGAATATCATTGGATAAAATTATTAGAACCTTGAGAGTATGGGATTGAGTAGGGGAAAGAATGGATAGAAAAATAGATTTGTAGATAGCTAAATGGTTATCATGGGTGGGCAGAATCATTATGCTAAACGAAACTCTATAAGAAATTCTAATTCATTTAATTTCTTGTCTCTCAATATCAATCTGTGCTTATCAAATCCTTATCAAGAACTTGTGTATAATCACTAGTTCTTTGAAAATTATTCCAATGTCCTTCAACATTTTTTTCATCCAAACAAGTTGTGTATAGTCAGCAACATCCTATAACTCAACAGTAGATTGAGAAATACAGTTCTACTTCTCGCTCACCCAAAAAACCAGCCTTTTTCTAAGGAAAAATGCACAACCACTTGTACTCTTCCTGTCATCCACATTACCTACCCATTCAATATCAGTAAAATCCTACAATGTAAAATCATCATATTTTTCATACCATAATCCATATTCTACTCTTCCTTTCAAATATTTAAAAATTCTCTTCACAGCAGCAAAATGTGTCTCTTTAGGATTTGCTTGATATCTAGCCACAATTTCAACTACATTTGTAATATCTGGTTTAGTGTGTGCTAGATATTATAGACCACCAATCATTGATATATACTTAGATTTCCCAACACTTTCAGTCTCATCACTTTTAGTTAGTTTGTTCCCTTTTACCATGGGTGTACCAACAGGTTTACAATCTTCCATTCCAAATTTCTTCAACATTTCCTTAAGATACTTGGTTTGATATATAAAAATTCCATTCTTACTATGATTAATTTGCAAACCAAGAAAAAATTTCATCTCACCAATCATTGACATTTTAAACTCATTCTCCATTTCTTTATCAAACTTCTTACTTATTATATCACTACCTCCAAAAATGATATCACCAAAAAAAACTTACATAATTAAGATTCCATCCTCATCAGTTCTTAAATACAAATTACTGTTTGCATTACCTTTTCTAAAACCAAGATGAAGTAGATGTTTATCCAGTCTTGCATACCATGTCATCGGTGCTTGTTTTAGTCTATACAATGCCTGCTTCAGTCTGTAAACCATGTTTTCAAAATATTTCAAAGGAAAACCATTAGGTTGCTTGATGTACACATCTTCCTCTAGATCACTATTCAAGAATACTAACTTCACATCCATCTGATACACTTTGAAGTCTTTATGTGCAGCATAAGCAATGAATAGTCTCACAGCTTCCAATCTAGCAATAGGTGCAAAAGTTTCTTCATAGTCTATGGCTTCTTGTTGTGAGTAGCCTTTACATACCATTCTAGCCTTGTTTCTTACCACTGTGCCTTCCTCATCCATCTTGTTTCTGAAAACCCACTTAGTTCCAATCACATGTTTTTTTTTAGGCCTTAGAACCAATTCCCAAGTGTTTTTTTTCTTTATCTATTCTAGTTCTTCTTCCATGGCTTTTATCCAAGATTCATTTCTACATGCTTCATCAGTAGTCTTTGGTTCAACTTGAGAAATCAAACAGATCTCATCTCTAACTCTAGATCTATTCATCATGCCTTTGCTTGCATCACCAATAATTTGATCTTTAGGATGGTTTTTCTTGACATATCTTGGTGTCTTCAATGTTTCAGTAGCTTTAATATGTTCTTCTTCTTCAATCTCATTTTTGATCATCAAGGGTCCTTCAGGTTCATCATCAACTTCTCTTGTTTCTATTACCTGACCACATTCATACATTCTTTCCTGAATTTAAAATTTTTCATCTATCCTCACATTGGCATTTTAAATCATTTTCCTCAGTCTCATATTGAAACATTTATATGCTTTACTCCTAGTGGAATAACCATGAAATATTCCTTCATCACTTCAAGCATCAAACTTTCCTATCTCATCATCTCTCTTGATATAACATTTACTACCAAATATTCTAAAATATTTCATAGTAGGTGCATGATCAAACAATAATTCATAAGGAGTTTTCTTTGTACCTTCTTTGATCTGTATTCTATTTAATGTATACGTAGTAGTGCCAACTGCTTCCCTCCAATGAACATGCGACACATTTCCTTCAAGCAACATAGTACTTGTAGCATCTAATATGGTTATGTTTCTTCACTCTGCTATCCCATTCTATTATGGAGTTCTAGGAGCTGAAGTCCATCTATGTATTCCATTTTCTTCATAGTATGTATTAAAAATTTCTGATGTGAACTCTTCTCCTCTGTCTGATATCAAACATTTCATCTTTAAACCAGATTCATTCTCAACTTTCACTTTGAATAGCTTGAACTTGTCAAATGCTTTAGATTTCTCTCTCAAATATGTAACCCACATTATTCTAGAAAAGGCATCAACAAAAACTATAAAATACCTTTCACCATAGTATGATCTTGTTGTTGTAGGACCAAACAGATCTGTATGCACCAGATCCAACTTCCCTTTTGCTGAATAAGCTTTTCTCTTTAAAGTGATTCTAGTTTGTTTCCCCATAACACATTCTCTACACATAGTGTTAGATGGCTTTACAATTATAGGTAGATCTCTCACTGCTTTTGTCATACTTTCCTTCAAAATGTTATCAAAATTAACATGAAAAAATATTTTGTTCCATAATTGACTATGATGCAGGAGCATCCTGGGTGTAAGGGCAATCTTGCATCACCCAAAAATATTTCTATTTTTTTTTTAATAAGGGCTACCTTGTGCAGAGCTACTATTTATGGAAACTTTCTATTTTTAGCAAGTTGGTCATACAATCTCAGAATGTTCTGATTTTGCATGTGGAGGTTCATCTTAGTCATATCAGCCTGCCAGTAAAGTTTCATGGCTAGATCAGGTCTAGTTTTGAAGATATTGAAATTTTTTGGTATTGAAAACAGGGTACAGAAACTTCAAGCTCAGTTTTGAAGGCTTTAGTGGCATTTCTAAAATGGGGTTATAATAGTCAATCAGGTCAACTGGTGATGACTTATGGTCTCCAGAAGTTGGGCCACCTAAAATAGCAGAAGATAATTTTCCTTCAAAATTTTTGTTCGGGTTTCAAAAGTTATTTTGAGCCGACTTTGATGTACTAAATTGACAATAAAATAATTCTAAGTTTGGTGGGCCCTAAGGGCTAAATTTATGGAACCTTCTCGGGCGGTGGAAATTTCCTATATAAAGAAGGCCCATAGTGTTGTCTTAGGAAATTCGGGACAGTTCTGGGTAGATCTGGGTAATAATTCAAGGCTTTGTCCTATAGAATATTGTAAGGGAAATGCCCATGTGGCTTTGCATATTGTAATTCTGAAAGTTTGTAATTCCGCATTTGTGGAGACAATAAGAAGTCCATTTTCTATTCTTGCAAATTGCTGTTGCTTCTTTGTTTCTATTATGTGTTTGTGGCATTAAGGGGAGCACCCTTCATCAAGTGGTATCAGAGCGAGAAGTTCCTGAGTATGTAAACAGATTGCCGACTGTGAGGTAGCTTGCAGTAGGACCGTGGTTAGGGTTTTAGCACGCATCACAAGAATGCCTCCATGAAGGGAACATGGTAGAAGAGCTGGCATTGTGACACCTGAGGTTAGAGAGCTCCAGAGACAAGTGCGAGTATTGCAAGAAGAGATTCGCAGAGGAATGAATCTTAATGTTAGAAATGAAAGTGAGGATGAAGCCGAAGAAGGAAATGATGATCAAGAAGAAGTTGAAGTTTTTAATCCAGAAGAAGAAATGTTTTTCTGAGCCATTTCCAAGATTGGGAAAAGACCTAAGATTGAGGTTCCTATATTTTCAAGGAATCTTAACCCAGAGGAGTTGATTGACTGGATCAATGAATGTGAAGAATATTTTGAGTACAAAGATATTGAGGATCCTGATCGGGTCAAGTTTGCGAAGGCCAGACTGAAGGGTCATGTTAAGATCTGGTGGCAGGAGATCCAATTTGAGCGAAATCAAAGAGGAAAGGATAAAATCACAAGATGGGATCAAATGGTGGATAAGTTGAAGTGAAAATTCATTCCTGTTGATTATGAGCTTGACCTACTGAAGAAAATGCAAAGTTTGAAGCAAGCAGGAAAATCCGTCCAAGAGTATACAGAGGAGTTCTATCGAATCCTCATCTAAATAGGCCATGCAGAAGCTGATAAGGAGAAAGTTTCCCGATACATTAATGGGTTGAGGCCAAGCATTTAGGAGGAGTTGAATCTTGTTTGAATGAACAGTATTGAGGAGGCATACCAGTTTGCCCTTAAAGGTGAAGAAAAGATGAACAAGAAGTTTGAGAGAAGACAAAATGGAAGAGGTCGTGGTGGAAGATCTGGTGGACGGTCATAAGGTGGCCGAAATGAAGATCTAAAAAAGAAGGATGAGGCTAGTAATATTCAGAATCAGTGAGGAAACAATTCCAATCATTTCCAAGATCAGAATAATAGAGATCAAAGAGGAAGAGGAAGAGGACAAGGATCTGGAAGAGGAGGCTTCCATGGAACATGTTTTCATTGTGGAGAAGAAGCTCATAGGGCATTTGAATGTCCTCAGCACCAAGGAAGAACAGACAGGAGAAATGAAGGCCAGGCCAGAGTTGCACATGTAGATGAAGATGCCAGATCGTCACATTCTGAAGATGCTGAAAGAGGAGAAACGTTGATTAACAGAGGAGTCCTGCTGAGTGGTGAGAATGAACTTGAACAAAGGAGGAACCTATTTCACACCAGGTGCAAGTGTGAGGGTAAGTGTTGTGATGTGATTATTGATAGCGGAAGCACTGAAAATTTGGTGTCAGAAGAGATGGTGACAAAGTTGAATCTCAAGAGACAGAAACACCCACATCCATATCAGATTGCCTGGGTACAGGATGACCACAAGGTCATGGTCAATGAAAAATGCCTTGTGAAGTTCAAGATTGGCGGATACCATGATGAGGTACTGTGTGATATCATATCTATGGATGCGTGTCATATGTTGCTGGGTAGACCATGGCAGTTTGACAAATGTGCTGTACATGATGGTCGTGCGAATACCTATTCTGTGACAAAGGATGGAATGCGACATAAGCTTAAGCCATTGAATGACATAGAAGAAAAGGTATGTGGTAGTGCAAGAATAACTTTTGTTGATGGAAGAAAGTTCCTAGATGGTATGAGGCATGAGCATGTGTGTTTTTCTTTAATTCCAAAAGCTTTTAAGGAGAAAGTAGAAGATGTTCCTATAGAAGTTGCAGATTTATTGAATGAGTTTCAGGATATTGTATCCAATAATGTGCCTGATCAATTACCACCTATGAGGAAGATCAGTCATCAGATGGACTTGATTCCAGGAGTGAGTTTGCCAAATAAGGTAGCACACAGAATGACACCTGCAGAAACTGAGGAGTTGAATAGACAAGTACATGAGTTGTTGCAGAAAGGATTGATCCGTGAGAGTGTAAGTCCCTGTGCTGTACCAGCGGTATTAGCACTAAAGAAGAATGGAGAGTGGAGGATGTGTACAGACTCCAGGGCAATAAACAAGATCAAAATCAAGTACAGGTTTCCATTGCCACGAATGGATGATATTATGGACTATTTGAGTGGAGCTGTGTATTTCTCAAAGATAGATCTGAAGAGTGGATATCATCAAATTCAAATCAGAGAAGGAGTAGAATGGAAGACTCCCTTCAAGACAAAGGAAGGATTTTACGAGTGGTTATTCATGGCTTTTGGGCTAACCAATGCACTAAGCACTTTCATGTGGCTCATGAATGATGTTCTAAAAGAATTTCTGGGTAAGTTTGTCGTTGTTTACCTAGATGATATTTTGATCTTTAGTAAGACATTGGAGGATCATACGATGCATATTCGTATGGTATTTGAGAAGCTAAGAGAAGAGAAATTGTTGATAAATTTGAAGAAGTGCAGTTCTGTGAAGAAGGAGTTAGTGTATTTGGGATTTGTAGTTTCAGTAAAAGGTCTAAAAATGGATCTAGAGAAGGTACAGGCTATCCTTGAATGGCCTACTCCAAGGAGTGCTACTGAGGTAAGATATTTTCATGGTCTAGCTAGCTTTTACAGAAAGTTTATAAGAAATTTTAGCACTGTTTGTGGACCCTTGACTGAAATAATGAGAGGGGATAGAAAAGAGTTTAAGTGGACTAATGGGGCAGAAAAGAGTTTCCAATTGTTGTAACAAAAAGTTACAGAACAACCTGTTTTAACACTCCCAGATTTTAATAAGGTGTTTCAAGTAGATTGTGATGCTAGTGGTACTACAATAGGAGCTGTTATGAGCCAAGAAGGTAAACCTGCTGCTTATTTCAGTGAGAAGTTAAATGATGCCAAGAGAAAGTATTCTTTTTATGATCAGGAATTTTATGCTATAGTTCAGGCATTAAAGAAGTGGAGACATTATCTACTTCCTGAGGAGTTTGTTTTGTATATTGAACATCAAGCTTTGCAATATTTGAATAGTCAAGGAAAGTTGAATTAAAGGCATTTGAAATGGGTTGAATTTTTGTAGAGTTATAAATTTGTTTTGAAACACAGGAGTGGAAAGTCTAAAAGGGTTGCAGATGCCCTTAGCAGAAGGAAACTATTACTGACAGAGATGCAGATTGAGGTGGTTGGGTTCAATGAACTCAAGAATTTGTACCCAAAGGATCCTAATTTTAGTGAAGCTTGGAAAGCTTGTACATAACCTATTACCATAGACAGGACAAAATGGTTGGATTTCATCATCCAAGATGGTACGCTATTCAAAGGGAGTTAGTTGTGCATTCCACAAAGTTCTATGAGGGAGAATCTCATCAAGGAGAAGCATAGCGGAGGATTGGCTGGACATTTTGGTCATGATAAATCTCTTGCTTTGGTTAGTGAGAATTATTATTGGCCACAGTTAGAGCAAGATGTGAAGAAGTTTGTACAGAGTTGCAGAGTATGTCAAATGGAAAAAGGAGTGAAGCAGAATATAGGGTTGTATCAGCCATTACCTATACCAGAGAATCCTTGGGAGGATATTAGTATGGACTTTGTTCTTGGTTTATCGAGGATGCAGCGGGGACATGATTCAATCTTTGTGATGGTTGACAGAATTTCAATGATCGCACATTTCATTCCTTGCAAGAAGACTAATGATGTTGTTCATGTAGCAGAATTATTTTTCAAAGAAGTGGTGAGGCTACATGGTTTGCCAAAGACCATAGTTTCAGATCGAGACACTAAGTTTGTTGGATATTTCTGGCATACGTTGTGGAAGAAGTTGAAGACAGATTTGAAGTTTAGTTCATCACATCATCCA
>MU227388.1:166342-177463 GCA_018584345.1 Thuja plicata | reverse complement strand
CATCTCCTATATCCTCCTCATCAATAACATATTGATATGTATCAACATCAGTAAGCGGTCTGAGGCACAAATTCTTGCACATAATGCAAGTATGGGGCACGCATACATGTGAACTGCTGCCAGATGTCGATGCGCCAACATCATCCACACTAAGAGGCAACAATGACCTGGTCTGTGTGATCAACTAATCACTCAGCAAGTGAATGGCCCTATTAATCTATGAGGAATCCTCTGCAATGATATCAGGATGTTGCACTAGAGGAGGGGGTGAGACATCAGTGGGGGGACAAAGGTAGTGTCCTTTTTGCACTAGGAAAATTGCCTAGTCTAAGGAGCTCCTCATCCTACACCCATGGTGCAGGAGCACCTAGATAGGCTAGTTGTGGAAATGTAACCTAGGGTTTTCTCTTTCTTTGTTTTGTCTTGTAGTGGTTCTAGCCAAACCACTAGGTAAATAAAGGGACCAAGATTCCTAGTGTGTGAAGTGTTTGTAGGAGGATAGGTCTTATTTATTTATTAGTGACCCTTAGGGAATGTTAGAATTTTGTGGAAAAATGAGCCAAGAGAGGGACTAGAGGTTATTTTTTATGTTGTTTCATCATATGTAGTTTAAAGAACAAGTTTGGCTAGGGTTTGACCAAGTTTGGCAATCAAACCCAAAAGTTGCCAAAAGTTGTCAATGTTGTCATTGACAACATTGACGACTTTTAAGAGAAATTAGCATCTTCGAAGAAATTGGATGGGTAACTGTTTGAAACTAATGATTTAGTGTTTGGGTCATCTATATAAGACCATCCTTGGGATTTATGAAGGGTTGGAAAGTTTTATAACTTTCATGTACGGACTGTGTTAATCAATAACAGTGTGGTTCTGTGTGTTTTGAGGTGATCAGGAAATGTAATGGATTGAAAGTATTTTTGTAAGATTTTTTTCTTGTAATGTAGTTTATTATTGAACTTCCTATGGTTTTAGTTTGGTAGTTTGAATAGTTTTGATTACTTTTGTAAAATCTTGAAAGTTCAGTACAATCGTTAGTCTGGTTTTGAGCACTGTTTACAAATGGAGTCTTAACTTTCTTTTCCACCATGGCTTTGGTCCGGGCTCTTCGATTATGAAATTAGAATCCATGTAAATTGTGTACATAGT
Source organism: Thuja plicata (assembly GCA_018584345.1). NCBI lineage: Eukaryota > Viridiplantae > Streptophyta > Pinopsida > Cupressales > Cupressaceae > Thuja > Thuja plicata. The sequence continues at coordinate 176,317 of MU227388.1, read as the reverse complement.
AGGTTGGACCCTGGAAGTTGTGGCAACTATTTTTAAGATGATGCCCTAGGCGAGCCAAAGTAGCATGGCTAGGTATCATCAGAGGTTGCAGAGCTAGCTAGAGGGATTGAAAGAATCGATAGCTTCAATCAAAGGAAGTGAGAAGGTAGAGGAGTTAGAAGAGGAACCCCAACCAGGAGGAGAAGTTGTGAGGAGTTATCTTGTTTTCCAAGAAAGTCCATTTCTTGTGCAGACACTGAAGGAGGCCTAAAACCCTGAATTTTAGGCATAAAAGTAGGAAGGACTGTATAGACACTTCAGGGGCCTAAAACCTAGAAAATATTTAGTGTCTCTGAAAAGGGTGTCTAGATCCTAAGCCTATTTTCCACTTGTTAACACAATTTTCCCAAGATAATGCAGAAAAGGTGTCCAAATAGGGCTAATTGCTTGTAGCCCTATTTTGGGGGTAATTGCATAGGTTCTTGGAGCTCATTTGTGTTTTTGGAGAAAAGTGAGTCCATAGGGGTTGGAATTGGTCCTGTTGACATCTTCATATACTACCTTTTCAATTTGGTGAAGATTGGAATCCATTTGAATCAGATTGTGCAAATGGACAAGAAAGACCAATTTGGGTCTAGTATGAGGTTTGCAAAGTTGTGAGTTCTATTTTGTTGGTGTTTACTAGTTGAAGGAAATTAGGATCTTGTGATAAGATACCTAAGGATCCTAGGGTGAATAGAAGAACCCTAGTAGGTTAGTGATTTACCTAAGAGACCCTAGAAGAGGTCTAAGGATCAAGACTAGTACCTCATTAGAGTGGTATCAGAGTAAGTTGAGAAACTTGGGAAAGCTAGTTTATGTCAGAGGTGGAATCTTGTGGTTTTACAAAGATGGTGACAAATCCAAAACTAGCCAAGGATATGGAGGAGAAGAAGGAGAAAAATAGACTCCTTGAGGGTACTTTGGAAGCAATGAGAGTAAAGATGGAAGAACTAGTAGATTCTACTAGGAAGAAAGAATATGAAGCAGAATCCAATAGTAAGGGTAAGAAGAAGATGGAGGAAGAAGACTACATTCCTGAACCTGACCCAGTGTTGAATGAGGAACCTTTATTAAAGGCCATAGAGGCACTAAGTGGAAAAGATTTGGAGGGAATACCTTTATTTGGAGGAAAGATGGATATTGAGGCAGTCATGGACTGGATTGAAGCAATGAAAAATCATTTTGAATGTTAAGGGATAAGTGAGGCCCAAAGGGTTAAAGTGGCCAAGTCTAGACTCAAAGGGTCAGCTTTGACTTGGTGGAAATACCTTCAATATGAGAGGGTAAGTATGGGAAAGAAACCAATAGAAAATTGGAATGCTATGGTAACAAACTTGAAAGAGAGTTATCTTCCATAGGACTACGAAATACAGCTCCATAGGAAGAGACAAAACTTGAAACATAAAGATCTAGATGTGGCCTCATATACTAAGGAATTCCAAAGACTATGTTTAAGGTCTAATTTGCAAGAAGAAGAGCCAATCAAAGTGGCTAGGTACTTGGGTGGGTTGAAGTGGAACATCCAAGAGGAGTTAAGTCTATGGACACCTACTACAATCCAAAAATGTCATCAGTTGGCTCTAAAGGTGGAAGAGAAGAATAAGAAGAAAGGGGATTCTACTTTCAAGAACAATAATAAAAATAAAGGCATAGGAAGAGAATAGAGGGGCCAAAGAGGAGGCTTGCACAAACTCAAAGGTTATCAATAGGATTACAATAAGGAATAGATTCCCAATCCCAAGGATAGAGGATCTTATGGATTGCCTAAGTGGGGAAATGTATTTCACAAAGCTAGATTTGAAAAGTGGTTATCACCAAATTAGAGTGAAGGAAGGTGATGAATGGAAAATGGCATTCAAAACCATAGATGGGTTATATGAATGGCTTGTGATGCCATTTGGCCTCTCTAATGCTTCGAGCACATTCATGAGGCTCGTGAATGAGGTGCTCAAGGATTTCATTGGAAAGTTTGTAGTGGTATATCTTGATGATATACTGGTTTTCAGTAAGACAAGAGAGGAACATGTCAAACATGTGGAGGTGGTATTGAAGAGGTTGCATGAAGAGAAGTTGGCCATTAACCTTGAGAAGTGTGAGTTCTTTAAGAAATAACTAGTTTACTTGGGCTTTGTGGTGTCCAAGGGGTCTTTGAACATGGACAAAGAAAAAGTTGCTACAATCTTGAACTGGCCTCCACCTACCATAGCCACTAAGGCAAAGAGTTTTCATGGCCTTGCCTAATTTTACAGAAATTTTATTAGGAACTTCAGTGGGATATGTGCTCCATTAATGGATACTATTAAGGGTGGTGTCAAAAATAAGTTCAGATGGACTTTGGAAGCTGAAAAATCTTTTGAGATGTTGAAAAGACAAGTGGCTACTTAAACTATCCTACAGTTGCCAAAATTTGATAAGTTATTTACCATATAGTGTGGTGATAGTGGAATGGCAGTAGGGGGTGTGTTAAGTCAAGAGGGAAGACCTATTGCCTTCTTTAGTGAAAAATTAAATGAGGCCAAGAAGAAATATTCCTTCTTATGACTTAGAGCTATATGCTCTATTCCAATCTTTGAGGAAATGGAGGTATTATCTATTGCCTAAAGAATTTGTGGTATTTACTGATAATTAGGCCCTTATCTACATCAATGTACAAGAAAATCTAAGTAATAGGCATTTAAAGTGGATGGAATACTTGTAGGAATTCACTTTTACTATCAAGCACAAGAAGGGTCAACTCAACAAGGTGCCAGATGATTTGAGTAGGAGATTGTTAACAGTGCAAGAAGTCAGGTTGAATAGCATTGGGGTTGAGAGTTTTGGAGACCTATACAAGTCAGATGAGGATTTTGGTGAGGCCTATAAGGTATGTGTTGACTTTGAGAACCATTTTCATAGAAAGTTCTCTGATTACACTTGACAGAATGGTTTGTTGTTTAAAGGTAATCAGTTGTGTGTACCCAAGGGGTCAATGAAGATGAACCTCATCCAAGAGAAGCATAATGGATCTCTAAGTGGTCATTTTGGTAAGGAAAAGACCTTGGAGTTGGTCCAAAGGTTCTACCATTGGCCAAAATTGGTGAGGGATGTCACCAAGTATGTAGAACAATGTGTTGTTTGCATGAAGGCAAAAGGAGGAATGAGTAATGCAGGGTTGTATCAGCGTCTACCTATCCTAATAGACCATGGGAGTGTGTAAGTATGGATTTCATTGTGGGTTTACCCAAAACTAAATAGGGGTATGATAACATTTATGTAGTTTTTGATAGATTTAGTAAAATGGGACATTTCATTCTATGCAAAACTACTAATGATGCTAGCCACGTAGCTTTTTTATTTTTCAAGGAAATAGTAAGGATTCATGGTCTTCCTTTGAGCATTGTCTTTGGTAGAGATGTAAAGTTTATGAGTCATTTTTGGAAAACTTTGTGGACAGACTTGGGATGTGGTCATTCCTTAAGCAAAATATGCTTACAATGATAGCAAGAATAGGATGACAGGAAAGAGTCCATTTGAGGTGGTTTATGGCATGTATCCTAGGGGTGTTTGTGAGCTTAGGGATATTGGTGGAATGGAGTACAGAAGTGGCCATGCAGAAGACTTCACTTCTACCATGAAGGAGATACAAGATCAAGTAAAGAAGCAGATACAGGATAGTCAACTTAAGTTGAAAGCTAAAGTGGATGAGAAAAGGAAGGATATTCAGTTTGAAGTGGGTGACTATGTGATGGTCCACTTGAACAAATCTAGACTATAGAAGGGTGTCCCTACCAAACTTCAGATGAAAAGGGTGGAACCATGCAAGATCTTAGCCAAGTATGGAGCTAATGCATATAAGGTGGACTTACCATCAGATTTGAGCATCTCTCCCATATTCAATTTTCAATACCTCATAGAGTTTAGGGGATAGATGGAAGACATCAATCCAACTAGTCAAGGGGTTAATGCTGATGTGGAGGTTACTGTCTTACCTCAAAAGTTTCCTATGGTGGCTGATAAAGTCCTAGACTCCCGGGTCAAGAAGACCACTAGACACAAAGTCTACATGGAGCATTTGATTCAGTGGAAGGGTAGGCCAGAATCAGAGGCCTCATGGATTGCAAAGGTAGATTTCAGGAAGGTGGGCATCTCAGAGGAGCTACTGTCCATAGGAGTGACATGATTTCTTCCTTTGGGGGGGAGTATGGTGCAGGAGCACCAAGGTAGGCTACATGTGGAAATGTAACCTAGGGTTCTCTCTTTCTTTTTTTTGTCTTGTAGTGGTTCCATCCAGACCTTCAGGTAAATATAGGGACATAGAGTCCTAGTGTATGAAGTGTTTGTAGGAGGATAGGTCATATTTGTTCCTTGGTGACCCTTAGGTCCAATTAGGGAATTTTAGCATTTTTTGGAAAAATGAGACAAGAGAGGGACTAGATGTCCTTTTTTATTTTGTTTCATAATATGTAGTGGATTGGACAAGTTTGGATAGGGTTTGACCAAGTTTGGCAATCAAACCCAAAAGTTGCCAAAAGTTGTCAATGTTGTCATTGACAACTTTGACAACTTTTAAGACAAACTAGCATCTTCGAAGAAATTAGGTGGGTAACTGTCCGAAACTAAACATTTAGTGTTTGGTTCATCTATATAAGACCATCTTTGGGATTTGTGAAGGGTTGGAAAGTTTTAGAACTTTCATGTACAGACTGTGTTAATCAATAAAAGTGTGGATTTGTGTGTTTTGAGGTGATCGGGCAATGTAATGGATTGAAAGTGTTTTTGTAAGATTTTTTTATTGTAATTTAGGTTATTATTGAACTTAATATGGTGTTAGTTTGTTATTTTGAATATTTTTTATTGCTTTTGTAAAATCTTGAAAGTTCAGTCCAGTCGCTGGTCTAGTTTTGAGCACTGGTTACAAATGGAGTCTTAACTTTATTTTCCACTGTGGCTTTGGCCCGGGCTATTGGATTATGAAATTAGACTCCATGTACATTGTGTACATATTAGGTTGGGACCTGAAAGTGGTGGAAACTATTTTTAAGATGATGTCCTAGGCGAGCCAAAATAGCATGGCTAGGGATCATCAGAGGTTGCAGAGCTAGCTAGAGGGATTGAAAGCATCCATAGCTTCAATCAGAGGAAGTGGGAAGGCATAGGAGTCAAAGGAGGAACCCCAACTAGGAGGATAAGTTGTGAGGAGTTATGTTTTTGGCCAAGAAATTCCATTTCTTCTGCAGATAGTGAAGGAGGCCTACAACCCTAAATTTTAGGCATGAAAGTAGGAAGGACTCTACGAACACTTCAGGGGCCTAAAACCTAGAAAATATTTAGTGTATCTGAAAAGGGTTTCTAGATCCTAAGCCTATTCGGTACTTGTTAAGAAATTTTCCCAAGATAATGCAGAAAAGGTGTCCAAATAGGGCTAATTGCTTGTAGCCCTATTTTGGGGGTAATTGCATAGGTTCTTGGAGCTCATTTGTGTTTTTGGAGAAAAGTGAGTTTTTAGGAGTTGGAATTGGTCCTTTTGACATCTTTATATGCTGCCTTTTCAATTTGGTGAAGATTGGAATCCATTTGAATCAGACTGTGCAAATGGATAAGAAATACCAATTTGGGTCTAGTATGAGGTTTGCAAAGTTGTGAGTTCTATTTTGTTGCTGTTTACTAGTTGAAGGAAATTGGGATCTTGTGATAAGATACCTAAGGATCCTAGGGTGAATAGAATAACCCTACTAGGTTAGTGATTGACCTAAGAGACCCTAGAAGAGGTCTAAGGAGCAAGACTAGAACTACATCAACCCATGTTGGGCCTCATGCTCCAATAATTAACATTGTGACCAAGCACAAATTCAGCATACAATTTTTTTATAAAATATAAAGGGAGCTCCAAATTGCTATGGGGTGGTTTATCAAAAACCATCCACCAACGATCCCAAAATGTTATACGCATTGCATCGTTTGTGCACCATTTAATTGATATTTTGGGCTTTTTGCGGTCAACTTTTAATCCGATTTTAGGATTCACAAAAAGGGGGGCTACATATTCTTTAGTTATATTAAGGGCCACAACCCCATCATGGTCAAGCTCGCCATAAAATTGGACATGCATATCATCACACTAATGAAGGGAAGCATTATGTTGTTGCGTAAGTGTGTCAATGTTTCCAACAATAGTATTTAGGGTGGCAAGCATGGGACCTAATGTAGGTATATTCTGATATGTGTTTTGGAAGCCCTGTATAGTTTTCAAATTCTGTTGTATCAAATCCTCTAAAGATCGAGGGTTTTGAAGTGGTTCTATATTGTTTTGGGGATTGTTACTTGGTGGGGGAGGGTTATTTTCTTCATTGTTGTCAGCCATGCCTGATTAAATAAAAAATAAAAATAAATTTCAAATTGATTTCATATATTATTAAAAACATCAATACAAAACCCTATTTCAACCAAAAAAACTACACTTAACATCAAAATGAAATAAATTAATCAAAATATACCAAGAATTTACTTATCGTATATACTGTGGAGTCAAATTTATTGTTAGAGAAATAAGGTACCTGAAAAAATCATGTATAGGATATATAGAGTCATTTTCCAATCCCAAAAAGATGAGAGAAATGAGGAAAATGGCTTGTAGGTTTTGATTTATGCCACAGGTTTTGGGTACCTGATATTTTTGGGTACCTGAATAGGCTTGTGCTTTGGTGTTAGGTTTTCCCAGGTGTACTGACACCCAAATCTACTTAAAAGTTAAAAAACATTTTCATGCGCTTTTGGACGACTGAAAAGTGGATTTTTTTCACATCGCCACTTTTTGGCCCCTCATGATCTTGCACATACCCTCCCCTTCTAAAATAGTATCATCAATAAATTGTTGATGAGAGAAAATGGTATTTCCTAAGGACGACCTAATGCCTTTTAGCCCCCCTAAACTCGTATGAGCTGAAATCAATCTCCCCAAGCACTTAGCTAAAATGATGAAGAGTATAGGAGACAGGGGGTTTCCTTGTCTCAGGCCCCAAGAGGATTTGAAGAAAGTAGAAGGAGAACCATTAACTAGGATTGCTAAAGAGGCCGAAGAGATGAGTTGATAGATGATCTCAAAATTTTTACTATTAAAACCTAAAGCTCCTAGAACTTTCATCAGGAACGACCAGTCCACCCAGCCATAAGCCTTAGACCAGTCCATCTAGAGGAGGAATCCTTCCCTCTTACCCACCTCTAAAGAATGGATCACCTCGTGCACCGCCATAATGGAATCCATAATCTTTCTCCCAGGAACAAATCTTGACTGTTGGTGAGCAATGATAGAGGGGAGCACATGAAGGATTCTGATGGTAATAACTTAGATATTATCTTATAGAAAGAATTACATAAGCTAATGGGTCTGAAAAGATTCATAGAGTTCACCCCTGAGACCTTCGAAATAAGAACCAGGAAGGTAGCATTGAGTTCCTTAAGAAAATTTTTGGACCCAAAGAATTCCTACACAACTTTGACCACATCACATTTGACAATTTCCTAGTACCTTTGGAAGAAGAACATTGGGATTCCATCCGGGCCCGGGGCCTTATCTCCAGGGAGAGAATCCAAGGCTTTTTTAACTTCTTCAAGATTAGGGATGACACTCAAGGCTTTGTTTTGAAGATCTGAGATGACAGAGGGAATGTTACTTCTTAATAGTTCTAATGTGAAACCTTAGGCTATTTTTCACATTATGGCATTCAACAATAAAATTAACTATAATACCTCATCTATATACACCATTATATAAACATAATCTCTCAAGCCAAATGACTTCATTACAATTATTATTAGTCACAATATTTTTTTTAATAATGAACAAAGACACCATATTGTGTTACTTGATTATCCAATTGATAGTACCACCAAATATGTCGATATCATAATATTGATATCTGTAGCCTAGTCTAAATCCAAAATCCATGAGCACAAACTAAATTATGATTTCTAGTAGGATAAAATTGATAACATATTGATTATAATTACTACAACATTTGGGGTCAAATTTTGACCCCAATTTGCGACGGCACTATTATTTGTCTGTGATTTTTGTGTTTTTTTTTCCAAGTGCCCACAATGTTGTCATAATAGCGACAATACCGTCATAATTGTGGCACCCACGTGATTATAAACAAAAAAAGAAGAAGAAGAAAGGCTCATTTGTAATTTAGCATGATCGCATACCATTGTGCACGAAGAGGGCCCTAACTGTGGAAGCTGATTGGAATCTTGGTATATGGCAGCCATGACTTGAGGTAGGAATTCAAGCTTTGTCTTTACATTAACTCAATTTCATTTCGATGGCATTTGTTGATTTAATGGCACAATATGAATGTTAATACTGTAATTGGTTACATCTTTACATTTGGAATGCTTGATGACCCGTGAGCTTTGAGAGCTAGGGCTTCATTTTTATTACCTTCAAATCATTGTGTGAAGTGTTTGATCTCTCTTTATTTGTTTAATTTGTTGTTTATATTCACTATGTGGTACTCCCCGTTGATGATCATTTCATGAGGAAATATCTTTATGGCTCACGGGCTGCAGGCTAGGGCATCATGCATTGTTTATTAGCTCACTATTTAATACTGGCATTGTTTACATCTTTGCATATGGAATTCTTGATGAACCGCAAGCTTTGAGAGCTAGGGAATCATTTCTATTACCTTCAAGGCATTGTGTGAAGTGTTTGATCTCTCTTTATTTTTTTTTCTATTGATATTCACTATGTGGTACTCCCCGTTTATGATCATTTCATAAGGAAATGTCTTGATGGCTAGCAGGCTGAAAGCTAGAGCATCATGCATTTTTTATGTGCTCACTGTTTAACACTAGAATTCGTTTACATCTTTTCATTTGGAATGCTTGATGACCCACAATCTTTCAGAGCTAGCACATCGTTGCTATTACCTTCAAGGCATTGTGTGAAGTGTTCGATATCTCTTTATTTTTTTGTTGCTGTCTTATTTAGTTAAACTACTAATTATTTGTATCTACTCATAATTTTCTTCTCCCAAAAAAATATAGGATAATGTATACTTAGTGTTTATTAATATTATAAATTATATTTAATAATAAAATAAATAGTTTCCTTATAAATTTCAGGGTGAATTATTTCTTGGTTGGTAATAGATTGAGGCACAAATTAGAAACAAAAAGTATCAAAAAGAAATAATGCTAAGATTTATGTTACCTAAATTTTCAAATCAAGTTACCCCTGCATTGTCTGCACAATTTCTCCCACTATCCTTAATTTTTTCATAATCAAAATTAGATCTTATTTTTAGACATCCATCAAATTATGCTTAAAACTAACATTTGATAATTAATATTTCCATATGTAGGAAAACAAAGATAGGTATTTAGTTGAAATTATCTTGTCGATGGCTATTAGTTTTCAGGGATAATTAACAATCTTCCATTCAACCCAAAACTAACAAACTAAAAACCACTACCCACTTTGTTGAAAGTGATGATTCTAATCATTTATTTGTGGAGATATCACAAAACTTAATTGAAGACATAGAGTTGCTGACTGCACCCATGGGACAAAATACAATATGCAAAGAAAATTGTTTGTTTTATTGATTGAATTAATTACATTATGGTTTTCTTACACATCCACTCTACACCCCCATTTCTACTCACATGGATCAACAAAGAAATAGACTCAAACTCTTCAAAGAAACCCGATTGCAACCACCTAACTGCCCAAAACTATTCCATAACAGTCATAAAACTAACTGTCAAAACCAAATAGGCTTAATGGTGTTGTCAAGTTGACAACCAGTATTGAATACCCTTATTATTTATGTTCATCATGTTATGTATGCCTATACTCTTGCATATTCTTCAGACCCCAGATGATTTTATCTTTCAGTATATGTATATGTGTATATGTATATGTATATATGTATATATATATGTGTGTGTATACATATATATATATATATA
>MU227388.1:148143-163288 GCA_018584345.1 Thuja plicata | reverse complement strand
ATATATATATATATATATATATATCTATATATATATATAACAAAGCTGATAACAAGGTCATGTAGTGCTCAAATAGTGAGCTCATAAATAATACATGATGCCCTAGCTTGCAACCCGCGAACCATCAAGACATTTCCTCATGAAATGATCATAAACAGGGGAGTACCACATAGTGAATATCAACAAAAAAACAAATAAAGAGAGATCAAATACTTCACACAATGCATTGAATGTAATAGCAATGATTCTCTAGCTCTCAAATCTCGTGGGTCATCAAGCATTCCAAATGCAAAGATGTAAGCAATGCCAGTATTAAACAATGAGCTCATAAGCAATGTAGTACAATATTTGCACCTTTGTAAACACATGTTAACACAATATGTTGTTAACAGAATATGTTAACGCCGTTTATATAATCCTATTGTGTTAACATGTGTTAGTAATCTATATAAAAACATAATAGGCTAACATACATGTTGTTAACATATTTTGTTAATAACATAATTTGTTAACTAAGGTTCAAATATTGTGCTGCATAGACATGACCCTCAAAGCTCGAGGGTCATCAAGCATTCCAAATGCAAAGATGTAAATAATGCCAGTGTTAGCATTCATATTGTACCATTAAATCAACAAATTCCATCAAAATGAAATTGAGTTAATGAGAAAAAAAATCTTGAGTGCCTACCTCAAGTCATGACTGCCATATGAAGATCAAATGCTAAGGAACTATGTTATAAAATTTCAAGGCATGAAATTCTATAACTATACATATATAAAATTTGAAAGCATGAAATTTGACCTCTGATTTGACCTTGATAATGTCCCCTCCATTGCTTATGCTTGATCATAAATTTTAGAAGTGTAGGGGAGTTGAAGAAAATATATGTACAGTTGTAAAACCTAAAGTTAAATTTACAAAGTAACATATCATTTATAAAACCTATAGTAACATGTCATTTTTTGTTTGATATTTTTTGTCAAAACTAAAGAGTTCTCACCACGAGCAAATAGAGTGACCATTTTCTATCAAAACTATATGTGCATATATAAACATTAAGTACAACATGTCCAATTTTTTTGCAGATTTACACATTAAGGATCATGTAACATAATATAACGGAATTCGATCAAAATATGAAGACAATTGCTAGATTGTTGTCTAACTTTCAAAGAGAAGGCAATGACAAATGTTATTGTCCATGCAAGAGTTGTAACAGCTTAAAGACAAGAAGAATAAAAATCAAAATAGCAAAGAGACATTGTAGGGAGAATGGTCACATTGAATGGGGGTTTGATTATCATCAATTGGTAATTGTTGTTTGTTATATTGTTTTCACAATTAATATACATATGAACCATGGAAAGAGGTTTTGTAACCACCTAAATTTGGTTTGTTCTAACTATGGACCCTATTTTCCCTAAGTGTGATCATACCCTCGGTTATGTCCAAACGACCCTGTTACTGCTTGGCATAATTCTTTAAATCAATTTAATGTCCTAGGTGATTTTTATCACTGATTTATATTAACTATTATAGCCATACAATTTAAATCAATTTCGACCAATTAAATCAAACCAAAATCAAACATGGCTATAATATTTATTTATAAAGGAATTAAATAAATCCCTAAATCAAATACCCACTTGCAATTAACCCATTCCCCTAGCCTATTTAATTTAATTAAAATGGCTATAGTCCCCTAATTATTAAAATGCAATTAAATTGTTTAAATAATTAATTCCTATATTTTTAATCTAATCCTAATCCTAATCTAATCCCATACTAATCTAATCCCATACTAATCTAATCCTAATCCTAAATTCTACTCTAACCCACCTCCTAATGTTGTCACATTCCATTAAGGAATGCTTAGCAACTCAACCCACTTGAGAAAGTCCACTTTCTCAAGCTGGACTTTCTTAAAGTCCATTTTCTCAAGCCACTCTCTTACATCCTCCCATACCTCTTTAAAGCTTTCATTAATGCCTTCATTAATATGAAGACCTTAAGCCTATGTCTCTCCCATGCCTTATTAATGCCTTGGGAATTAATGGCTCTTACATATTCATTTATGAGTCTCCTAATTCATAAATGAACCTGGTCCCCCCCTCTCTCTCCCATTCTTCTATAAATAGAAGCCTATTTTGAGAGCAAAGAAGCCTTCACTTTAGAGCAAAAATTACATTGTTATGCTATTAGATTCATCCTAGATTCACATTTCACTCACCGTTTCATGCTTTTTTATTGTTTCGATTTCATCTTTTAAAGCTAGATTACATGCTTTTTCATCTTTTTATCTTAAATTTGAATCAAATCCTTCATGCTAGAATAGTATTGGTCACTCATTCGTAGCATATTCTGAGGGCTAAATATGCAAATAATCACACTCTTTCTAGTTAGAAGGAAATAGGCCGATATTAGTGGTTTTTGAACGTTTTATCTAACCATTTGAACTAATGCAATGACCTATTGAGTGTTTGTGTCATTTTCAATAGGTACCCAAATACACACACACCAGGTTTGATTATCACATTAAAGGGGGGTTTGATTATCATCATTTTTATATAGGTCGATCTCCCCAGTGTAGTATGTGATATGGAGCACCACATCTTAGAGGAACATGGGGGTGTGAATATAGAGGAACATGGAGGTGTGAGTATTGAAGCTAAAGATCATGATCCCATGGAAGATGACAATCATGTGCCAAAAAACACATTTGAAGATGATAATATGAATGCATAGATAATTGACACATTTGGTACTAGTGCTAATGATGACGACGATGATGATGATTATGATGAGGATGATATTGAGGTCGTCCATGATATACCTCTACTTGAGAAGGAAAACATGACCCTTTACGAAGGCTCCCAATCTACTATTCTTTCTGCTTTATTGTTGTTGGTGAATTTGAAGGTTATGAATGGTTTATCCAACATAGCAATGTCGTGTATGCTAAGATTTGTCATATACATCATTATAGTCTATAAAAGGTGATACATGTACCATTAATATTGTTTATAGTAACAACTTATATTTTTTTCTGTAGATTGATAGGTGAGTTTCTGTTACCACCATCAAATGTTCTCCCTCGATTGTACCAAGAATTATGTGCCACTATGAAATATATTGGAATGGAGTATCAAGCAATAGATACTTATCCCTAAGATCATATTATTTATCATAAAGAACACGAAAATCCAACAGAATGTCATACAAGCAGATATCATGATGATCAAATGACAAAAAAGGTTCCTCGCAATGTTCTTTGTTACATCCCCATTATTCCATGCCTAAAATGATTATTCAGGTGCAATAGCTTGGCACAAGTAATGGATTAACATGCACACGGTAGGAGTCGAGATGACATTATTTTAATGCCTGAGGATGGTTCATCATTTATGGACATAGAGGAAAAGTGGGCACACTATAAACAAGAACCTGAAAATCTCAGGCTCTCTCTGGCAGTAGACAGTGTAAATCTGTATGGAGAAATGAGATCTATTTACTCAGTGTGGCCTATTTTTGTTATCAACAATAACCTTCCACCATGGATGTCAATAAAGAGGGAGAACATTATGTTGGCAATGATTGTTCTAGGTATTTTATTATTTAATAGTTATCTACATGTAATTATATGTCTTAGACTAAATAGCCACAATAATTATTTGATGTTGTTGTTAATTCAACTAGGTAAGTACCAAGTGAAAGATATGAATGTATATATTGCACCTCTTATCGATGATTTGGTTGTGTTATGTAATGGTTTCACTATGTATGACATCTCTAGACCAATTGGACAAAGACAATTTTAATTCCATGCAATGCTTGTGTGAACAATTCCTGATGCTCTAGGGTTGACACATTTCTGTGATATGTTATGGTGAATTCTAGTTGTACGCAATAATTCTAATTTTAAAAATTAACATATTTAATCCCATTGTATCGTTATCTTGTAGGACTTCAAACAAAGGGAAAATTTTTATGTCTAATGTGTGGTCCAAAGATGAAATCTCATCATTCCAAAAGTTGAAGAAAGCAGGTGTTTGATGAGTATAGGTACTTCCTCCCAATAAATCATTAGTACCAAAGTGCCGAAAAACATATTTTCAATGGGAAGGAAGAGACTACATCAAAGCCCCAAAGAATGCCACCTCACCTATGGTAGTTGGAATATAACTTAATTTGAGGTAATATCATTCCACCTAATGGTTGATGTTTAAAAATTGTATATTTTGATTGTGTTTTGTTGGCTAATTATGTAGTTGATGATCTTGAAGGTCGTGAAGGCATCACTGACTAGCTTCCAAAGGGACTAAAATGTTATGCCAGAGAATTTAGTAGACTGTCCTACTATGAACAACTACAAATTGTGTATTTATTTGATACTATGCATTTGGAAAGAATATAATAGAGACACTATGGAAAATATTTGATGGAAGGCGTGACAAAGAAAAACTTGACAAACTTTATAGTGGCATTCATGATTCCAATCATGCAATGAAAAATATCATTGAGTCAAATAGAAATGGAGACCAGATTAATGCAAGTGCTCTTCCTTGGTTATTAATAGAGAAACAAAGTAATGCCATAAAAGAAGTCATACAAAAAATTTGATTTCCTACAGGATTTGCTGCAAATATTTAAGCAATCTCATATCAAAGAAGAGTGATTTTGGGTCAAGGATGAAAACACATGATTGACATACCTTCATCAAGGTAAGTCATAGTCTTTTGTATTTACAATATATTTGTGTAACTGCATTTAATTTTCATTATATTAAATGATCAGTTGACATTTGTTGCAGTATTTACTACCCCTATCGCTCCTAGAGAACTTTGACAATAATATCAAACAAGTGATATATGATCTTGGAAAATACATGAGGTAAGAAGTGATATTTTTTCAATATATCAAACAAGTAATATATTGTAAAGTCTTATATTTATATATTTTTGTGTCTTGAATCCCTTGTAGGTGGTTGTCATCTAAATAAATCCATAAAGAAGATATAAAATATTAGAAGAAAATAATTCCTTATTTAATAGGTGAAATGCAAAACTGTTTACCTTAAACCTTTTTGAATGCACAAGAATATTTCCTCATACACCAAGTTGAGGAGATTGAATTGTGTGGACCTATACATGCTAGGTCAATGTGGATGGCTGAGAGACAGTTGAAATTTTTTAAGGGTTTGGTACGCCAAAGAGAATGTCCTGAGGGTTCTATGGTTGAGGGGTATATGGTATACCAGATGATGGTATAAATTACTCAATATCTTCCTAATCTTGCAGCAAAGACCCATATAGATTGCATTTGGGATCTCAACTCCATTAACAAATTTGAAGGGGAGTACTTGGTGGGCAATGATAGATTTAGGAAATTAAAAGGTAATAAATTATGAGATGTTATTATAGTTAATTAATTCTTAATCTTCAACATAAATCTATTGTAATTGATCATCTATTTACTTTTGTACAGTTGCTAAAGAGTGGGATGCAATACATTTGTTTATTGCAAATAATCAAGATTGGATGACAGTATGGATTGAATGATGTCAACATTATGGTCATAGATTAAAATGGGAATCTGTGTCTTCATTGGTTATACAAGCTCATCGTAATGGAGATCCCAATGTTACACAAAAGGAAATAGATTTAGCATATGGTTTAAGAGATCACTAGGTACTTATAAATTTGTTAATCAGCCATATGTTTTTCAACTCGTGATGCAATGATTTATACATGTTCAACATTATTGTAGGTGAAACACCACAAGGATATGTTATGAAATGGTTATTAATTTCACATCAAAAATTTGGATGACACGAAGAGAACTTGTGATTCTAGGATGAATGCAATCTTCCAGGTGACCAATATTTCATCTAGAAATGACTTACATCCTCAAGAGTCGCAAAATTGATACTATGGTATTTTGGTTGATATACTTGACTGTGACTTTAATTCCTTCAAATTAGTTATCTTTGTCATGAAATGGTACAAACTACGTCTCAATCAAAATGATCTTGATAGATTTTTTATTGAACATGATAGTGGCTTTCCAATGATTAATACAAGGTTTTTTGAGCCAGTTGGGGAAGAGCCCTATGTTCTTCCAAGCCAATGTGAGCATGTATTTTACTCAGAGGTTCCACATTAACTGGGTTGGCCATTTGTTGTTAGACATGAACCAAGAGGAAGGCCGATAAGGTATAATGTGATGGAAGAAGAAGATATCGAGGAAGAGGAAGAAGTGAATGATGATGTAGATGATGATCATGATCGAGAGTTAGTCAAAGAAGAATATGAAGAAGAAGACAATGATGATGATGCAACTTATGAGGAGGATGATGATGATGATGATGATGATGATGATGATGATGATGATGATGCTTATGATGATGACGACAATGATAGTAGTGGTCATGATGTCATTAATGATGATGATCTTTATGATGAGATGGATGAAGAAGAATATCAATGACATGAATGAAATGTACAATTTTGCTAGATGTTTGGTCTGTTTTAATGATTGTTTTGGGTTAAAATTGGCACTTTTTCCACTAATATGCTTAGGGTTTCATATTAATGGCATTTTTGGTTTAGCGTGAATATCTAACTACTCTTATTCACCTTTTTTTATATGTCCTACTTATATATTTGATCTTTTGTTAAGAGAAATTTCATTCGAAAAGAGTGTATTTAATCTCTAAATACTATCTTATGAGATTTGCTTATGATAATTTTCTATCTCCATACACATCAATGATGTTAAATGATAGGGATTCTCTTTGTTCCCTGTAATAGAGAGATAATTCTGAAAGTATAAATATACAATTTTAACAATGTATAATGTCCTTCACAAGATGTACTAAAAACTATGGAGTGAACTATGTTTGTCTGATTATATATCTATTATCTTTCGTTAGGTATCCTACATAGTCTCATGGATTGTCAGGTATAAGTCAATACACACCATAGAGATTAATTTCTTTTACCATTTGTAAAATATCTCTCTCATTGCCACCTGTCCCTCTCATTTCATGAAGTGTAAGTACCAGCGAATAGGTATTTGTCAGATTTGTCTTCTTCGAGTGAGGAAAATGTAGGAATGGAAGAAGAAAGTGAGACATTTAGTATGTCTAAATCAAGGAGATCGACTCAAGGTTAAAATATCAGAAAGAAATTCAATAAACACATGGAATTTTTCCTTGCTCAAGGGGGGTCGTGTTCTTACGATGATGAGAGAAAAGGTGACTCTAAGGTGCCCTTTAGGTACAAACATCTACAGAAATGATGGGTCATCGATGAACTTCCTTCAATAAACAATGATTTTTGTTTTAGAGAGAGGATATATCACATAGCACCATATTCATTAATGGTTTGGGCCTATTTTCCATGGATGACATAAAGGTCTCTTACAACAAATTAGGTTGTCAAATTGATGGAGTATGTCGGACCTTGTTATGAATACAATAGTCGGATGCAGATTGTTAGATATAAAAAAAAGTATATGTAGGTATGGACTCGCGAAAAATTACATACAACAAAAAGTCAGTGAAAAAAGTAAAAGAGTAGCTATATATGTTGATGGAAGGCCAAAATAATTAGGGAATATTGGAGGTTTTATAAACAGTACACAACCTACGTCAACTAAGAAGCAACCCAATTGCATATTTGAGGCGCATGAGGGAAATCACAGATTTGTATGTGCGATCAAATCAATACATGGAGGCGAAGATCTTATTGTCAATTACAATTTGAATCACATAGATACAAAAAAATGCACTATAATGGATGAGGTGGTACGCCCTATGCACCATTTAAAATTGTTTAAATTTTTTAAAAAACTCTCTTCTTTTAATTGAAGCATTCTGATAAATGTCTATTATTCAACATAACTTAGCATAAGAACATGTGTTTTAACATGTCTCAATGATTCTTAATTTTTAAATATAGGGCTATAGTATGGATCAACAACCACAGAATACACATGACGCTGATGGTGCTCATGGGACTTCTTCTTCCTGATAGATAAAACTCAATGTTGTTGTACAAATGCACATACAAAAAAATGTTAATGCATATTTTTTGTTATGTTTTATTATTCACTACTATTTTGGATTGATTTTAAATAAAGTGCTAATAATATTTTTCTCACAAATGAGTTTTGATCAGAAAAAGGGAAAGGAACAAGTAGTCCATGAGGAGCCGCAGGATGAGCAAGATCCATTCATTATTGATTTTTCATTAGACGTTCATCCTGTGGTTGCACTGTAAAAGGTCCTTCATGCAATTTCAAGAGAGTTAACTCAATTGGAAGATATTCAACCTCAGACTCCTAAAACACTGATGAGAGAGGATGAGCTAGCTGACCGTGTTCAGACTTATATAGTAAGTATTAATGCAGTTTTTAATTATAAAAAAGTTCAATAATGGTTTTTATAGTATACTCTTTTATTTATGTCATTAACTAAAATACATATGTGTTATTTTTATAGAGGACACTAAACCATTTAAAGGTCATGCCCCAGATGTAGATACTTCAGGTGGTTCAAGTAGATTGCATGTTCTATCGTCCACTTGTGTTTTGCCCAAACAATATATTTTTTGTATTAGCTCTAACAATCTTGCCCATGGTTGTCCATATTTTTTTATGCTCCAACAATGTTATTTTTTAGCACCTACTATTTCTACTATGTTCACTATGCTGCATGCTACAAGGATCATAACTATAAAGGTACTGCCGGCTACAATTTTGGCAACATGTAGCATGGCCACAGATGCGATGGAAATGCCTATTATTAATGGTAAGTAGATTCATCTTTTTTTCTCTCATTTATCATGTGTTTATTTCACTTGAACTATTCTTTCTTAGGGGGAATTTTGTAATATTAGATTCATTTTATGTAGGAGGCGATGGTGAAATTCCTGGATGTACTCGTGTTACATGTATGGGAACAATAGAAAATTTTGATCAATTTCTCTTGAACATTGAAGATGGACTTCCCGTGAGAGTAGCCCAGCTTCTAGGTACTTTAAAGATCAATCCTTTCTTTTACTATACAATCTTATACTCATAATGTAATGCACTAAACCCCTGTGCAATCCCTTGCAATAACTAATAAACTCGTTATTATTTTGCAGGGCATAATCTATTTTATGAAAAACTTAATGATGAATGTTTGCGCATTTTTGGGCCAACCATACGCACATGGTATCATATTTTGATTTCATTGCTAGATTAGATTTCCTTTCATCCCTTTCTTCAAGTATATTAAAAGGTAGCTTCAGTTCATTTATGAATCTAACAGTTTTTTTTCTTAAAAGGTGGCAATCACAAGATAAAGAGTTAAAGGATAAACTCATTGACTCTATGATAAAACTTTTTGGACCCAACGCCTTTAAAAGAATTAGGCTCCTTGAGAAAGTGGGGAAAAATTTGAAGTATATTAGGGACAACTATAGGACCCAAATAGAATGCAAACCTTATTACGAGTGACCCCCCTATGTTCCTATTAATGAGTGGGAGAATCTTAAAAAGGATGCACTTGAGAGACACGCAAGACATGATGGACAAATAGTATCACCTGAGGAAATAAGGTACATGATAATATTAATAATGAAATTATGTACTATTTACTCTTTTTTCTTATGTGATCTAACATATTTCAAACATCACACAGGTTTCCTTACACATCAAGGGAAAAATAAGCAAGAAAACAAAAGCACGGGCAACACAAGCTCGACTCGGGTGGATATTCAAAACTTGATACACGAATTGTAAGTAATAGTAAATGAAAAACCGTATGCAAATATTTATAAATTATAATCATTTACTTTTGATGAAATTCACTACAATAAAAATATAGCGCTTGGAGTTCAAACATAAGATTTTAGAAGAAGACAAGAAAGTAGGCTACAAACAATGCTATACAGTTGTGGTTGAACGATTACGATCAAAGAGTGCACAAGGTTCTTCTGTGGATCCATTGAACAGGTAAATAAGCCAATTGATTTTTATTTCAAGTTGAATACTTTACCAATTACTTTATTTTATGTTAAGTTCCAACATAAAGTGAATATATTTGTTTTAAGTAAGGAAATAATGATTATATATTTGTTTAAAACTTTAAATTGATTATATTTATATGTATTAAATTGAAAGATTTATATTTCTCAGTACTTGTCTTGTATTTATATGTATATATTGTCGATAAATACACTAATTATTTACATTGGAATGCAGTTTGCCAATCCTGAAACACCATCCAAGCATGACAAAGGCATTGATTCAGATATGCAATGTAGAACTCAAGGTATACATTTTCTATTCGAATTTTGATTATGGATTTATTAATACAAACTTAAACATTTTAAATTGAATTTGGCGTATTAATAAAAATTTAATTATAATGTGTTGGGATTAATAAAACATATTGTATTGCAGTTGTAGAGAATGTAGAGGTTCCCAACGAGCGTGTTGATGTTCAAGATACCGAGCAAGAAGATATGGTTGCACAAGGTAAAGAGCATCACATTTATGTTTTTTAAAGTATTGAAATGCTTGTAATAATTATGATAATATGTTTTTAAATTAACCCCAATTATGATAATATGTTTTTTATTTAACCCTTTTATTTGTTATTGCAGAGGGCCCATCTTTGCAAAGGACAATGAGATCATGTGCACAGGTGAGAAGAAATGATGATGCCAAGATGGATATGCCTTTGCAAGATTATAGAGAAGCAAAAAAAAAGAAAAAGTCAAAAAAGAAATGATTCTCATTTAATATGCAACTTATTTGATAATGACTGATGTTTATGTCTCGATGTTGCAATAATAAAATTATTATAGTTACTCTTATTTTTAAAGGTATATTTTGGTAGTTGAATTGTTAGTCAATTTGAGTAGTGAGGTTAGTATAATTATAATTTCACAACTTGTCAAGTTGGGGTTTAATAGACATTGATATTAGTAGTTCAATGCATATGTTAGGAATGCATGATATGATTAAATTATATACATGGTATACTAATATGTTAGATTTTAAGATAAGTGGTCATAGAACTAGGTAATATGTATCTCCTCTCATACAATTATGAATCTTGTAGATTTGGGATCGTGGATATTACCTTAATATCTTACAAGAATTGGTTCTCCATCGTATTTATGAACTGTTGGGTAGGTAACCTTATGAGGACCTCTACGTATAACTTATTTGTAGGTAGAATCTAATTAAGATCTCATCCTTGTTCACCTAATTAGGTGGCATCCAATGGAGACACTGTCTGGGGACTCTACCCTAGAAAGGGGTTAGGTAACCAATTCTACCATCCTTTAAAAGACTAGTTTTAAAGTTAAACCCGAACTACAATGTCTCTGTGAGTTATGTAGGAAAGGCCATCTATAATGAGACCCCGAGGCATTAGGTTTGGCCCTTAGGTCTTGTAATTTTGAGTTCTTCCTTAATCTTTCCACCCCTTACCAATATTTTACATAGTTTGCATCTCTTTACGAAACTAGTTTTGTTACGCCGAAGGCGTTCCTTCTCTTAAGAATTTTTTTCACTTTAACATCAATGGTTTGAAATGTTCAATATGGTGGCAAGACAATTGGAAAATTCTGGACCTTTCATTTGCCTTTGATATAATATTCATTGCATTTATGTTTTCCCTTTTTACATTTTTTGGTAGCTGACTATGTCTATTTTGCGGAGTGGTTGCATCGTGTGGGCATGATTTTCGCTAGTTTGTGTGCTAATTTCTGTATTTCCTTGCAGATGGAAGACTTTGATTTACTCCATTCGGTACCTCAAATCACCAACAAAAAAAATCATAAATATGATGTTCAGGTTAGTTCATCTTATCATATTTTTGTTTCAGTTTTCAAAATGTTGCGTTGCATATGACTTACTTAGTTCAGTCTATACTCTTCCAGATGTTGTCTTCCATCTTGGTAATTTGCACTTGTTTATTGGTCATTTTTGTTTCTACCCTTATTGGTTTGTACTCTTCTACTTGTATTTCATTAAATTTAATACTTTGTATGCAGAGATAAATTTCTAGCAAAAGGTAGGGTTTTGAGTCAGTATTCAGTATTGTATTGAGATACATTTGGAGCAAAAGGTAGGGTTTTAAGTCAATATTTAGTAGTGTATTCAATTATAGGGTTTTGAGTCAATATTCAATATTGTATTCAATTATTTTTTTATTGGTTGGTTTTTAAAAGTCCTAGAATTGTCTAGCTTACTATAAATGGTGTGTGACATTGTAGAGTATCAGAGAGTAGGAACTACTACAACTAGTTCTTGATTGTGAACGATCATTTATTCTTGTAAAACTGGGCATTCTATTTTGTTGTGGATGAATTTATGATTATCTAAGCAGTTTGGCCAATTAAGTTGGGAACTCTCACAAAATGTTTGTACAGGTAAATTACGAGAACTCCCTTTTACTTTGTTTGGATATTACTTTTCTTTAGATGGATTGCATTAGGTTTTTTATGACTCTTCCTTTCTGTCAATGTGAATCCATTCACTTCTTTAACATCAAATTCATCTTTAGTTAGTTTTCTTCACAAAAATTGTAATTTGCATGATTTTAGTTTTATATTGTTAATCTTTTTTAGATTGCATGGGTAGGTTTTCACTTCAATTTTACTTTTCCTTACCAAATAAAGAAAAATGTGCACGTTATGCTTTTAGATTTTAGTTTTATATGTTTTTTTATGGTTGAATAATTATCACTAAATAAAGACTTACGCTAAGTTTCTTTGTCCGTGCTCTTGGAGATTTTGTTTGTTAATCATTTTCCTATGTACATTGTTTTTAAAAAATTTGTACTATAGGAGAGCGTTCTGCCATAAAAAAAGATAAGGAGTAGACATGTTTTGTATGTCTATGTTCTCGCCATTAACTAAATTCAGGGTTGTTATTAATTTCAATATACAACTAAAAAAGATTTTTAGTTCAAATAAAGCACAATGTGCATGCTATGCTTTTACAGTTTCTTTGTCCATTCTTTGGATCGTTGAATAATTATCACTAAATAAAGACTTACACTGAGTTTCTTTGTCCATGCTTTGGAGAGTTTATTTGTTAATCATTTGCCTATGTCTATGTTCTCGTGAGTAATTGAAATCAGGTTTGTTATTTCAATCTACAAAATAAATTTCATTAGTACTCTCTCTCTCTGATTTCATATTTTAGCACATGTTTTCTATGTCTATGTTCTCATGAGTAATTTAAATAAGGGCTGTTATTTCAATCTACAAATAAAATTTTCAACTGTTTTGCTGGGTTCATGATTCCTTGTAATTCTCTGTTAATATCATATACCATAGCTGCCAAGGCCTCTACACCATTCCTATATTTCTAGGCATTATATTGAACATTTAAAACTGCAAGCATTATATTGAACATTTTCATCTGCAGACACATTTTCATTTGGTGAAGGTTCTTCTTCTTTTGAAAAATGTTGTAGTTAATTTTAAACTAGCCTAAAACTAAAATACTTCAATGATAATAGATAAAACTTACCATGTCACTGCTATCCATAGCAATAAGTGCTTTAAAAAAAATTATATTCTTGAGGTAATCACCATTTGGAAAATCCTCCAACTACTAAATAAAGACTTACGCTGAGTTTCTTTGTCCATGCTTTTGGAGAGTTTATTTGTTAATCATTTGCCTATTCTATACAATAGAAAGAAGGCAGAAGATCCAAAGGATATTGCCAAGAATACTTTATGGAAGAATTTGTTAGAAACACTGAGAGGGGGGGGGTGAATCAGTGTTTGTCTATTAATTACTTTTACAACAACATAAATCAAACATACATAGAATGAATCTTAACACAAAAACTCATAACACATGATATGATTATAGGGAAACCTTGATCAGAGGAAAACCCTGGTGGGAATTAGTACCCACAAATATTGTACTAAGTATAATGAGCTTGTGAGAGTTCCTTTGCCCTGTTAGAAGCAGTCTTTACAATATGAGTACAATGACTTGGTTAAAGGTCGGACCCTATTAGGAGTCTTTTACAAAACCCTGTTAAAGGTATATGGCTCACTTCCTAGGCTCACTACCCAATAAGATGAAGGCTACAACCTTCTGAAAGATGATATGCACTATATCAAAATGAACTGTTGTGTTGACACTATTGTCAGATCAGTTCTGTGTATGCGTGAATGGTCTTACTCTCTTAAAGAGCTATATCATATATTGACTTCATAGTACTGTCCCTCTGTATCTTCCTCTTGCATGATAATCAATGCTTCTATCATATCTTTACATTACATACTTATATATTCAAATCTGAATAGGCGCGACCCAAAACAAAACACTAGTCGACCCTAAAACAAAATATACAACGCTTCCAAACAAGTCGGCTCAAGCCTACTTACTAAAATGTTAATTAGATCATTACAATCATATAACCAAAGGCACTTAGCCATTACATTATAAAATAACACATGCCGATCAAAACACTTAGTCGGCTTCCATGCTTTATTTTTTGGACTGTTGGTCTACTGATCTACCTGTAACTTTGTCGTACTATAGTTATGTACTATGCGTGTCTAAATGTAGCATGTACACATGTCATACAACATATATCTGAACATGCATAAGCTGAATCAATCTCTCACATATGCGCTGATGTGTTGATCACTGAGTATCTCTGTCTGTCCTGTTTTCATACTTAGTCATTTTGTCTTTCAAGACAGAAACTAAAACATGACTTTGTTGCCATGATCAAAACACAAAATGAGTCATGCATCCTTAGGTAGTCAAATTTCCAACAATATCCCCCTTTGTCATTTATGGCAACAAAGGAATGTGGTCAAGTTACTCAAAATGACTTAACACAAAAGTGATTGTATAACATCATATATACATATACTTCTCCACTGTTGGAAATATTCAGGATTAACCAAGTTACTGAGAGGGGAGGGGTGAATCAGTAACTCTGCAAACTTTAAAACATTTCTGTGCTTTTATATTGTTTTACCATTCATACATCTAATCTACTGCAACCATGAAAATGTAATCATTCATAACACATAACACAAAGATTTGGTAACCCAGAAACCTTCCAAATAGAAAGTAAAACTGGGGTGGGGATGGTACCCACAA
>MU227388.1:115549-135910 GCA_018584345.1 Thuja plicata | reverse complement strand
TAACATAACAACTCATAACACATGATATGATTACGGGGAAACCTTGATCAGAGGAAAACCCCAGTGGGAATTAGTACCCACAAATATTGTACTAAGTATAATGAACTTGTGAGAGTTCCTTTGCCTTATTAGAAGAAGTCTTTACAATATGAGTACAATGACCTAGTTAAAGGTCGGACCCTATTCGGAGTGTTTTACAGAACCCTGTTAAAGGTATATGGCTCACTACCTAATAAGATGAAGGCTACAACCTTCTGAAAGATGATATGCAATATATCAAAATGAACTGTTGTGCTGACACTGTTGTCGGATTAGTTCCGTGTATGTGCGAATGCTCTTACTCTCATAAAGAGCTATATCATATATTGACTTCATAGTACTTTCCCTCTATATCTTCCTCTTGCATGATAATCGATGCTTCTACCATATCTTTACATTACATACTTATATATTCAAATCCGAATAGGCACGACACAAAACAAAACACTAGTCGGCCCTAAAACAAAATATACAATGCTTCCGAACAAGTCAGCTCAAGCGTGTTTACTACAATGTTAATTACATCATTACAATGATTTAACCAAAGGTGCTTAGCCATTACATTATAAAATAACACATGCTGATCAAAACACTTAGTCTGCTTCCATGCTCTATCTTCTGGACTGCTAGTCTACTGATTTGCCTGTAACTTTGTCGTATTGTAGTTCCATACTATGTGCGTCTGGATGTAGCATGTACACATGTCATACAACTTATATCTGAACGTGAATAAACTGAATCAATCTCTCACACATGCGCTGATGTGTTGATCGCTAAGTATCTTTGTCTGCCCTATTTTCATACTTAGTCATTTTGTCTTTCAAGACAAAGAATAAAACATGACTTTGTTGCCATGATGACAACACAAATTGAGTCATATATCCTTAGGTAGTCAACTTGCCAATAGAGTTTAGTTTTTATATAAAATGATTATTCAAAACTTGACCCCATTTAATTCATCTTTACTAGCATAAACTGGCAGGTGTGGCTCTATCGCTTCAAAATTTCCACACATTTATTCTCAATATTAATAGAAAAATGAGATATTGTGAAGGTTATGTGTAGTTAAACTATTCTCGAAACAAAGCTAAGCTCATTATATTTTTTTTTAATAATATAGAATACCGTTGCAATTATGATGGAAGCTAGAGAACAACCGACACCAAAGCTATACATGCGACGTCCAGATGTCAGAAATTGTCGACAGCTGGATGTCGCATGTACAACATATCTATTGCACTCCCGTCATAATTGTGACACTCATAAAGTGTAACGACGGCAGGTTGACAATCCTAAATAGTGCACACTGCGACGTTTAGATTCCAACAGTCATAATCGGTAACGATGACATGCTAAACATCGTAGCCAGTGCATATTGCGATGGTCATTGCCATTGTAATAATGACAAGCATAACAACCATTGGTGGTTATGACACCAAAACTGCAACACCAGCCTGTGTTGCTTTCCCGGCGGGATAGTGTCAGAATTGCGACACATAACCGTAAAAACAATTACTCAAATGTACTAGTGAATGAATTTCTTCACAAATATTTGAAATCCCTCTTTATTGCACCCCAATATACATGTCTTGGATTCACAATGAAATAGTTATGGACTTATGTGTCTTGACAAATATTTATTTTTGTATAGTCTATTGCACATGATCAAACTCACTACAATACTACCATGAGGTATTGTGGTCATAGCTTTTATACTAGTAGGAGAATTCAACACTTCTAAACTAATGATTTTATGGACCCATCATTGTAGGAATATTTAATGGATTGTAAAATAACATGTTGAACCTCTCCAACATTGAGATCATTTACTTAATCTAGCTCAAGAAAAGTTTTATGTCCATTGTACCTCTTTTGATATTTTTCCCCAACATATACATGGTCATATCTAAACATTTTATCTCAAAGTATTTTGAAATTTGAAACTTCAAATCACAAATTAAACTCTTTCTACTATTGAAAATGATATATCACTAACATGTAAATGTAACTATTAGAATATGGTCACCAACTCATCTCTACTAGAATTAGACATAGTCGTTGTATGTGTAATTTGATTTCCAATAGACATTACTAGCTATAAGTCTATTATCTTCATACTACACCTTGTTATTATTGAAAAGACGTAATTATAAAATATGAAACTAATTAAGCAATAAATATTATAAAGCTTGATTCAATTACACAAATAAATATTCTTTTAATTATACCTATTAAATTTATATACAAATTTAAGATACACTTAAATAAAAAAAATATAAGAAAACAAATGTTCATTAAAAATAGACTTCTTATGAAATAGAAAAGATAATCACTACTCAAATTAATGGCTTCAATAAAATATACATGTTACTACCCTCCAAAGACACTAATAATAAATATATATAAAATCTATGAAGGCAAAAGGTTGTAACCGAGGAAGAAGTACTTCCATAGTAAAGGGAAAATAGTTGATTCAAATGCATTATGCTACCAACGAAAACATAAAAGTTGTAGCGAAATTTCAAAGAAATTGCTATTGGGTAATGAAATTTCTTTGTGTTTAGCTGAAGCAATCTTCTATGTCAGACTCATATTTGAGAGCATCGTGTGTACGATGTGCTCAAAATCTCCAGTGAACGTTTCCTTCATTTGCACAATGGTGCAATTAATCTCCTTTTCTTTATATTGAAGTTTCCTTCATTTGCACAATGATGCAATTTAAATAAAAAGAGCTGAGGACTACAATTCAAAGATGCAGCAGTCAAAAGTAAATAGTGGAAGACGTGTAAAATCACGAGTTGTTGTTTGCCACTCTAATAATTATAATATTTATGTAAAGCATCACGAAATGAAATGTCCGTGCGTAGCAATTTCTGTATGTTTTCCTTTTAATAATGAAGCATAAATTGAGGGGGTTTGTGATGATTTCGGGCGGACTTCTCTTCGTCCATGTTTGACCTCCTTGAAGAACAAACTATATATAAATGTAGTGAGTGCTTTCATGGCTCCACATTCCACGTTCCCAGTTTCGGGATAATGGGATGTCAGAATCAATACCTAGTTCCAATTTAAGAAAATTTCATCTGAGTTCCAATTACATCTTGACTGGCTCCGTACCCAATAGTTTATCAAAGTTTCATTTCTTTGACTACCTTGTTATCTCTAGAAATGAGATTTTGGCTCCATCTGTTGTTATTTCACATCTCATCAGTCTTAGGCATTTGGAAGGACATATTCAAACCTGTGGGACATGCCTACTAATATGGGAAGTCTTTCTTATTTAGACCTTAACAAAAATGATATAGAAGGTCCACACCATCTAGCTTGAGCTAAATCAAGAATATTTCGTACTTAGTTATTAGTGGTAATAGTCTTAGTTGTTCAATCCTTCCTTCTTTAAGAAATCTCATGTCTCCTTAAAAATTTATCACTTTCTAACAACAAACAACAAGATTAATGAAGACGTTCTCTTGTCACTTGTTCAATTGCCTTCACTCATCTGTATTGATCTTGTAGAAAAACACAATTAAAATTTATAATAAAATTGTGTACATAATTTTGCACATCAAATAAGCAGATCTAGCAACAAATCATAGATGAAAATATATTACAATATTAATACAAATCACAATGAAGAATTAGAAGGAGAAACCCTTGTACAAAAAAAAAAGTCCACAAATTAAAGGATCTTAATTCTTCATATAAGTTATATGGAGAATGAAATGGATTTGAGAAGTTTAGAAAATGAGGGCATGGTGGGGGATCTCAGAAGGGAGAGACCTCAAATCTCAGAAAGGGTTATAGAGTGAGGAGGCTTATATTGGATAGTAGAGAAGGTTGTTCTAGCTGATGGAGAGATCAAAATAGAGACTAAGGAAAACAAAATGAGGAAGGTAGGTGTGGAAAGTTAGGATTGATAAGGCACGATTTAAATGGAAGATGCAACTAGAGGGAGAAGGTTTTTTCTTTTTCAAATACTATCCGAATATGGCCAACAGCTAGATCTCGGATCCCCATGAATCTCCCAATATCGAGGAAATTTTTGACATCCCTAAATTGGGACATTTTCAAGAAGAGAAGTGAAATAATAAAGTCATCTACAAACTTTATAGGTGGAGTTAAAATATCATTATGGAAAATTGATGGAGAAAGGGAAGAAGGAAGGCATCATAAACAACAATCAAGCTTATAAAACGTAGGTTATAGGAAGTTACGAAAGGAATGAAAGAAAGTAGGATCATTTTGAAAAAAAAACATTTATTAATGAGGAAAAATAGGTTTTATATCTCATCAAAGAAAACATTATGGGAAGAGTGTAGAAAGTATAAAGAGGGACAATCCAAGGAGGCAACATAATGATATTCAAATAACAATAAGTTGAATTAGAAAATTAGTAAATAATGAGGATACCCAAAACAAGAAGCACATTGACAAGATTATCGAAGAAAATTAAAAAAATGATGGAAAAAGGGGTGGAATAGTGAAGTTTTTTTTTTATCAGAAGCTGGAAGAGGAGAGGAAACCATCATTGTATTCTCAGAAGAAATATTGAAGACATGTGTTTGAGACTTTCAACAACTTTCCATAATATGTATGTTTTGGAAGCTATCTTTATCTTCTACAGATTTGAGAAGTTGGATCAAAGATAATTTGAATAATATAGATGAGTTAGCATTATTAGGCAATTCTCAAGGTTTTTATTGTAGATGTTTCTATTACAAAAGAGGACAAGGAGAATATCTAAAGACATATATGTTGGTTTTATAAAAACTCGGTTCTTCGTATGCAATGGTGGACCCGTAATTTCAAAGTGGGAGATCAAAACATTAGATTCATTCCTTCTTGGATAATATTTCAATATTTTCCTTTAGAATATAGCGATCTAGAAATTATTAAATTTATAGAAAACAAACAAGGAAGCTTTTTAAAGTGTGACCCTATAGATATGTAGAAGCCTAAATCTTCCCCCTAGAATATGTGTCTTAATGGAAATGCAAAACAATTTTCCCTCCTCTTTTAAGATTCTATATAAATGTGGGGAATATATTCAACACATTCAATGTGATCAGGAGGAGGTGAAAAATGAGGATCATCAATGGATGGGTTTTGGATGTCAATATAGAAATATAATTAGGCATCAAGGGTTACTAGAGGTAAATCCTATAGATTTTTACCCATGTAACAATGACCAACAGACACTAAGGAAAATAGAAAGTCATGCTGTATTCCTAGAAGTAGAAGAATGAGCAAGTAAGACTAAGAACTTAGAAAATACATAATAGAATCATATCAAAGGAATATATCCAGTTCTTTCTTTCAAATTATTTTGGACCCTTCATTATCAGTATAATAATGACACTGGTTACTTGTTATCTAGTGAAGGATGACCAAAAGAAAGGTATGTAAAGGGATAAAAAATAGATGATTTTATGCAACCAATATTACAGGAGAATATCAACCCTCTATTGATAGGAAAGTATAAAATAGGTTGTAGATTGAGTAATATTTTTGATTATTTTAGGATATGTGGTTATTTTGTATAATCTACAAGCATATGGGGTGAGCTTAGATAAAATCATCAAAATCATCTATTTTTTTTTATCCCTTTACATACCCTTTTTATCAAAAAATAGAATATCAAGATTAAAAAAATAGATGATTTTATGCAACCAATATTACAGGAGAATATCTAGATATGGGGTGAGCTTACATCAAAACAAATCATAGATGAAAATATATTTCAATATTAATACAAATCACAATGAAGAATTACAAGGAGAAACCCTTATACAAAAAAAAAGTCCACAAATTAAAGGATCGTAATTCTTCAAATAAGTTATATGGAGAATGAAATGGATTTGAGAAATTTAGAAAATGAGGCCATGCTGGGGGATCTCGGAAGGGAGAGACCTCAAATCTTAGAAAGGATTATAGAGTGAGGAGGCTTAGATTGGATAGTAGAGAAGGTTGTTCTAGCTTATGGAGAGATCGAAATAGAGACTAAGGAAACAAAAATCAGGAAGGTAGCTATGGAAAGTTAGGATTGATAAGGCATTATTTAAATGGAAGATGCAACTAGAGGGAGAAGGTTTTGAATTTTTTAAATAATATCCCAATATGGCCAACAACTAGATCTCGAATCCACATGAATCTCCCAATATCAAGGAAATTTTTGACATCCCTAAATTGGGACATTTTCGGATAAGTCCAATTGTGTACCCTTCTTCACAATCTTATACATTGTGTCCAATCCACCTAATGATATGTTGTACAATCTACTTTCTTGGAAGAATTTATAGCCTAGAACACATGCACCAAATTTGATCTCATACTCCAGATAAAAAGAACTGGACGAACCAAAATCGAGTGAGTCTTTCTCTTCTCGCAACTCTTCTATACCAATTGCATCTTTTGTAGCATTAATTTGAAGACACCTTAACCAATCAGGACCAGATTCTCCATCATGATCTGTAGTCAGATGAAAAGAACACATTGTTTCTATTGGTTCAGGTTCAATCTATAATCTGGGTTGTGAAGTTGTCAAAAGAGGAGTTTTTCCCGAAGGTTGATTATATTATCTTTGGCTAACATCTTGGTAAGGAGATGAGTATGGAGAACTCTCCTTATTATGCTACCTCTTGAGCATGGCCATACCATTCATTAGCCTCTGCATCATAGGATCTATCATTGTAGAGAAGGAGGAACTCCCTGAAGCCTGACCCTCCCGCTTCCATTTTCTTGCTGTTATGAAAGTATCTTCTAGTTGAATAGCCTGTGTCTAGGCAGCTGCCAAGTCAGCCAGTCCATCTTTCAATAGATGAAAATTGATGTCAGCTGGGACAACATTTAAGAAGAAGATTTTCTTATTTTTGTCTCTTGGTGTAGAATTTGTTGGTATTCTTTGTAAGTTTCTATTAAACTTAGCCACAAACTCCCGCATGGGCTCATGTATCTCTTTCTTCATTTGACTGAGTTGAAGCAATAATGACATCTCATTGTCGGGAGATTTGAATCTTGCTTCAAAGGAAAGTTTCATGTCATTCCAATTGCTAATTGAACCATTGGGTAAATGACTGAACAAGTCAGCAACAGTGTCGACCAAGGTTCTGACAAAGAGTCTAACCACTATTTCTTGAGTAGGAATGCTTAACACGCCACAAGCGGTATGAAAAGCACTAAGGTGATCATCGATGGCTATTCTTCCATCTCCGCTGAATTTGGGCAAAACCTGATTAGCACCTTTAGGTAAATCTCCAGGAGGGTTAGCTCCTAAATTTAGTGGGCCAATATTTTGACCCCAGGGTTGGTTGGGAGCCATGTTAGGCAACTAAAAATTCAAAGGCTGGATATTAAGAACAGTAGGTACCACAGTACCGGGTGATACAATAGCTTTAAAAAGAGGAGAAACAACTGGGGTAGATGGAGGTGAGGATGGTCTTCTAAAAGTTTGGGTTTTGTTCTTCTTGAAAGTGAAATCAAATTTGAAACTGATGTTCTCCAGGGCTTCAAAATCTTTGTCAACCAATCTTCTTCTCCTATCACCTCTGGTGTATCTCTTTTCTGCCAGTTTAAGTATTCAGAGCAGGCCTCAATTTCTTGCTGGAACTTGCGCAAGCCTATCTACTATGACTACTTCATGAGAAAATGGTATATCCCTCAGTCGCTCAGTTATTTCTTCTTCCTTCTCAAGCACTTCTTGGACTTGATGAAACTGTTGGTTACTGCGTCTGAATCTCCACGCTGCTTCAACAAGGCTTGAGATAATGTCTTCTTGTGTGTCTCCAAATCCTAGGTTAGGTTCAAGCATAGGAAACATGTCATTGTGTGGAAACACCATCTTGTAACATTGTAATGAATCGAGAATCTGATATCTTATACTGGACTCTCCCTAGTAGAGTCGCCAAAATCTGTGGGTGAACAGATTTGTCTTCTTCCTTTTTAGATGAAAATGTATAAAGACTCTATGTTTTTTAAGACAAAGGGTTCATCAATAGTTGGGTAAGCATAATAATTTTCTTCCCTTTGAATTTCTAAGGTTCAGCTTCCTTATGAGATATTCAATGAATTGCAGACATAAAAAAAAAAAATTAAATTCATACACTTTTAACCAGAAAGTGTAGAAGGACCACTCAAATACTCTTGGGTATTGAGGTAATCTACAGAATCAACTAATAAATGGAATAACCATGAAGTAAACAGAGATCTACTAACTACTTCTAAAATAGACGATTTATGAAATAACTCAAGAAAGACAAACTATAAAGAAACTAGAAGTGACTGAATACAAACAACACGTGCAAATTTAAATGCACCAATTCTCAAAGAAATCAAATACATTCCAGATTTTGATTCAAAGATCTAAACCATATCATGCATCTGTATATTCATATATTAATCGGATCAAAGTCTGATAAAAAATTAGTCACCAGCTATTTCAGAAATTCAAGAAAAAGCTTCAGCTAGCTATCTATTCAAAATAGAAACTATCTATTTTCTACCTTCATTTCCTAACCCTTTTTCAGTTCAAAGTTCCCCTATTAATAGTTTTGCATCCAAGAGAGCCTCCAAAAAACCCAGCCTCTCAGACACCAAAAGGAAAACCGTTTAAAACCAGTTACATAACTGATAAAAATAGAGTTTCAAAACATGTGCCACTTAAAACATAAAGCAAGGGAAAAAGTTGTCCCGAAGATTGCTAACTCCCATCGGGGCTTTCTGACGTGGTGGTTTGCATGAGCTTCCAGGATCAAAACACATTCATTAACTCTTGGGCTGGCTGGGAATGCAGGTTCTTCAGGCCTGTCAGCTTCACCTGAGTCACATTCTTTTCCCACCTTAGCTCCCTGATTCTCTCCGCCTGCTTCGGAAACCTCTATTCAACAGCAACATAGATTCCACGTTTGCAATTCTGGTAAAATCCTAAACTGTCGGCGCTTCATTTTGTTTGAGAGCATTCATGGTGTCTGTGAAGATTTTGACCATGGCATCCGCATCTCTGTTACCTCTGTCAATCTGAAAAATACTTGAGGGATTCACTATCTTGATATCCTTAAGGTCGTATGCATGCATATCTAGCACCTCCTTTTCAATCGCTTTGACTTGAGAGATCGCAGCTTTAAACATTATATTTTTCCATCTGAAGTTCTACTTTAGGATAAACAACATACAGGGGTCTACCAGTTTCATTGGATTCTCGGCTAAGAATTGAGTCACACCATAGTTTTCTATTTCTTGAACCTGTATGATGATCACTGCGCATTTTTCTTCTTCCATTTCCCAACTTGGAACTAGGGTTTGAACCTCACCAAGTAATGTTTCTCCATCTAGGAAAGTAGATATAAACTCACGGATGAAAGCACTACCTTCATTGATGACATTGTTTATCCAAGACTTCACGATCTCTATCAGAACCTACCCCTGTTGTATTTGTTTCACCAGCTTTTGGCTTTCAACTGAATTTGGATTGAAATCTTGTGAAGACTAAGCTAGTGACAAAACTCCATCATCAGCGAGTGAGGAAAGAAACTCAGCCATGGTAGAAAATAGCTGTTTTAATTTACATTTCTCCCTCCCATCCTTTTGTGACTTCCCGAGCATATGATCAACTGAGAATTTAAATAGGTGATCCCTAGAATCCCTGTTTAGAACCCCAAGTTCCATCTTTGTGATCTTGAAGTCTTCAGCCTCTGGTTCTTGAATTCCTTCTTTAGGCTTGAAAGTGGCTATCTCTACAGTCACCTTTCTAGTAGATGGATCAGTAGATAGCCTAGCGTCACTCTTCATTCTTTTTGCTTTGGGAGTCTGGGTAGCATATTTAGTAACAATCTCCTTCATAGGAAGTGAAATGGGTTTGTAGCTCTTCCTCCTATTCACCGATTCAGTAAGCCAAGGAGGGACTAAACCAGTGACTATCTGATTGTAGGGGGTTTTTACAAGAGTATTCTCGGCCTGAGTTACTTCTATATTCATAATAGATGTTTCTTGTTCTTTTACTTGTTGATACAGAGAAAATGAAATATCATCATCATTAATCTCAACATCTAGGTAGTTGAGTCCTAAAGCTGCCATCTGAGAATGCTTCTTTTATCTTGTTCTCGGTCTTGATCTCGGTGCAGTCGGGTGCTTACTGGAATCTGCCTTTTTCTTGGGAGACATAATTTTACCTGCATTTGGAGCCACAGGAGATACATTATATGGGGCATGCTTCATTTTCACTAAGGTTGGTTTCACACTATGCTTTTCAAGAGGGGGGATCTCAGCTCTCTCCTTCTTCCTTTCCGTTAACCAGCTCTCTGTGACCCCAAAAATGGTTTGGGCCCTCAGCTTTATATCATCTTCTTCTTTCCTATTCCAATCTATGTCCAGGGGAAGTTTTGCATCCACGTTATTAGCCTCTGAACCTGTGGTTTTAGAACTATCTTCTTCCACATCGTTAATGTCAAAATTCAACTGCAACATTTTGATCTGTGAAATTACAAGCCTGGAATGATCTCGTCTCCAGATTGCCTCCTCATCACCGAGATCTTCCCATAGGTCTTCCAGGTGCAAGCTAGGTGAAGGATAATTACTTAGGCTTAGAACCTGCTTGGCGAAGCCCTTATTGTCAAAACCCCTTCTTAACTTATAAAATTGCAAGTGAAAGTTCAACAAGTTGCTTCCTATCACTGAAGCGTCTGTCATATTATTACAAGTTAAATTACCAACTTTAACTTGGAACATAGAAGGCTATTTTTCTTCTGGAAGAGCGATTTTGATAACCTTAAACAATTGCCTACAAACTTCTGCCAAAATAAAATAGTTGAAAGCAAACCTTGGGAGCCTGAGAGGTTCATCATCAAAGCCTCCAATTTGAATGTAGGTGAAACATGGGAATTGAATATATAGGATGCCATAAGTTTGAATTAGTTTTAGTTCCTCCAACGAAACTCTTTGGTTCAGAACCCCTGCCAATTATTGACACAATTTACTGACGAAAACATCATGAACCTTCCTGTAATTTTCCAAAATTTTATCCTTCCTTAATAAAGGGCAGTACTCATAAATTAAAATATCTTCATTCCAATGAACACGTTAGATGGTAGACAAATCCTGTGTGCATTCTAGGCAATATATCAAATAAGAGGACATAAATAATTCCTTCTTAATGGCCTGAGCCTGCCTACATTGGTCCCTTAGGGAACTAGCAATGATTTCCGCCCAATCAATATGTTGACCTCCTTCCAAGATTATTTCTATTAAATGAAACATCCACTCCTCATAGAGAAGAACTTGTTCTGAACCTTTAATCTGGTGAAGCAACACTATCTCATCATGAATAAGGGGTTTCATGTGATCCTTAGTGAGCACTTTAGGCAATCGAGAGCCACTTTTGTAATTGGTTTGAGTCCACTTCCTAGCCACATGACTCTGATTTTTATCTTCATTCTCTTTGTACTGAGCTAGAGATTGGGTGGGTGTAAAGCTGA
Organism: Thuja plicata; assembly: GCA_018584345.1. Lineage (NCBI taxonomy): Eukaryota > Viridiplantae > Streptophyta > Pinopsida > Cupressales > Cupressaceae > Thuja > Thuja plicata. Next base: position 124,406 of record MU227388.1, on the reverse strand, counting down.
CAAAAGATTCTTCTAGGATTTTTAAAATAGCCATAACAGTCTCCCTATTCACTGGCACAAGGGTTTGGCCTTCCGTGTTCAAAACACACTTGGATTTAATATCATACCTGCTAATACATTTCCGAACTAATTCTAGGAAAACAACTGATGGCGGGAACGCCGCGGCTTCTAATAATCCACTCAAAATGAATTCTAGACTATTATCTTCCGCTACATAGTTTGTGTAGTCAAATGCCATTTTTTTCTATTGGTATCCCTAACAGGTCTGTGTCTGAGATAATAGGAGCTCGGCACTGCATATTTCTAACATTTCTGAAGAAATGCAAAATAGACCTCATCCCTTCTTCAGGAATAAAAACATAGACATACCCCCCCTCTTGAATCAATATATTAAATAGCAATGGGAAAAGAGAAAAGGCTTCAGGAGCTACCTGTTTTACGTAGACTCAGAACAAATTATTCTCCACAGCCGAGACTTCGCAGAAAAATAACAGGAAAGAAAAACTTACAGAGCTGTTTATATTTTCAAAATAATGCCCAGAAAGATCGACTTTAATGAGCATATGTTGGGGACATTAATTTTCATGATGTGAGCCATAATGAGTTAGAAATAGGACGTCCTTGGAATCCACCACCTTTAATATCATTATTAATCATACCCCAAATGATATCTTCTGCTCATGCTAACAATCTCATTAAATGTCACCCCAAACCTTATTGGAAGTTTGCCCCGTAGCTCACGTCAAATCAAAACTGCCCCTCTTAAAAACTTAACCATTATTACGCCACCAGGTCATGTCACAGGTCCCATCAATTACCCTTTCACGGATGACTCTACCCGCAATCTATCTTTGAACCTCTTCGAACTAGTTTGAACCGGAGTTCAAATTGGTTCGAAGTGGTTCACCTCCAAAAGGTGATATAAGCCGGGGCCCACCTACAGAAAAAAAATGTTATAAAATAAAGAATTCATTGAACTACTTTGAACTACTTTGAACCAGAGCTCAAAGAGGTTCGAAGTGGTTTTGGTAAAGATTGAGCCTTGGAAATGATCCGTATGAGAATGGCTGAACTTGAACTTGACAAATTTGAAGGGGATATGCACTTGAAGGGTTAACGTAAGGGGATACTTTCAAGGGAACGTTCTAAAGAGCTTCAAATCAATGAATTAACAAGGGTCTTTGACACTTCAACGAAGGCGACTCTAACTGACCCTAACAGAAGTTCAGTTGATAACCCTTGTCCACTAGCTGTCCAAAACTCAATAAATTGTGCTTAAGTCCATCAACAAGTAATACATTGCTAGTGTTAGTCTTTCCATGCAAGGAAATAGATCCAATTCCAATAATAAGATTAGGAGTATTGTCACCAATTCTAACAACACTACCATCATTTCTTTTCAAACTCACAAACTTATTTTTATCTCCAGTCATATGATGTGAACAACCACTATCTATGACCCATCCAGATTTCTTTTCAACTCGGGACCCTAATTATTTTTCTTCATGCATAGGTTCATCATCTTTAATAGCAATAAATCCAATTTCATCATAGTCACCATCTTCATCATCAGTTATACCTTCACTAGCATAATAATATTCCTTGTACTTTGAGAACTTAGACTTGAAAAACTTAGGTTTTTTCTTTGGAATTCGTGTACGATATATAGATGCAAAATGACCAATCTTGTTACCTGAAAAACATTTCAAAGGTAATTTTCCCTCAAAATTACCCTTACCTCTCTTTTCTATTCTTGCAATCAGTGCTACGATTTCATATAGCTTTCTTTCTTCTTCCTATATTCATTCCCATTCATCAACATAGGCTCCAAGTTCTTCTCTTAGGTCATTACTGCTCGTGCTTCAATTTCTAGGTAAGATTCTATTGCTTTTGTGCATGGTTGCTTTGAAGGATGACTCAACCTTAGGTAAAGTATCTCCCAATTGTGCAGCTTCAAATGTAGTTAGCTTGCTAATCAACATCTCTCTGGTGAAGTTCGGTGTCAAATGTATGATCTCCACTATAGCCCGAACCTTGGTTCTATAAGCAGGTGTCAAAGATTTGAGTATCTTTGCAATCACTTCTTCCTCACTATAAGTTCCTCTAGAGTTCCTAATACCATTAACTACCTCAGTAATTCTCTGTGCATATGCTCTGATGTTCTCATCTTTAGTGATTCTATCTTTGTCTTCAAGTTATATAACTTTGCTTGCTTTTAAAATTTGTCTCCAGCATATAGTACTTCCAGTCTTGTCGAGATTTCATGTGCAGAGTCCAAGTCCTTTACTTGAGTAAATTCTCCTTCTGATAGTGCACTGATCAAGGATTCCCTTGCAATCATATTGCATGAGAATAAGTTCTTTTTTATCTTCATTTTCTTTCTCTAATGCATCCGTAGTCACTACCTTTTGTTTCTTCTTTGTTATCATCCAGTAATAAATTCCCAAACATAGCAAATGTGTTCTCATCTTGTTCTACCAATTGTCAAAGTTTTCAGGATCAAACTTTGGACTATCCTTCCTATAGTAAGTCATCTTCAAGATCACCTCAAGCTGTTAAACTTTCTCTTTGAGGACCAATAGCTCTGATACAAATTGTTAGGAATAACAGTCCACAAGACAACTGAGAGGGGGGTGGTGAACCAGTTGTAATCTATATTATTAAAATTTATACTTTATAAACCAAATCTGCAAATATAAATGGTAACATAGTAAATGCCAACACCATAACACAATGTTTGTTTTCGAAGAAACCCTTTTAAAGGTAAAACTTTGGTGGGAATTAACACCCACAAAGAATGTACTAAGAGTATAGTATCCCTATTGAAATATATTAGCCCTGTTAGGAGCTTATTACAACACTATAGTATACAGTCCCTGTTAGGAGACATACCCTGTTAGCAGTCAAAGAAAATAGTAGGCTCACTGCCAAGGTACACTACTCAAACAAGGTTGAAGCCACCCTCAAGGATTTACAATCTGAATCAAGTGTATAAAGAAAATACACATTCCATTGAACTGTGTGATAGCAACTGTCTTTGCTTGGTCAGTTCCAATGAATTATCAACTTTGGTTGTATCTACCAGTCAATAAACTTCACAGCTTCTACACCTCTCTTCCTTTATCTTTCTCTTTCACACTTCTCCACAAGAAATTGTCATTCATATATACCCTCTTACAATAATTCATTAGGTTGGCCAATTAAGCTTTCCTAATACACAATTAACAAGGTCAGCCAATTATGGTTTTCCATCATACAAATAATTGCATAGCCCCTTGCTAAGATACACACAGTATCTAAAACAAGTATACAACATTTAAAATCCATTACATATACTTCCAAATCCGTAGTTCATGCTCACAATTAATTTTACACGCTACATGTCTGAAGTTGTCTAGGAAATAGGTCTTCTCCAGAATACACACCACAATTGACCTGATCAGTATCCGATCAACAATAGAACTCCACCCATTACTCGAAAATATGTCGGTTGTCCACCAGTAAGCTCGCAAGTTTAGAAATATCATTGCTAGAAAGATATACTCAAAACACAGACACCTTCATTGTCCAAAATCACAGTTACAGTCGAGAAAATCAGTCTTCACCAAATCAATTTTAACATCCATAGAATGTAACATAAAGCCAAGAGATCTTAGGAATAAGGCCAACACACATCCTTCTTCATAAATCCAACTTTGATCATTTTGAATCATCCATAAATTATCTATACACTCCTTCCAGTTACGTAGCTAGTTTGTCTTCTCTATAAAAATATATTTTGACATTAGTGACAAAACATGAATATCAAGAACATGATCAATAACTAAAACTGGTATCATCCAACATGGTGACATTGACATGAAGGTGCAAATTAGAACTATGTCAAAACTGTCTCTGCGTTTATATTCCAGATCGGATCTCAAATTTTCAAGAAACTAAGTGCAGACCCCAAAAACAACATTCTTCAGATCTACAACATTTCAAGGTTAGTAATTTTCTCCTATCCATTTCAATTAAGGTTATCAATCTTTCTAAATCCACCACACAAATAAACAAACAAGTATTTAAGATCTTCTTCTTTGCCCTTATTTCCAAACGGTTGATTTATTTATGCATTGATCCTTCCATTTGTGTTAATCAATTTGGATCCTTCATTTGTGTATCTTAAGGTAAAAGGAAAGCATCTCATCCACCCCTCACATTTCAATAAACATTCTAATTTTAAGTGTAAAAACACATTCTATCCAATTTCTTATGTTACATTACTCTAAAACCTTCCTTAAGATAAACTTAGGGAGAAGCTAAAAACCAAGAAACAACAACTGAAAGTAGGAAATGAGTCCCAAAAACAATGCCTGATCAGGTACCCAAGTACAAAAAAAAATACTTGTAAAGAGGAGAAAATGAGAAAACCCAGTGAGAAAAACCCCTCTCCGAAAAGAGATAAATCCTAGTGAAGGATTGAAGAAGCCTCCAAACTAGAGAATTACCTAGAAAAGAGGAACCAAGAAAGAAGATGTAGAACACCTCTGAAGCATGAAGCTGCAAACACTATGAAAAAATAATTGTTGGAACCTCCATTGTAATAGAAAATGATTAGGTAGATTGTAAAAAAAATCTTGAAGAGATGATCAATCAAAGATGGAAGGATGCCTCAAAAAAGGAATGATAGAAGAGTGTTCATATGCTAAACGATCAATCTCACTGAAATACATAGGTACTAACCATTGCATCCGCCTAGTACATGGGAACATATACAGAATACATGGACCACCCCATCGAACAAAGGAAGCATTAGAACCAACATGAGATACCCCCATAATGCTGAGCAGGAAGAGGCATGATAGGTACACTGAATCTGACTGTTAAGAAACACTGCATGATGAAGAATGAACAAACACATTTAAAGGATGGTGTCGTAGAAGGAACACTCACTTGACATACATAATGAGGCTAATGTCATGGAAGGAACACTCGCTTAGAAAAGGTAGATGGTAAACAAAGCAAAACATCATACCCCGCCATGACACTATGGTATAATCAAGCACAAAATGTCCACAATCCCAAGCATGCATCATATGAACACTTTATTCCAGTGCGTTTGCAAAAAAAAAAAGATACAAAAATTGATGTCTACAATATTCAGGATTGACACAAAGCTGTAGAAACATGAATAACAGCTAAAAAGAAGTCATCCCATGCAAAAAAAATTAATCCCATGACCTGAAACATCCAAGATATCCACTAGATTGCAAAAAATGTAAAAAATATGAATAAAAAATACTTGGAACAGAATTTGGGTGTGAGACCCATACAATAAGAAAGAGAATGGAACCAACTTTCCAATGCCATGTGGAAGTGAAAAAATAGAGTCTGAATGAGCAAGATATGGCTCCCAGAGTAAAAATAGGAACCATGACTTTGATTGGAAAAAATCCTACTAGATGGAAAAATCAGAAAATCTAACCTCCAAAAAATCGTCCATCTCAAAAATAGCTTTCTAGCGACATGAGGAAGTCAAAAATCAGCCTTTGTTTTCTTCAGATAGAGCAAAACAACCACAGGCTGCTCATTAGGAAAAAAAAACAAGTTGCATGAAGGTTTTGTTACCAACAAATTTAACCACACTCTCTGACCTGCGACCACTGACATCACTTCTTGCACATGTAGGCATACCTACACATGGAGGCGTCCTTTCAAAAAGGTACACACCTTTTCAAATTTATTTAAAAAAAAAAACATTTTTTTTCAAAATTTGAATAATAATTTTTGGTTTTTTTTTTCAACCTCCGCCTCGATTTCCATGCCCATAAAATGGGTATATGCAAAAACAATTTGCCTCATAATGCAACTTTGGCCAAAATGATCGTGCCTTATATGGAAATATGGGCTTTTGGGCATTTTGAGCACACACGTGAGGTCCATTTGTGCTCAAAGTGCTCCAAACAAAAAACCCCTCCAGATCCACACAAAAAAATGTAGAAAATCCTTGAAACCCTCGGAGGTCCAAAAACTTCAAAATCTCAGGAATGTGCAGCAGCAACAAGGCTCTTATACAATATTGGAGCTGATGAAAACTATCAACCCATAGCTCTCGAGAATCACCTGCTTGCAAACCTGCAATAGAAAAGAGAGAAGAAAAAATGCTATGGAGGCCAAAAATCATAGATCGATGGAAGAGGAAACATCTTGTGCAAACAATGAAGAAAAAAATCTAAATGCATTAGCATCCTTAATTAATCAATAATTTACAAATATAGAATCCTTATAAAAGGATACTGAAACCCTAAAGGGGAAAAATCTAGGTTGCATAATAATAATTATTATATGCCTAAAGTTTAGCTTAATTAAAAGAGAGATAATAAGTGACTTAATAATTAAATCGATATGATTTAATTAATTAGTCGAATCACTTTATTACTCTAACAGTTTCTACAACGTGTTCTCTATTATTATAAAATACTTTTGGATTTTATAACACATTTGTTATTCTTCATAGCTAAAACTTTAACACTATAGAAAGAGTTTCAAAAATTCACCACATCTATTGGCTCCTATTTGTTGTAGTTTTTTATACCTATAGTGTGGTGAGGTCTATCAATATTGGTTAGCCATAGAGAGAGGAAATTAATTTTAAAAACTCCCTTCTTGGTAAGTTATCTTCAGTTAAACTTCTTTTATCAATTGACATAGCTTGTGATTTTTAAAATGAGTGAATAGATGACTAAAATACTGTCTTGCTACGGGATCATGAGGAGGATATTTATATGTTGTATCATATAACTTTTATTGTTAAACCAATGGAATATATAATTTGAAGCTTAAAATGTTCAATTAGGTGACATAAATAGTCATAGAATGTATCAAAATATCTATGCCTTCAAATTGAAATTAGATATATTTAAGAATAAGGATTATAATTGTCTTTATATTAAGGTTGTTGATGATACAATACTAATCATTTTCTCATATGTGGATAATGTGTTATTATTTATAACAACAAGAGAATGACATGCCAACTCAAAAAGTTATATTTCTTGCACATTTGACATGAAGGGCATACAAATTGTCATATATTTTATTAAAATGTGAATAAAAWATAATAAAATAAATAGWTTTTTTTGCTGAGTTATAGTAAATATGTGGATATMATTTTGTATTTATTTARTATGCATRACTAGAAGTATATGGGTATTTCATTTTCAATTGKTACTAGGATTAAACTCTATATATTTATTTTCTTATGATATATTAGTGTTGGTAATTTGATGACTTTAAATATTTATTTTCTTATGATATATTAGTGTTGGTAATTTGATGTATGCAATTGTTTGCACTAGACTATATATTACTAATGAAGTGACTTTTTTTTAAGGTTTATGTCTAACCGTAGTAGAGAGCATATTATTAGTTTTTATATTATCATGACATTGATGACGTGGAAAATTTATTAGAAATATGCACATTTGATGATGTAGGTATAATGTCATTACATATGGCTCTAAGAATGTGATCTACATATAGAGAATTGGTCAAGTTACTGGTTTGATTATGAATTATTAGAATTGAATTTTACAATTACACTAGTATTAATTTGCCCTTGAAAATTAGGTACCATTCTTGTATCATGCATGTTGATTTCTAATATCACATTGTGTGAGAAATTAAAAATTATTGTAATATCGTGTTAGACATGGTTGTCAATCTAGATAATATTGTAGATTTTCTTATAAATCTAAAAACCATATATAGGTTATATTAGTACAAGAATTCTACGAGACTTAATACTTGTATTGAATTTTGATTATTTTATCTATGGATATAATTGAAATCTATAATATTAGGTGGGAGAAATCTTAGGCTTAAAATGAAATTTACATTGCAATCTAATGTATAAAAATCTTGGAATGTTTTCTTGGAATCCTAGAATGAAATTCAAAATTATATTAAATAATTTATCTAACTTTAGAATCTATCTATTAATATTTATATGCATTCATGTAGTGACAATCACAAATTTATTTTTTAATAAATTTGTCTACTTGGGTTTGATAATTGAGCAAGGAAGCATATTAATTTATTTTTTTTGTCTCATATATATGTATTTGGAAATTTGAATAAAAGGAGCTGAGGACTACCATTCAAAGATGCAGCAGTCAAAAGTAAATAGTGGAAGACGTGTAAAATCACTAGTTGTTGTTTGCCACTCCAATAATTATAATATTTATGTAAAGCGTCACGAAACGAAATGTGCGTGCGTAGCAATTTCTGTATGTTTTCCTTTTAAAAATGAAGCAGAAATTGAGGGGGTTTGTGATGATTTCGGGTGGACTTCTCTTCGTCCATGTTTGACCTCCTCGAAGAACAAACTATATATAAATGTAGTGGGTGCTTTCATGGCTCCACATTCCCAGTTTCGGGATAATGGGATGTCAGAATCAATACCTAGTTCCAATTTAAGAAAACTTCATCTGAGTTCCAATTACATCTTGACATCCCTAAATTGGGATATTTTCAAGAAGAGAAATGAAATAATAAAGTCATCTAGAGACTTTGTAGGTAGACAGAAAATATCATTATGGAAAATTGATGGAGAAAGGGAAGAAAGAAGGCATCATAAAAAACAATTAAGCATATAAAAGGTAGGTTATAGGAAGTTACGAGAGGAATGAAGAAAGTAGGATCATTTTGGAAAAAAAAAAAACATTTTTTAATTAGGAACAATAGGGTTTATATCTCATCAAAGAAAATATTATGGGAAGAGTGTAGAAAGTATAAAGAGGGACAATCCAAGGAGGAAACATAATGATATTCAAATAACAATAAGCTGAATTAGAAAATTAGTAAATAATGAGGA
>MU227388.1:102478-115456 GCA_018584345.1 Thuja plicata | reverse complement strand
TTCAACAACTTTTCGTAATATGTATGTTTTGGAAGATATCTTTATCTTTTGTAGATTTGAGAAGTTGGATCAAAGATAATTTGAATAATATAGATGAGTTAGCATTATTAGGCAATTCTCAAGGTTTATCTTGTAGATGTTTCTATTAGAAAAGAGGACAAGGATAATATCTACAGACATATATGTTGGTTTTATAAAAACTCTGGTCTTCGTATGCAATGGTGGACCTATAATTTCAAATTGGGAGATCAAAACATTAGATTCATTCCTTATTAGATAATATTTCAATATTTTCCTTCAGAATATAGCGATCTAGAAATTATTAAAATTATAGAAAACAAACTAGGAAGCTTTTTAAAGTGTGATCCTATAGATTGGAGAAAAAAACACCAAATTCATAAGAAAAAGTTACCCGTTGGAAAATTCTGTCAAAATTTGGCCCCAAATGTAGTAGTGAGTGAGGTAAGTATGGATAATGGAGGGGATAAAGCTAATAGAATCAAAAGAAGGGTGGAGATTCTAATAGAGAAGCCAACAACAAAAATGGTTGAGACATGGAAAGGAATAGTAAGAGAATGAGTTAGGAGGAATAATGTTGATGAAGCCATAAGAAGGGTAAAGAACCAGTTGGAAGGGATAATAAAAGAAGGGAAGGTTGAGATGGGGGAAGGGATAGTAAGAAAATAAATCTAATTACAAGAAATGGAGATCTTTTTTTTTAGAAGTGTCTTAAAGAAGCACAAAATAAATTTATAGAAGAAATCACAGTCTAGGTATTAGTGGAGGAAGCACAAATACATCAATTAGAGAGTAATGTGAGTGGGATAGTAGTTGTCGTACCACTATTAGAACAATTAAATATTAAGGAGATGGAAGTAACGTTGATCTAAGCTAAGAGGAGCGGGCCTCTAGGAAGTTTCAAAAAGAAACAAGTAGACTTTTTTCCCTAGGAGGATAACCAATATTCAAGAGAATCTAGAAGGTTAAGCATAGGGTGAAGGAAATTGGTTAGACTAATAGAAAAAGAAAATCTTGAAGATTCAAGGTCAATGCCAAAAAATAGAAGGAATATAGAAGATGATAAAGTAATTAGAAAGAAAAAAGAAGAAGATACATTATGAAGAAATGGAAAATTCGTTAACCCAACATAGCATGGTGCATATCTTCACTCGGACAAGGAGAATATAGGTAAGAAACCCATTCATGGAGGAGTTGGCTAACATTTTGGGTGAACAAGAAGAGAAAGGAAGAAAGAGAGAGAAATAAATGGCAGTAGTAGTAACTAGGATACTTGAAATATTGATACCATTACCATCAAAAATATCAGTAGGTGCAACAAAATTAAATCTGCATATAGTAGAAATAGAAATGCCAACACAACCGATGTTCCCTAGTTTTGGTCAAGTGAAAAATTAGTGTTTTTTGTGAATCCTTTTTTTGGTAATAGAGGGGATATGTGTGATTATTTTGTATAATGTACAAGCTTTTTTAGATCATATTTTTTGGTTAATAGTGTTGTTAGGTGGTAGATTAACATACTATATGTTCTCTTGATAAAATTGTGAACACCTTGAAAATGTAAACATTTTATGTAATAAGATCGTCCTATATTTAATAGAAAAAATGGAAAATTTAATAAATGAAATCCTACAAGAAATTTCTAATAAGAAGAATCGGGAGATGGAGTCAAACAAGAATAGAACTTATCATTATGGTATTTTTAATATTATAGATATCTATATCTACACAGGATTACAAAAGGACTAGAAAAAGGTAATTTGGTAATAGGAGGATTATTGCCTTTAAATATGGACAAAAAAAGGGCTAAATGGAATCATCCACGGAAAAAGGAAAAATATTCAAGAAACAAGAATACTCAATGCTTAGGGGGGGATAAGGGAACTTATAAATGGAATTAGAAGTAGTATGTGGTCATTGTTTGGTCTAACATATCAAAAGAATGAGGGTAGCAAGGAGGTATATGAGAAAAAAATTCATTTATTGAAAGTAAATTTGAAATGAATAGGATGGAGGAGGAAACAAGACCAAATGAGGAAGAGAAAAAAATGATAAATAGACAAGGGAGGACACAAAAAAAATTCTCCTGGAAACATGGAAATCAAATTCAGTAAAGGAAAGGCTAGATTGTGATAATAGTCTAAAGAAAGATCTAAGGGAAGGAAATCATTGTCCTAATGTAGGGAAGGGGAAGGTGTTTTCCAAAAGGCTATAAGAATCCTATCATGCAATGTTATGGGTACCCAACAAAACATCGAATGATAAAAACTACATTTTTCTAGTAGAGATTAAATTATAATGCTTAAAGAGACCAAACTGAATGTAGAACAATGGAATAAGTTTAAGAAAACATTAGGATTTAGGGAGATAGAGATTGTGGAAGAAATTAGAACATCAGGAGGGCTAGCTGTAATATGGAACCTAAGAAAAATATATTTTCAATGCATGGGAGGATAGCATAATTGGAAAGTGATGAAGGGTACTCCCCTTATTTAACCAAACACATGTGAGGAAAAATACGAGCCTAGAAGAAAATGGGCTTCCCTTTTTGGTGTTAAACCCTCAGGTAAACCATGTTTACCACTGGTTAAGAATATTTCAAAACCTTTGTGTGGTAGCTTTTGCAATCGATATTCTGGACCAATTTATTGACCATTCAATAGCGAGAATCAATAACTCCTTGGTTGGAAGATTTTAGGGGCTAGACCTAATATTGAAGTTGTAAGGGCCTTTGTATCCCAGAAATAGGATCTAAAAGGGAAGGTGGATGTGGTGGCAATGGAAAAAGGTTGCTTGTCCTTTTTTTTCTCCTATGATGAAGATAGAATGAAAATACTATGTAATGGGCCTTGGATGATTGGTAAAAATACTCTCATCCTCCAGAAATGGCGTCCCAATCTGGTCTTCGAGGAGGAAGAAGTCAGCGAAGTCCCTATTTGGATTAAGCTTCATGGCCTTCCTCTTTAATATTGGCTAGAAGATATATTTGCAAGGATTTCTAACTCCTTTGGAGAACTTTTATCAATAGATAATGTTACAGCCTCAAGGAGAAGACTTACATGTGCTAGGATTTATGTTGGTATAACACAAGAAACTGATATGCCAGAGAAAATAAATATACACTCCAAACTGGTTTCATGGGAGAAAGCTATTGCATATGAAACTATCCCTTTCGCATATTTTCACTATAAGAAATCTGGGCATTGGGTTAAGAAGTGTCCGACAAAAGTAATCCAAAGAAACACTAAGAAATGGGTCCATGTAGGAAAGATTACCAACGATGGAAGAGAGATGTCAAGGGAAGGTCAAATCAAAAATAATATGGAAAAAGATACGAAATCCAACACTATTATAATGGCATCTACGGGGAATACAGTGACATCTGAAATTGTCAAAGAAGATCCCTCATATAATGGGGACCTGGAGTGAAGTAAAAACATGGAGCAAAACCAGCAAAAAGAGGCAGTCCAAGCGGAAGAAGGGTAGCTCCAGGAAGTAGGAAAAGGGATCATTGTAGGGGAAGGAAAGGAAGACCCTAATGGTGATGATGAGGATCTATAAAAGGAAGGAATATTAGAAACTAAAACTCTAGTAGTGGAAGAGAAAACTATAGGACAGGAAATTCAATAGGAAACGGTTTTGAGCCAAGAAATGTTTGACTATTAAGAGAAGACTCCTAAAGGGGATAGAAAATATAATGACATTGAAACACCTAACTGGGGGGATTCAATGGAGATTAGCATAATCCTTGCTGTGGAACATAGTGACCTAGAAGATGGGAAGGAGATTCATGGAGAGGAAAAAAAAGGGAAGAAAGATAAAGAGTTACCAAGAAGAAAGGTAGCTACAAGAAGCAACAAAAATGGGGATATGGGACCTATTTTATCTTCGCTAGGGAGGCCATCAAACAAGAAGGTGAGAGCTAAGGAGACCAAGAAAAATGTATCAGATGGAAGCTAGTGGATCCTCGAGGTTGGATCCTTTATTAAGGTATGAAGATAATTTCTTGGAATATTAGGGGAATAAATAATCCCCATAAACATGACATTGTTAGGAATATGATTAGGGATAATAGACCAGACATTTTTTGATTCAAGAAACTAAAATTCTTAAAGAGAAAGTGGAAAAGCTTAGATTTTTCAAGAATGGGACTATCTGTGGGGGTGACTCTAAAGGAGCCTCTCGGGGTATTGTTACTATCTGGAATGAAGACATTATAAAAGGAGATGTTATTTATCAAGGTGATAATGTCGCTTGTATCAGGTTTAGGCATATTAAGGATAACACTTCTTGGGTTTTGACTAATATTTATGCTCCAAATAATAAAAAAGGTAGAGAGGTCATTTGAAACTAGTTGTCCTCTTTGAGAAATACCTTCTATAATGAAGAGTGGATTGTTATGGGAGATTTTGATACTCCCTTAAAAGAAAATGAAAAAAGGACGATGCCAATAAAATCTGGAAAGTAGGATGGATCTTATGAATTTTGTTGATGGTCGTTCTCTTCATGATATTGAGTTACATGGAAATGATTATACATGGAATAATAGAAGAAGTGGTCAAGATCTTATTCAAGTTAGGCTTGACAAGTCCCTCATCACTAACGAATGGTTCACGCATTATTTTTTCTCTTTATCGACTCATATAAGGGGGATCAGATCATAATCCCATAACTTTTCTGGCGGACCCTATTGACAAGAAAAGAAACTTTCCTTTCAGATTTGAGAGAATGTGGACTTTGCATCCACAACTTGCACAAAAAGTTGAAGATTGGTGAAAGATAAATATCAAGGGAACAACTATGATCATTCTGGCTAAAAATCTTTAAAATGTCAAGGATAATATTAAAGCCTAGAACAAAGAGACTTTTGGAAACATTTTCTCAAATAAGGCTAGTGTCAGTAGTTATGGAGGTTAAGGACATACAGGAGAGCATCCAAAAGGATGGTTATGTTAATATTTCTAGAGAACAAGAGAATAAAAATCTTGTTGAAATGCATGACATTATTGTGAAAGAAGAAACCTTTTGGAGACAGAGATAGAGAAAAATCTTTTTGGAGGGAGACAGAAACACAAAATACTTCTTTATGACAAATCTAAAGCATAGAATGGAAAATAGGATCTCTAAGCTCAACATAAGTGGTACTATATCTAATGATGAGGAGGCTATTAGATTGGAGGCCAAGAATTTTTTTAAAAACTTGCTCCAAAAAGATAGAGGTTTGGATAGTGTTGAACAAAGGGAGTTTTTAAAGTGCATTCCCCACATTATCAATGAGAATCATAATATTGGGCTTAATGCTATCCCCTCTAATTCTAAAATTTGGAAGGCTGTCTTCTCTTTTGAGGGAGATAAATGCCCTGGTCTGGATGGGTTTTCTATGTTATTTTTTCATTTATTCTGGAACATTATTGAAAAGGATGTGAGTAATGTTGTCAAAGAGTGTTTTGGAACTAGAAATTTTTTTAAGGAATTGAATGGTACTTTTATAGCTCTTATTCCTAAGAAACAATGTACTGATAAGATGGACCAATTTAGACCGATTAGTATGTGCAACTTTGTCTATGAGATTATCTCTCAAGTCATGACTACTAGGATTTTGGTGATCCTCCCTTCCTTGATATCTTTTCAACAAAATGGGTTTGTGCCTGGGAGACAAATCATGGAATCCATCATTACTACTCATGAAAATGTTCATTATCTTATGATGTCCAGAAAGAAGGGTCTTCTTATCAAACTGGATGTGTCTAAAGCTTATGACAGAGTGGACTAGGAGATTCTTGTGCAAGTTCTAAAGGCCTTTAGATTTAATAAAAAGTGTATTGATCTCATTTTTTAGCTTATTTCTTCTGCTACCTTTTCAGTTTTTGTCAATGGGTCCCCTACCACATTCTTCAAGTTGACTAGAGGGTTAAGGCAGGGGGATCCCCTTTCTCATATCCTCTTCATCCTCATGGTTGAATGCCTTGGTAGGTATATGGAGAACCAGGTGAGGAAAGGAGATATTAAAGGTTTAAATCCTTCTTCTACTAATCAAGTTTGTTCTCATCAGCAGTTTGTTGATTACTCAGTGATTATGGGAGAGGTGTCTGTTAAAAATGATAGCAATATAAAGAAAGCCTTGACCAATTATGGGACGGCCTCTGGCCAAACTATCAACTAGGGAAAGAGTTCTGTTTATCTCTTCAATGTCCCAAAGAGAAGAATGATGAGGATCATGAAGATTTTTGGATGTGATCTAGGGACTATTCTTGGAAATTACCTTGGTCTTCCTCTCTGTCTGGAACCTCCTAATACTTTTTGGAGTTTTTAGTGGATAACTTTCACAGTAAACTTGCTGGATGGAAAGGGTTGTTGCTCAGTCAAGCGGGTAAAATCCAGATTCTAAGAGCTATTCTCGAGGGGCTCCCTCTTTATGCTTTGAGCATTTTTAAAATTCCCAAAAAGTTTGGTGAAGCTATTGAAAAGATTCAAAAAAAAAAATTGTGGACTAGGATGGAGAAAAAGAAAAGGATAGCACTTATAGCCTGGGAAAAAGTGTGCAGAATGATAAAAAAAGGTGGTTTAGGGTTAAGAAGAATCAAAAACTTGAATGAACACCTCCTGGCAAAAATTATATGGAGATATTACAATCCAAAATGAGAGTGGACTTTAATATGGGACAAAAAATATAATAAGTAATGGCCTAATCTTGATGCCTTTATGAATGAGGAAAGGGAGGGGGAGGGTCATTTATATGGAAAAATGTTATGAAAAATAAAGACAACATTAAAAAAGCAATCAAATGGAAAGTGGGAAATGGGAGCAAGGTCCTTTTTTGGGAAGATGATTGGATTTTTCATACCCCTCTTAGGGAGTGTCCTGAATGGGGGATGTTTGAGAATCATTGCAATACTATTTTTGGAAGCAAAGTGGAAGACTATTGGGACAAAGATCACTAGAAGGACTTATCTATCATTAATAATAAGCTGGGTCATCTTAATAAAATTCTCAATTCCTTCACTTTGATTGAGGAAGAAGATAGGATTATTTGGAAATACAACACTAATGGTAATTTAACTATCTCCTCTCTGTACCATATGGAGTTCGAGGACCTAAATGAGCCTCTGTGGGTGAAAGTCTGGATTAAAGATCTTATCCCAAAAATTAATGTGTTTTTCTGGATTATGATGCAAAGTAAAATTTTGACTATTGATAATGATAAAAAAAGAGGCATGACTTTAGTGAATATGTGCTACCTCTGCAAGCAAGAGGAGGAAAGTGTGGACCATATCTTCATTCACTGTCCCTATGTTAGAAGGATTTGGGAATATTTTCTCTAGATTCTTAATACAGAGTGGGTTTTTCCTAAAGATTTGAAGAGTCTTATTAACTTTTTGAACTATCCTTCAAAGAATGATACTGTTATCAAGGTTTGGAATTTTGTTCTTCCTCATGTTTGTTAGGGGGTTTGGAGAGAAAGAAATGATAGAGTGTTAAGGGAGAAAATGACAAGTGAGAAGGAGGTTTTCTTTAAAATTAAGAGAGACATTAAAGAAAATTTACCGCTACAGGATAAAGTTATAGAACCCTTACATGAGAATGACATCCTCCTTTTCAAAAAATGGAAAATCAAAGGGAACTTGAAGAAATAGGATAAAAAGGCTAAGAAAGAGGATGCTAGATGGGATTGCCCCCTAAGGGCTAGCAGAAAATAAACTTTGATGTTTCCTCTAAGGGCAATCCGGGGGCTGCAGGGTGTGGCATTGTCATTAGAGATGAAAATGGTTTCTGTAAAGGAATTAAAGCCATCCCCATCGGTAATCAAATGAACCATCAGACTGAAGCCTGTGCTGCTCTTCAGGGTCTTATTTTACCTAAAGAGATAAGTTGTTCTAAAGTGTGGTTAGAGGGAGATTCTCTCAACATTATTAAATGTTTGAATAATGATACTCTCGCTTCATGGACTAGAGGGAGATTCTCTAAACATTATTAAATGTTTGAATAATGATAAGCGGTTGACTGGACAGACAAAAGATCTTGTAAGAGTGATGTGCTGCTACAGTGGAATGATGGAAATGATGTTCCTATTCAAGCCAAATTATTTCTTGATAGTGATCGATTGAGGAGTCATCAGCAAAGTAATCATAAATGGTAAGTATCATTATGTTCATTTATGCAGAGGTGATGTGTCTTTATTACCTATGGATGTGTCAGTACCCAATGGTGATTGCGAGTTGGATTTGGCATGCTTTTTGGATCTTTTTGGTTTCAGGGAAAAAGAGGTGTATTATTAATTTTGGCATTACTAGTAGTCATCACACAAAAAAATAGTTTCAACTGAAAGAATAAAATGGGAAGAAATAAGAAAAGGGTCAAGCCTATTAACTGTAACAAGTGGAGAAAAAACCAAAGATTCTGGAAGATTTTGGAAGATGGTGGGCTGGCAGTGTATCTGGAAAGACTCCATCGTCGTAACCCTTCTATCAAGAGCAGCTTTACGAAAACCTGGAAAGACGGAAAAATTTTGGTGGGTGATTAGTATATGGATGTTACAGAGGAGATCATTGCAGAAGCTACTGGTATGGGTATGGATGGTATTAAGTTCTATAGAGATAGAGCGATTTCTGATAAATCATGGGAGAATTTTTTAGAAACTGAGAAAGAAAAGGCCAGTCTGGTCAAGGTTGATGCCTCCTACCACAATTCAAAGTGCATATCTAGACCCTGGAGGTATGTTCTTTATGTCATTATCAGTTATTTCACACTCGATGGTAGGTTTACGAGAGCGTTTGGACACAATTTTATGTTACTAACCCATTTTAGATATGAGGTTAAAGTCAGTCTGCCCTATTAACTGCTTAGCTCATTAGATCCCACCATCACTAGCTTGTAGAAAGACCTTGAAGGGGGATCATGCATCCCACTAGGGTCTTAAAATTAAAAAAAAAGGAAAGACCTTTAGGGAAGAAGATTCTAAAGGATGAGGAAGATACAAAGGGGGATGAGAATGACAGTATGTATGAAGAAGAAACTGAAGATAGTGAAGAGGATTCGAAGGGTTATAAAACCCCTAAAATGAATAAAAAGGGCACATCAGTAGAGAAAACCCAGAGGAAGCCCTTTTCTGAAGAATCTAAAATGGAAAAGGACACTGATGATGATATGTTCGAGGGGAGTAAAAAGTAAAAGGGGAAAAAGTAGATTAAGATGAAGATTCATGAGGAAGAAACAGAAATAGAGAATGAGTCTAAAGAAGTGAAGAAGGAGGAGAATAAGAAGTCAAAGAAAAGGAAACATGGGGAAGGTAAGGAGAAAGCTAAGGGAAATTGAAAGAACAAGCACTCCAGCAAGAGGGGAATTGATCTAACTTCAAAGGAGGAAGATGTCATTGAAAAAATAGAGGAGAACCATGAGGACGAGGACAAAGGTGAAATAGGGAGGATAAAAAAGATGATAAGAATGAGGAAAAAACCCCTAGGGGTGATAATAATAAGCATGGGGAAGATATTTCGAAGGGTAATAAGGAAATAAGAATAGAGAAAGAGTTTGGGCACGAAGATTGTGGCTACCATGATAATGTGGATATGGGGGAGTATCAAAAGTCGATGGATACTAAAGAGTGAATTGTATGTTTTCCTTATTGTAATGAAGTGTAAATTGAGGTTGGTCACAGTGGGGTTTGTGATGATTTTGGGCGGACTTCTCTTCATCCATGTTTGACCTCCTTGAAGAACAAACTAAATATAAATGTAGTGGGCTCTTTCATGGCTCCACATTCCCAGTTTCAGGATAATGGGATGTCAGAATCAATACCTAGTTCCAATTTAAGAAAACTTGATCTGAGTTCCAATTACATCTTGACTAGCTCTGTACCAAATAGTTTATCAAAGTTTCATTTCTTCGAGTACCTTGTTATCTCTACAAATGAGATTTTGCCTCCATCTGTGGTTATTTCACATCTCATCAGTCTTATGCATTTGGAAGGACATATTCAAAGTTGTGGGAATATGGGAAGGCTATTTCACATCTCATTAGTAGATTGAGAAGGTTTGACTTTTTCAAATACTATTCCAATATGGCCAACAACTAGATCTCAGATCCCCGTGAATGTCCCAATATCGAGGAAATTTTTAACATCCCTAAATTGTGTCATTTTCAAGAAGAGAAATGAAATAATAAAGTCATCTAGAGAGTTTGTAGGTGGAGTGAAAATATCATTATGGAAAATTGACGGAGAAAGAGAAGAAAGAAGGCATCATAAACAACAATCAAGCTTATAAAAGGTAGGTTATAGGAAGTTATGAAAGGAATGAAAGAAAGTAGGATCATTTTGAAAAAAAAAATGTTTATTAATGAGGAACAATAGGGTTTATATCTCATCAAAGAAACATTATGGGAAGAGTGTAGAAAGTATAAAGAGGGAAAATCCAAGGAGGCAACGTAATGATATTCAAATAACAATAAGCTAAATTAGAAAATTAGTAAATAATGACGATACCCAGAACAAGAAGCACATTGACAAGATTATCGAAGAAAATTAAAAAATGATGGAAAAAGGGGTGGAATAGTGAAGTTATTTTTTTTATCGGAAGCTGGAAGAGGAGAGGAACCCATCATTGTATTCTCAAAAGAAATATTCAAGACATGTGTTAGAGACTTTCAACAACTTTCTGCAATATGTATCTTTTGGAAGCTATCTTTATCTTATATAGATTTGATAAGTTGGATCAAAGATAATTTGAATAATATAGATGAGTTAGCATTATTATGCAATTCTCAAGGTTTTTCTTGTAGATGTTTCTATTAAAAAATAGGACAATGAGAATATCTACAGACATATATGTTACTTCTATAAAAACCTTGGTCTTCGTATTCAATGGTGGACCCGTAATTTAAAAGTGGGAGATCAAAACATTAGATTCATTCCTTCTTGGATAATATTTCAATATTTTGCTTTAGAATATAGAGATCTACAAATTATTAAAATTATACACAACAAACTAGGAAGCTTTTTAAAGTGTGATCCTGTAGATATGTAGAATCTGTGTCTTAATGGAAATGCAAAATAATTTTCCCTCTTCTTTTAAGGTTCTATATAATTGTGGGGAACGGATTCAACACATTCAATATGATTAGGAGGAGGAGGTGGAAAATGAGGATCATCAATGGATGGGTTGTGAATGTCAATCTAGAATTAGAATTAGGCATCAAGGGTTACTAGAGGTAAATCCTATAGATTTTTACCAATGTAACAATGACCAACAAACACTAAGGAAAATAGAAAGTCATGCTTTATTCCTAGAAGTAGAAGAATGAGCAGGTAAGACTAAGAACTTAGAAAAAAAAAGAATAGAATCATTTCAAAGGAATATATCCTGTTCCTTTTTCCATATTATTTTGGACCCTTTATTATTTGTATAATAATGACGTTGGTTACTTGTTATCTAGTGAAGGATGACAAAAAGAAAGGTATGTAAAGGGATAAAAAAAAATAGATGATTTTATGCAACCAATATTACAAGAGAATATCAACCCTTTATTGATAGGAAAATATAAAATATGTTGTAGAGGAGTAATATTTTGGATTTTTTTAGGATATGTGGTTATTTTGTATAATCTAAAAGCATATGAGGCGAGCTTAGACAAAATCATCAAAATCATCTATTTTTTATCCCTTTATATATCCTTTTTATCAAAAAATAGAATATCTAGATAAAAAAAAAAGATGATTTTATGCAACCAATATTACATGAGAATATCTAGATATGGGGTGAGCTTACATTAAAAATATTTGAAAGGATAGGGTGTTGAACCTTTGGTATTTGTTCTTTGGTTTTTTTCATTGATGTCCATAAGCAGTTGCTACACAAGATGCAGTTGATTAAGGGAGTGAATAAAAAATTATTGTTTTGTGAAAAATGTTGATATGATATACTTATATAGTGGATTATACTCATAATTCATCAAGGAAAATTAAAGGTTTGGGTTCTTTGATTCTCAGTGACAAAATGTATATTCATGATGTGTATTATGTTGAAGGATTAAAGTACAATATTCTAAGTGTTAGTCAAATTTGTGATAATGGATATGCAGTTGTGTTTGATGATCATGGTTGTCAAATCAAATCTAGATCAGGGCAGTTGGTTGCATTAGGTGAAAGATCTAAAGGGAATATATACAACTTAAAATATATCACAAATACTAAAAATCATGAGGATGTTTGTCTTATGGAACATGTGAATAAAGTTGTACAGGATAAAAAGAAAACAAGATTGAAGATATATCATCCTCAAGAATAGATTATAGGAGACAAATAGGTATCTCAAAGGGCTAACATATTCACAAAATCTCTTTCAAAAGAAGTGTTTGAGGGTTTGACAACTAAAATAGGGGTTCTCTCCTTTTCTTCTCTTGCATAAGTTCATCAGTGTGTGATAGGTTTCAGGGGGAGAATTTATTATCTTTTTTGCAACTGAAACCTTGGTATATCTCCTTTGTCATTGATGTCAAAGGGGGAGAAAAATCATGAGGAAAACATATTGTGATGATATACAGGTGATACAGGTACATGCAGAGGTAAATATGTGTTGATGGATTCTATATAGGTGATAAAGGTATATGCAAAGGTGAATATATTTTTGGTATTGACATCAATGCCAAAGGGGGAGTATGTTGAACCTTTTGTATTTTTTCTTTGTTTTTTGTCATTGATGTCAATAAGCAGTTGGTACACAAGATGCAGTTGATTAAGGGAGTGAATAACAAATTATTGTTTTGTGAAAATTGTTGATATGATATAGTTATATAGTGGATTATACTCATAATTAATCACCTAAATGATTTACCATATAACTATGATTATTTGTGTTAAGGTTCAAAGTGATTAACACTTTTTATAGTTAGTTATGCTTATAAGGATCTTAATTTCATAACTAACCAGTTTTGGTATAATGACATTTACATATATTAATTGTTAAA
>MU227388.1:69369-85334 GCA_018584345.1 Thuja plicata | reverse complement strand
TTCTTGTTAAATCTTCTTCATCAACAATAGATATGGTACTCAAACAGATAGCAATAGTCTCACCAGTAAAGGTTTGACATTAATGACAAAATAACAATTGCTTGCAATGTCACTTTCCAACAATCTCCCTCTTTGGCATTGATGTCAACACAAAATATTAAAACAATGATTTAACAAACATAGTTACCAACCAATCCAAAAATTCACCTGTGTTCCTTGATATGAACAAATTTTTTTAATGTCTTTAGCTTCGTTCTGATTCTTTATCTGTAAAACATTTCTCCCTCTGTGTCTGTAATCATCATCTGTGGACTCCCTCTGAGTAGATAATCACTTCAATGTTTTCAATAGTAACTTATGCCTCTATGTAATCTTTCTCTCTTTGTAATTTCTCTTTCTCGACAATCTCTTCCTTCACTTCTTCCTCTTTATAGGTAATGTCTCCCTCTTTGACAACAATGCCAAAGACATCAATATCTTTATCATGTAGATATTCAGTATCATGCTGATCCTATCATCTGTGATTATGACTGATTTTTCTTTTCTATCCTTGTTCATATTCACAACTTTAGCTAGCATCCTAAAGTGTGACTTACTGTGCATCAATGTGTCAGATATTCTAAATGAAATATTTGATGCAACAGTACCATACATAACTTAATTAGCTTCAGTGAGGGGAATCACCCCCAATTTACCTCGTAGATACTCATGAGCATCCTTGGGTAGTGCTTTTGTGAATATGTCTGCTAATTGTTCTTTAGTGTTCACATAATCCAGTCTCACTTCTTTCTTCTGAACTAGCTCCCTCAAGTAATGATACTTGATAGCTATGTGCTTTGTCTTTGAGTGCATCACAGGAATTTTAGAAATATTAATAGCACTTGTTTTATCACAATATATGACAACTGGGTTAGTGTGCACCATAGTATTTTTAGAAATATTAATAGAACTTGTGTTATCACAATATATCAAAACTGGGTCAGTGATTTCTTTCTTCATACCTTTGAGTAGTATCTTCAACCACACAATGTTAGAACAGTTAACTGCTGCTGCCACATACTTGACTTTAGCTATAGATTGTGAGGTGTAGTTCTAATTCTTTCTTGTCCAGGAGATCAATCTTTTTCCTAAAAGAAATGCTCCACCAGTAGTGCTTTTCCTATCATCAACATTTCCAGCCCAGACTGAATCAGTGTAAACTCTAAGTTCAAACTTTTCATTCTTTTTGTAGTATAGACCATAGTCCTCAGTTCCTTTCAAATATCTCAAAATTCTTTTGACTGCCATCATGTGAGTTTCCTTAGGATTAGCAGAAAAACTTGCAACAATCCCAACTACTAGTGCAATATCAGGTCTACTATGAACAACATACTATAGTTTTCCAATCATTGACCCGTAGAGTGTTTGGTTTACTTCTTTTGTGTCATCATCTTTTGTCAGCTTCTGTCTAGTAGCCATGGGTGTACTCACTAGTTTGGACTCTTCCATTTTGAAAGTTTTCAGTACCTCTTTGATATATTTAGATTGAGTGATATAGATACCATTCTTCATTTGATAAATTTATAAGCCAACAAAGAATTTTATTTCACCAAACATAGACATCTCAATTTCAGTTTGCATCTCTGTTGCAAATTTTTGACATAACACATCTTGTCCACTAAATATGATATCATCTACAAAAATTTCAGCTAATAAAGTACCTTTGTTTTGCTCTATCTTTAAGTATAGGTTGTTGTTGTAATTGGTTCTTGCAAATCCAATCTTGGTTAGATGATTGTACAATATTTCATACCATGCTCTTGGCACTTGCTTCATTCCATATAATTCTTTGTGCAATATGAAAACCATATCCCTTTTTTTTGGGTCTACAAAACCATCAGCTTGCTCAATATATACTTCTTCTTCCAAGATTCCATTAAGAAATGCAGATTTCACATCCATCTGATAAACTTTGAATCCTTTATAGGCTGAATATGAAAGTAAGGTTCTGACACCTTCCAATCTTGCAACTGGGGTGAAGGTTTCACCATAGTCAATTCCTTCCTCCTATGCATAACCCTTGCATACCAGTCTAGCTTTGTGTCTTGTCACTTCTCCATGTTCATTTAGTTTTTTCCTGAATACCCACTTTGTGCCAATTACATTTTTATCCTTTGGCCTAGGTACAAGTGTCCAAGTTTTGTTCTTCTCAATTTGTTCAATTTCCTTATTCATTGCTTGTATCCAATCTTCATTTTCTAAAGAATCTTTTACTGGTTTGGGCTCAAATTCACATAACAGACATGTGTTATTTTTCAACTTACTTCTTGTCATAACAGCGGAATCCTTTGACCCAATGATCTAATCAGAATTATGATTCCTTTTCACATATTTGGCTAAGGTAGGTTCAGTCCTTGCCTTAGGTTCATCGTTTGTATTCATTTTTTGTTGATTCTATGACTCAGTATCTCCATCTGATAGCTCGACATTCACTAGCAATTGCTTGGAAACTCCACTCTGTGACTCAGCAGGTGCATGTTGTTGTATAGCAGTAGTCTCTGGTAGTGAATTAGAATCTTCCTCATCCAGATATATGAATGATTTGTAGCTCTGATACTAATTGTTAGAATAAATTCAGACATTTTTATGCTTTTCTTTTGGTTGAATAACCAAGGAATATGCCTTCTTCTCCTTTAGCATCTAGTTTTCCATTTATGTTGTCTTTTAGTATAAAACATTTGCTTCCAAAGACTTTAAAATACTTTACACTAAGTGCATAACCATACCAAAGTTCATAAGGTGTAGCATTTGTACCTTTCTTGACTTGAACTCTATTCACTGTATAGACTGTAGTACTTACAACTTCTCTCCAATACTTATGTGCAACATTTTTCTCCATCATTAGTGTTCTTGCACAGTCCATAATAGATTTGTTCCTTCATTCAGCAATACCATTTTGTGGACGAGTCCTGGGTACTGACATCTGTCTCTTTATGCCTCGATCATTGCAAAACCTATTAAACTCATTAGAAATAAACTCTCCACCTCTGTCACATCTTAAGCATTTCAAACTTGTGCCTGTTTCCTTTTCAACTTTAGCTAAGAACCATTTAAATAACTGGAATGCATCAAAGTTTTCTTTGAGAAACATTACAGTCATCATCCTTGAATAATCATCAACAAATAGAATAAAATATCTGGCACCACAATAGCTTCTTTCTCCAATGGGACCACAAAGATCAGTATGGAGAAATTCCAGAATTTCCTCTGATACATGTGTTTTTCTCTTGAAACTAGACTTAGTCATCTTTCCTAGTTGACATTGTTTGCACATAGTATTCTCAGGTTTCTTTAACTTAGGTAGCCCTCTAACCTTTTTCAGTTTGGTTATGTTTACCAAGTTATCAAAGTTCACATGACACAACCTCTTGTGCCATAACCAAACATCATTTACTGTGCAAACAAAAATGTTTCTTCAAATAAATCCAGATAAAATAAGTTACCTTTGGTCTGATCACCACTACCAACAAGTTCTCCAGTAGAGTCGTAGATCTTATCTTTTATGTGATGGAATTCAACTTTGTAGCTAGCAGTGTTTAGCTGTGCAACACTCAGAAAATTGTATTTGAGATCATCAACCCAATATACATCATCACATCTGATTTTGTCATTCAGGTTAATCAATCCATTACCTTTGATAAGACATGGTGAATCATTACCAAATTTTACATATCCTCCTTTACATTGGTGTAAGGTTTCAAACTTATCTTTGTCACCAGTCATATGATGGGAACAACCACTATCAATGATCCAACGATCATTTTTTCTCATATAAGAGATTAGTGCAGTTTTCTCATCATCATCAGAATCTTCTTTAATTGCAACATAAACAACTTCTATATCATTGTCATTAGAATTATCAGTGTCATTGTTAGAATTTTCTTCAGCAATATAACATGATTTCTTACCTTTGTCTTTGTAGTCTTTATATTTCCTGAAGTCTTTGTCATCCTTTCTGTCTTTATATTCCTTGTATTTGTTGTCCTTCTTTCATCTTTTTCATTTTTATCAGGACGTCTAGCAGCTATATGACCAACTTTGTTGCATGAAAAACAAATAATTGGAAGTTTACCTCTGTATTTTCCTTTTCCTCTAGATAGTATTTTTTCCATACGTGCTTCAAGTTCTTCAAGATCATCATCAGAAGTGTCACTGTCACTTTCCTCATGTTTCTTTTCTTTCTTAGAGTTATTGAGAACCAGCTGTGATCTAAAAGTAGAATCAATCCCTTCTGGATTATAGTTATCATAATTGACATTTCAAATTCAGTGAGTCTGCCTATAAAATTTTCTAGATTTAGATTATTTTTAGGAGTACATCTTAATTATTGAATTGTAGAAACTCTAATATCATATATAGGAAGTAAAGTTCTTAGTACCTTGCTCATTATGGTATTCTCATCAATTGTTCCATTAGCCCCTCTAATAGAATTTATAACTTCTTTTATTCTACCATAGTACTGAATGACATTTTCACCTTCTTGCATTTTCATCTCATCAAACTTACCTCTTAGACTTTCTGATTTAGCCCTCAACACATTTGTATCTCCACCATAGATAGTTGAAAGTTTGTCCCACATATCTTTTGCATTTGTGCAGTTCTTTATATCATCAAACTCTGAATAACTTAGTGAGGAGGCGATCTCCAACATTGCTTGATTGTGCTCTTGCTTTTCTCTTAGTTGTACTGCTGAGAGAGGAGCAGTAGGTGGTACATAGGCATGTTCAATAAGTCACTTAGTATCATCTCCAATACAAGCCAAATGTAGCTTCATCAAGCTCTGCCATGCAGGGAAGTTATCTTTGTTCAGCTTGGGAACCTCCTTCTTATACATCTTGATCCTTTCACTCCAAGTACCTTCAAACTATTTTCAGGAGACCAATGCTTTGATACCAATTGTTAGAATGAATTTAGAATAACTAAGAGGGGAGGGGTGAATTTTTTATCCTCAGGTCTAGATGTAGTAAATAAAAACTTCCTGTACTTCAGATCTACTCGGCAACAGTAGCATAAATCAACAACTTTAATCATGCAGTTTACTGTCAATTGAAATTAGCTTGTAGTAACATAACAGTAAAGTAATCCATAAGCATTCACACAAGTTGACAAAAGTATTTAACATGGAAACCCAATACGGGAAAAACCACCAGTAACATGCTACCAAGTTTTCACTCTTCTGAAGTGATGCCCTGTGAGGAGCCAACCCTGTTAAAGGTTACAATAACACACTACTAGGTGTGACCTAGTTAAAGGATTTAATCACCCTGTCAAGAGTGGCCTTGTTAGAGGACTTATAAAATTCCACTTTGAATGTCACCTTCTTAGAGGATTTATACAAATGACTGTTAAGTCAACCTTTTTAAAGGATTTAACTGATATAATGGTAAGAAAGTAATCAGCAGTTTGTGATCTGGTACATACAACTTACTTTTCAATTTAGATACAATTATAGCTCTGATGTTAACTTACTGGTTATCCTACATTGTCATTTCAACCTTCTGATCTGCTTGGAAATCCGTCAAGCAATCACACATGCAACTTTCTACTTCTGCCTTTTGCCTTCTTTGCTAGATCATGCCAAATAGTAAATCAACTGTGCAAACCTCTTGCATACACATCCATTCATCCACACACAATGAATAACCCCCAAGGTTATCATACACCTCTCTATCTAGGTCAGATAAATCTTTTTCCGCTTAAACAAGATCATAGATCTTAGGTTAGGTCAGATCCAATAGCTCATTCCATGTTTTCATAACATTTACTTCTCCAAAGTAGTCTCTATTTAAATCTTGAAACCATGCATTAATTTCGGTTATCCATACATTAAATGACATGGATCAATCTTTAACTAACATTACATATCCCAATAAAATCAACTAAGTCGGCCAGAGATCTCAAATCTCTTCAATAATCCAATTACTGTAAGTCGGCCTTCATTACTGTTTTCACTTGGCAATTTCAAGGGTGCTCAACATCTAGAAATTTTTTTCTCGTCACAAGAAACTTTACTCGGCACAAGCAAATTTTCTCGTCAGAAGAAATTTTGCTCAGTACAAGCCAAACTTGCTCGGCACAGAACAACCAGAAAAATTGTCTTCAAAAGATAAGCTACAAATTACTTTGCTAGAGTGCCAACTGATCAAGTACCCTTTGAATTTCCTTAACTCAACCATTCACTTGGTCTTCTTGTTAAACCATCTTCATCAACAATAGATATGGTACTCAAATAGATAACAATAGTCTCACCAGTAAAGGTTTGACATCAATGACAAAATAACAATTGCTTGCAATGTCACTTTCCAACATTAGATTGTTTCCCTTCAACTTTAAATTATGAATATTTCCAATCTCCATATCAGACCATTATCCTATTCAACTAGATATTTTAAGGGAAGATAAACCTCTACAGTGTCCATTCAAATTTGAAAATATGTGGATGAAAAGTGAAGATTTTTTTTGGTTTAATAGATAAGTGGTGTAAAGAAGCTCAAGTTGAGGGGTCTAAATTGTTTAATTTTGTTTCTAAATTAAAGTTGGTAAAAAATAATCTCCTAAAAATAAATAGCGAGCATTTCAAGAACATATTTGAAACAAAGATTATTTTAGAAGAAAAACTCAACTAACTTAACGAGAAGGTGATTCAATGACTCAAACAAGTGTTTTAAAGAAAATGAATTGGTGAAGGAATATCAAAAAAATTTGTTAATGGAGGAGATATTTTGGAGAGAGGTTTTTAGAGAAACACGGTTGGAAGAAGTGGATGAAAACTCAATTTTTTTTTGAAAATAACACTAAACAAAGAAGAAGTATAAATAGAATTAATAGATTGAAAGATGGAAATGGTATAATGAATGAAAATCCAATGAAAAATGCAAAGAAGTAAAATTCCCCTTTTAATGAAATTTTGAATAACTGGGAGGGATTAGATAAGACATCTTAGGAAAAAATGTTGGAAAATTTTCCAAGGATGTTATTCGAAAAAGACAAAAAAATTTATTGATAGAAAATTTCTCAACAGAAGAGATTACTTTATCTCTTGAACAACTTTAAAAACCAAATAAGGCTCTAGGACCTGATGGTTTTCCTGCAAGTTTTTATTTAAAATGCTGGAATATTTTAGGGATAGAATTGATGGAGGGTTTTGAGCTAACAATAAATTTATCGATATTCCTGAGAGAGATCAACAAATCTTCATAGAATTAATACCAAAGAAGGAGAAAGAATTGTAATTAGATGAACTTAGACTAATCCATTTATGCAACACTATATACGATTTTTTAGCTAAAGTAGTTGCAAAATGATTAAACAAGGTCCTTCCTACAATCATATTTGAAGAATAAATAGGATTTTTCCTTGGAAGATAAATATTTGATGGTTTTATTATAGCTCAGGACACAATACATTGGGTGCAAAAGACAATGAAACCAAGTATGATTGTCAACTTTCAAGCTAGATATAAAAAAGGCATATGAAAAAGTGGATTGGAAATTCTTATGCAAAAGTATTGAAGCTTTTTGTTTTTGTAAATCATGGATGAATTTAATGTTCTATTATATTTCTAGTTCAAGATTCTCAATTTTGATAAATGTTACTCCACATGAATTCTTTAAAAGCTCTGGGGATATTCGATAAGGGGATCATGTTTCACCCATTTTATTTATCATCATTGCAGAAGCGCTTAGAAGATCCATAGCAAGGCCTCACAAAATTTGAATGTTAAAGGGCATCAAGGTCACCTCTTCAGTCCATGTAATTATCCATCAACAATTTACATATCTGACAATTCTATTCAGAAAAGGTAATAGATTGAAAGTAATTGAAATGAAAAATGTGTTACAATGATATACTAAAGCATCAAGACAATTCATTAGTAAGGAAAAGTAAAAGAATTTTTTTTTCTTAAGATAAATTTTAGATTTGTTGGATTTAGGGAGGGAAAGCTCCCCTTTTTATACCGAAGAATATCATTGGATAAAATTATTAGAACCTTGAAAGTATGGGATTGATTAGGGGAAAGAACGGATAGAAAAAAATATTTGTAGATAGCTAAATGGTTATCATGGGTGGGCTGAATCATTATGCTAAACAAAACTCTATAAGAAATTCTAATTCATTTAATTTCTTGTCTCTCAATATCAATCTGTGCTTATCAAAGCCTTATCAAGAAATTGTGTATAATCACTAGTTCTTTAAAAATTATTGCAATGTCCTTCAACATTTGTTTCATCCAAACAACTTGTGTATAGTCAGCAACATCCTCTGACTCAACAATAGATTGAGCAATATAGTTCTGCTTCTTAGTCACCCAAAAAATCAGCCTTTTTCCAAGGAAAAATGCACCACCACTTGTACTCTTCTTGTCATCCACATTACCTGCCCATTCAACATCAATAAAATCCTGCAATGTAAAATCATCATATTTTTCATACCATAATCCATATTCTACTCTTCCTTTCAAATATCTTAAAATTCTCTTCACAGCAGCAAAATGTGTCTTTTTAGGATCTACTTGATATCTAGCCATAATTCCAACTACATATGTAAAATCTGGTTTAGTGTGTGTTAGATATTGTAAACCACCAATCATTGATCTGTACTTAGTCTGCCCAACACTTTGAGTCTCATCACTTTTAGTTAGTTTGTTCCCTTTTTCCATGGGTGTACCAACAAGTTTACAATCTTTCAATCCAAATTTCTTCAACATTTCCTTAAGATACTTGGTCTGATATATAAAAATTCCATTCTTAGTACGATTAATTTGCAAACCAAGAAAAATTTTCATCTCACCAATCATTGACATTTTAAACTCATTCTCCATTTCTTTATCAAACTTCTTACTTATTATATCACTACCTCCAAAAATGATATCACGAAAAAAAACTTATATAATTAAGATTCCATCTTCATCAGTTCTTAAATACAAATTACTGTTTGCATTACCTTTTCTAAAACCAAGATAAAGTAGATGTTTATCCAGTCTTGCATACCATGTCATCGGTGCTTGTTTTAGTCTATACAATGCCTTCTTCAGTCTGCAAACCATGTTTTCAACATCTTTCAAAGGAAAACCAGTAGGTTGCTCGATGTACACATCTTCCTTTAGATCACTATTCAAGAATATTGACTTCACATCGATCTGATACACTTTGAAGTCTTTATGTGTAGCATAAGCAATGAATAGTCTCACAGCTTCCAATCTAGCAACAGGTGCAGATGTTTCTTCATAGTCTATGCCTTCTTGTTGTGAGTAGCCTTTACATACCATTATAGAGTTGTTTCTTACCACTATGCCTTCCTCATCCATCTTGTTTCTGAAAACCCACTTAGTGCCAATCACATTTTTTTTCTTAGGCCTTAGAACCAATTCCCAAGTGTTTTTTTTATTTATCTGTTCTAGTTCTTCTTCCATGGCTTTTGTCCAAGAATCATCTCTACATGCTTCATCAATAGTCTTTGGTTCAACTTGAGAAATCAAACAGATCTCATCTCTAACTCTAGATCTATTCATCATGCCTTTTCTTGCATCACCAATAATTTGATCTTTAGGATGGTTTTTCTTGACATATCTTGGAGTCTTCAATGTTTTGATAGCTTTAATATGTTCTTCTTCTTCAGTCTCATTTTTGATCATCAAGGGTCCTTCAGGTTCATCATCAACTTCTCTTGTTTCTGTTACCTGACCACATTCATACATTCTTTCCTAAATTTAAAAATTTTCATCTATCCTCACATTGGCATTTTAAATCGATTTCCCCGGTCTCATATTGAAACATTTATATGCTTTAATCCTAGTGGAATAACCACAAAATATTCCTTCATCACTTCTAGCATCAAACTTTCCTATCTCATCATCTTTGGGTAAAAGGACAAACTTGTGTCACACTTTTACAAAGGAAGAGGACCATGACATGCAAAACTGTTAAACTTTAATGACATAAAAGTGGCATTAGTGTTTAGAATTTAAAAATGATGTAAACTAATGAAATGTGTAAAATTGGATGTAGTTTATGCCTATAATTTTTAAAAATTTTTTTGAAAAATTATTGACCTAGTTTTTTAATTTTTGAAGTCCATTTTTTAATTGCGCAAAAAATGCTGAAAATGTAGGGTCCAGATCCCTCCAACTAAATATATGCAAATAATCTTTTTTTCCTTTGATTTAAGAATATGTTTTAGATGATATGTACAACTAGTGCATAAAAAAAGAAATATTGGTTTTGAGTATATATTTTGTCTGTTATAACTATTCAAAGTCAGAGTTACCCAAAATTAACAGGTTTTTTCTCCCTCCACATTTGCCCTCGAAAATCTAAACCAAATACAAAAAAAATTACATATTCTTGAAGAGGACTCTCTTCTCTAGTGTTACATATAAGTTGTAAAATTTTCTGACATGATTTGCTATTTTTTTTTATTTTTTTGAACGAGCATGTTCTTCAATGTTAAATTACCTACTTGGATTTTTTTCAAATTATAATATATTATATGTAATAAAAACACAATAAAAATTATATTCCCATAATCTAGACTCTGAGCTCAACAAAAGGGTATATTTATATTTTTAAAATGGTTGATTTTTTATGAAGATATCAATTGTCTAAGTGAGAAGTTCTGTAATTTTGAAATTTTTGCCTATTTGGCTGCCACATAGGATGCCACACAGACAGTTTCGGCCGGAATTGGTTCGGCCAAACCAGTTCTGGCTGAACCCCCCAATATAAATATGTGCCAATTCTTCATCTATAGAACATAGTTGGCTTATATTTACTCATTATGTTTTGGCCGAAACTGGTCTGGCCAAACTGGTTTCGGCCGAAACACATTTTCCACATTGACGCCACATGGTGCCACGTTTGTGCCACATATGTACGGCCAAAAATATTTTGACTGAAACAATTTCAGCCAGAACTACAAGAATGGTCCTCAAGTGCAACACAGCTTCGTACTTTTACCCCTCTCTTGATATAACATTTACTACCAAATATTCTAAAATATTTCATAGTAGCTGCATGATCAAACAATAATTCATAAGGAGTTTTCTTTGTATCTTCTCTGATCTGTATTCTATTTAATGTATACACAGTAGTGCCGACTGCTTCCCTCCAATGAACATGCAACACATTTCCTTCAAGAAACATAGTACTTGTGGCATCTAATATGGTTATGTTTCTTCGCTCTGCCATCCCATTCTATTGTGGAGTTCTAGGAGCTGAAGTCTATCAATGTATTCCATTTTCTTCACAGTATGTATTAAAAAGTTCTGATGTGAACTCTTCTCCTCTGTCTGATCTCAAACATTTCATCTTTAAACCAGATTCATTCTCAACTTTCACTTTGAAAAGCTTGAACTTGTCAAATGCTTCAGATTTCTCTCTCAAATATGTTACCCACATTATTCTAGAAAAGGCATCAACGAAAACTATAAAATACCTTTCACCATAGTATGATCTTGTTCTTGTAGGACCAAACAGATCTGTATTTACCAGATCCAACTTCCCTTTTGCTGAATAAGTTTTTCTCTTTAAAGTGATTCTAGTTTGTTTCCCCATAACACATTCTCTACACATAGTGTTAGATGGCTTTACAATTCTAGGTAGATCTCTCACTGCTTTTGTCATACTTGCCTTCACAATGTTATCAAAATTAACATGAAAAAATATTTTGTTCCATAACTGACTGTCATCAACCTCTAAAATAAAATAAGAAGATTCAAATGTGTTCAATTCAAATACATTACCTCTAGATTTAGTACCAGATGCTATCAAGTCTCTTGTTTTTCTCTTAGTAGAACATATTACATTTATGAAGTTTAGTTGATAACCTTTATCCACTAGCTATCCAACACTCAATAAATTGTGCTTAAGTCCATTAACAAGGAATACATTGTTAGTGTTATTCTTTCCATCCAAGGAAATAGATCCAATTCCAATAATAAGTTTAGGAGTATTGTCACCAAATCTAACAACACCACCATCATGTCTTTTCAAACTCACAAACTTATTTTTATCTCTAGTCATGATGTGAACAACCACTACCTATGACCCATTCTTTTTCTTTGTGCATAGAAAATGTGCTCTCATCTTGTTTTGCCAACTGTCAAAGTTTTCAGGATCAAACTTTGGACTATCCTTCCTATAGTAATTCATCTTCAAGATCACCTAAAACTGTTAAAATTTCTCTCGGAGGACGAATTGCTCTGATACCAATTGTTAGGAATAATAGTCCACAAGACAACTGAGAGGGGGGGGGGGTGAATCTGTTGTAATCTATATTATTAAAATTTATACTTTATAAACCAAATATGCAAATGTAAATGATAACACAGTAAATGTTAACACCATAACACAATGTTTTTTTGTCAAGGAAACCATTTTAAAGGTAAAACCCCGACGGGAATTAACACCCACAAATAATGTACTGAGAGTATAGTATCCCTATTAAAAGATATTAGCCCTGTTAGGAGCTTATTGCAAAATTATAGTACATAGTCCCTATTAGGATTCAAAGAAAATAGTAGGTGCACTGCCAAGGCACACTACCCAAACAAGGTTAAAGCCACCCTCAAGTATTTACAATTTGAATCAAGTGTATAAAGAAAATACACATTCCAGCGAATTGTGTGATAGCAACTGTCTTTTCTTGGTCAGTTCCAATGAATTATCAACTTTTCTTGTATCCAATAGTCAACAAGCTTCACAGCTTCTACACATCTCTTCCTTTATCTTTCTCTTTCACACTTCTCCACAAGAAATTGTCATTCATATATACCCTCTTACAATAATTCATTAGGTTGGCCAGTTAAGCTTTCCTAATACACAATTAACTAGGTCGGCCAATTAAGGTTTTCTATCATACAAATAATTACATAGACCCTTGCTAAGATACACATAGTATCTAAAACAATTATACTACATTTAAAATCCATTACATATACCTCCAAATCCATAATTCATGCTGACAATTAATTTCACACGCTACATGTCAGAAGTTGTCTAGGAAATAGGTCTTCTCTAGAATACACACCACAATTGACATCCTCGGTATCTGATCAGCAATCAAACTCAACCCATTACTCTACCATATGTTGGTTCTCCACCAGTAAGCTTGGAAGTTCATAAATATGTTTGCAAGAAAGATATACTTGAAACACAGAGACCTTCACTGTCCAAAATCACAGTTACAGTCCAAAAAAGCAGTCTTCACCAAATTAACTATAACATCCATAGAATGTAATGTAAAGCCAAGTGATCTTAGGAATAATGTCAGCACACATCCTTCTACATAAATCCAACTTTGATTGTTCTGAATCATCCATAAATTTTCTATACACTCCTTCCAGTTAAGTAGCTAGTTTGTCTTCTCTATAGAAAAATATGTTGACATTAGTGACAAAACATGAATATCAACAACATGATCAGTAACCAAAATTGATATCATCCAACATGGTGACATTGACTTGAGTGTGCAAATCAGAACTGTGTCAGAACATAAAAATATTTTTGGGTTTTGTCTGTCTCTGCATTTATATTCCAGATCTGATCTCAAATTTTCAAGAAATTGAGTGCAGACCCCTGAAAACAACATTATTAAGATCTACAACATTTCAAGGTTAGTAATTTTCTCCTATCCATTTCAATTAAGGTTATCAATCTTTATAAATCCACCACACATTCAAATAAACAAATAGTTATTTAAGATCTTCTTCTTTGCTCTTATTTCCAAATGGTTGATTTATTTATGCATTGATCCTTCCTTTTGGGTTAATCAATTTGGATCCTTCATTTGTGTATCTTAAGATTAAAAGGAAAGCATCTCATCCACCCCTCACATTTCAATAAACATTTTAATTTTAAGTGCAACAAAACATTCTATCCAATTTCTTATGTTACATTACTGTAACACCCCCCTTAAGAAAAACTTAGGGAGAAGTTAAAAACCTAGAAACAATAACTGAAAGTAGGAAATGGGTCCTGATAACAAGGCCTGATCAGGTACCCAAGTACAAAAAACAATACCTCTAAAGAGGAGAAAATTAGAAAACCCAGTGAGAAAAACCCCTCTCCAAAAAGAGATAAATCGTTGTGAAGGATTGAAGAAGCCTCCAAACTATAGAATCTCCCAAAAAATAGGAACAAAGAATCAACATGTAGAACACCTCTGAAGAATGAAGCTGCAAACACTATGAAAAAATAAATGTTGGAACCTCCACTGTAATACAACATGATCAGGTAGACAAGACTGTAAAAAAATCCTGAAGAGATGATCAATCAAAGATAGAAGGATGCCTCATAAAAGGAATGATAGAAGAATGTTCATATGATAAATCATCAATGTCACTGAAATACATAGGTACTAGCCACTGCATCCACCTAATACATAGGAAAACATATTAAATACATAGAGCACCTCATCGAACAAAGGAAGCATTAGAACCAACATGAGATACCCCCATAATGTTGAGCAGGGAGAGGCATGATAGGTACATTGAATAAGACTTTCAAGAAACACTGCATGATGAAGAAAGATCAAACACATATAAAGGATGGTGTCATAGAAGGAACACTCACTTGACATACATAATGAGGCTAATTTCGTTGAAGGAACACTCACTTGACAAAGGTAGATGGTAAAAAAAGCAAACATAAAACCCCGCCATGGCACTTTATAATATAGTGCGAGTAAAATCAAGCACAAAATGTGCACAATCCCAAGCATGCATCATATGACACTTTATTCTAGTGTGTTTGCAAAAAAGAAAAGATACAAAAATAGATGTCTACAATATTCTAGAATGACACAAAGCTATAGAAACATGAATAACAACTAAAAATAAGTCATCCCATGCAAAAAAATGATCCCATGACCTGAAACATCCAAGATATCCACCAGATTGCAAAAATGCAAAAATATGAACAAAAAATACTTGGAACAGACTTTGGCTATGAGACCCATACAAGGAGAAAGAGAATGGAACCAACTTTCCAATGTCATGCAAAAGTCAAAAAATGGAGTCAGAATGAGCAAGATATGGCTCCCAGAGTACAAATAGGAACCCTGACTTTTATTGGAAAAAATCCTACAAGATGGAAAAATCAAAAAATCTAACCTCCAAAAAAGTGTCCATCTCGGAAAGAGATTTCTAGCATTATAAGAAAGTCAAAAATTGGCCTCTATTTTCTCTAGATAGATCAAAACAACCATAGGCTGCTCATTATGAAAAAAAACAAGTTGTATGATGGTTTTGTTGCCGTCAAATTTAACCACACTCTCTGACTTGCGACCACTGACATCATTTCCTACACATGCAACCGTACCTGCACATGGAGGCATCCTTTCCAAAAGGTACGTACATTTTCAAAGGTTTTTTTTTAAAGACCTTTTTTTTCAAAATCTAAACAATAATTTTTGGTTTTTTTTTCAACCACCGCCTCGATTTCCATGCCCATAAAATGGGTATGTGCAAAAATAATTGTCCTCAGAATGTAACTTCAGCCAAAATTATCATGCCTTATACAGAAATATGGGTTTTTAGGCATTTTGAGCACACGCGTGAGGTCTATTTGTGCTCAAAGTGCTCTGAACAAAAAACACCTCCAGATCCACACAAAAAATGTAGAAAAGCCTTGAAACCCTCAGAGCTCCAAAAACTTCAAAATCTCAGGAATGGGCAGTAGTAGCAAGGCTCTGATACCATATTGGAGTTGATGAAAACTATCAACCCATAGCTCTGAAGAATCACCTGCTTGGAAACCTGTAATAGAAAAGAGAGAAGCAAAAAAGCTATGGAGGCCAAAAATCATAGATCGATGGAAGAGTAAACATCTTGTGCAAACAATGGAGAAAAAATCTCAATGCAATAGCATCCTTAATTAATTAATAATTTACAAAGAGGAAATCCTTATAAAAGGATACCGAAACCCTAA
>MU227388.1:35813-53471 GCA_018584345.1 Thuja plicata | reverse complement strand
CTTATTCTATTTGAATGATACTAACACCACTTGCTTAATGACTAGAAACGAAGACATATGGTTGTGGCACAAAAGATTGTGTCATGTGAATTTTGACAACATGATGAAAATAAGTAGAAGAAGAAGTTTAAGAGGTTTACTGAAGATGACAAAGCCAAACAACATCATGTGCAAAAAATGCCAAAAAGGTAAAATGACAAATTCTAGTTTCAAAAGTAAAACCCATACATCTGATGATATTCTAGAATTAGTCCATACTAATTTATGTGGACCTATGAGGACAAAGAGCTATTATGGATATAGATATTTTATTCTCTTTGTTGATGATTGCTCTAGAATGATGACAGTCATGTTTATAAAATAAAAATTTGAAGCATTCAAGATGTTTAAATGGTATAAGGCTATGGTAGAAAAAAATGTGGTAAGGATATAAAATGTTTGAGATCAGATACAAGAGGAGAATTTATATTAGATGAGTTCACTAATTTGTGTAATGATCATGGTATAAAAAGATAGGTTTCTGCACCAAGAACACCACAATAAAATGGGATTACTGAGAGAAGGAACAGGTCAATAGTTGATTGTGCAAGAACACAGAGGATAGAGAAAGGCATCACCCAAATCTTCTGGAGGGAAGCTGTCAGCACTGCTGTTTATATACTTAAAAGAGTACAATTGAAGAAGGACACATAGAAGACACCTTATCAACTATGGTATTGTTAAACACCCAATGTAAGTTACTTCAAAATATTTGGTAGTCAATGTTATGTCTTAAAAGATGATAGAAATGGAAAGCTTGATGCCAAAAGTGATGAAGGTATTTTTCTAGGGTATTCTACCAAGAGAAAAGCTTTTAAATGTCTAATAAAGCTTCTAAAAAAATAGTTGAGAGTGCAAATGTGAAGATTGATGAATTTGTAGAAAAGAATGAGCTGGGTAGCACAAAAGAACTAGAAGACTACAACAAGTTTGTATATTGTGAAGAACCCATAACTCTACCAGAGCAACAGTGCTTAATTCCAGAACAACAAAATGTTACAACTGACAGTCATAATGCTATTACCAACGGTTGGGATAATGATCAAGATAAGGTGCAAGGTAATGAAGATCAAGCTGATACACAAAGAGTTGTACCTATACTTGCAAGATATGTAAGAAGGAACCATCCAGAGGATGAAATCATAGGAGATAAGAAAGTTGGTTCAAGAAAAAGAAGTAAGTCTTTAAACTCAAATTGTTTAATTTGTGAGTTTGAGCCAAAATCTATCAATGTTGCACTAGATAATGAAGAATTGATAAGTGCTATGAATGATGAGATGATCAAAGAGTTTGAGATTTCTATGTTTGGAGATATCAATTTCTTTCTTGGTCTACAAATCATTCAACAAAGTGAAGGTATTTTTATTACACAGTCCAAATACATCAAAGAGGTCTTGAAAATATTCAAGATGGAAGATTCCAAACCTGTTGGAACACCGATGGCTACTGGATGCAAATTAACAAAGGAAGACAAGACAATAGCTCAGTAAATCAGACTTTGTATAGATCAATGATAAGAAAACTCATGTATGTTGTACACACTAGAATAGATATTTCACATACAGTAGGAATTGTTGCTAGATTCTTTGCTAACCCCAAGGAATCACATATGACTGTTGTGAAAAGAATTCTAAGATATCTGAAGAATACTGAGGAATTTGGCTTATGGTATAGAAGAGAAGGCAAATTTGAACTAAAAGTGTTTACCGACACTGAGGATAGAAATCTTGATGACCAAAAGAGAACAAATAGAGGAGCATTATTTATGGGTGATAGACTTGTCACATGGATTAGCAAGAAGTAAGGATGCATCTCACAGTCTACTGCAGAAGCATAATATATTGTTGCTGCTGCAAACTGCTCAAATATTAGGTGGATCAAATAGTTGCTGGAAGGTATGCATATGAAGATCTTAGAACCAGTGATTATCTATTATGATAACACCAGTTTAATAAACATTTCCAAGAATCTAGTCATGCATTCCAAGACAAAACACATTGCAATCAAGTATCATTACTTAAGAGAACAAGTTCAAGAAAAAGAGGTGATACTTGAGTATGTACAATCAAAAGAACAATTGGCTGATATCTTCACCAGGCCACTACCCAAGGATACATTTGAGTACCTGAGAAAGAGACTAGGGGTCAAACCCTTGTCTAGCAGTCAATAAAAGACTGAAGGCTACATCAGCCTATATATTATTAGAATATCATTCATGTTGATGCAAGCAAAAAGGATGAACTTCAAAGCTACATCTATATACAGAAAGGTATATATCAGAACCTAGCACCAGAGCATATTGTTGTATTGCTGATGAATAAGGGAAATTCAAGGAATATATTATGGATAGAAGAAAAATAATTGTTTGACATTAATGTCAGATATCTGTGAGATATTTATTTGGCATTGTTGTCAAAGGGAGAGAATGTATCCATATTATCACAAGAAATTATTCATTATTAGATTACTCCAAAAAAGGAGAGATCATATACATAGGGAGAAAATTTGTATGAAGGAATCTTATACAAAGGAAGAGTTGCTGACAAGAGATAGAGACATCAAAGAAGAAGAACAGTCAAAAGAGAGAAATTGACACAAGAAGAGAACACATCAGTACAAGAAACATAGAAAGTTGTAAGAATCAAATCTAAGATAACACAGAGCTTATTGGCGGTCAAACATTTTTATCAGTTATCAAAACAAACTATTTGGTAATTTGATGAATCTCAATAATTGTATTTCATATTGTATTAGAAATAGTATAGTGTGATAATATAGTATGTTGCCATCAATGCCAAAGGGACAGATTGATGAGATGTAACTGATTGAATGTTTGATAATGTTAAGTTGAAGATGATGCAAGACATTAAATCAGTTAATGGTTTGTATTGTGATTGATGTCAACTTAATATCATCTATACGGTCATGTAAATAATGCCAAATACTTTAGAGAATCAATGGAACAAAGATTATTCTTTCAAAAATGCATAAAATTTAAGTATTCACTAAGTGACATACAACACCGACAGAGTGCACACCATCGGTCAAGGCAAAGAAAAAGTCATAGTAATGCCTGACAAGCGGAAGATAGTGTTTTCCAATGAATAAAAATCATAGTAATACACGACGAGTAAAATCCAAGGATGCCCAACGGACAAAGATCCTGAAGCTAACTGGAGTCACATCGACAGAACTGGTAGTTGTCACCAACAACTAACTACAGCATTGACCGACAGAACAAAGTTCCAAAAATGACAAAATATCTAGCTAGCAGAGCTTAAAGATATACTTAACTAGTTGTTTTATTTGGTTTATTTGACTAGAGTTAAGTAAATGATTTAAAGAATATTTGTACAGTTGGAAAGAAGATAACTATGAGATAAATCAAGAGTTAAAGTTGTAAATCAAATTGGGTAGATTATTTTTCATGCCAAGAATCAAGAATCAAGAGTCAAGAATCAAGAATCAAGAATTAAGGAATATCATGTCTATATAAGAGACAAGCATAATTCATTTTCATAAGCAATCACATACATGGGAAGGGGAGTGAATAGAAAGAGGATGCTGAAGAGAAACTGGTGAAGAAGAACTTCATACAGTCCTGATGAATCAAGCTGAAGGAGAGCTAAAGAATTTTGTAGACACCAATGAATAGTGAAGCATAGCATCACAGAGAAGAAAGTGTGGAGCACAAGGAATTGAATTGATACATTGATCAGAGAGGTATTATACTTAAATAGATCTAAAAATCTTCAATTCAAGTTGCATTAGAAACAGGTCATTATGTTTCAGTTTAACCATTAAAGCATTAAGTCTCTTAATAGAGAAGGACTTAACAGTCTTCTATAATTGAGGTATATCTTAGCAGATTGCCAAAAATTTTATCATGAAGATAGTATTGAGTGCCCGATACCAACACATAGTCAAAGAAGGAGGCTGATGTAGTTAGGTAGCACTAGATATGCTAGATACCTATTGTGCCCATAGAGGTTGATCAATATTGATAGCATATACATGTCAGATATCAAGTGATAGACTCATATTAAAATCCTCTAACAAGGTCACACCTAACAGTGTATTTGTAACCTTTAACACAGTTGGCTCTTAAGAGGACTCACTTCAGAAGAGTGAAAATTTGGGGTATCGGTCCCAGTGGTTTTTCCCTCAATAGGGTTTCCATGTTAAAATCCATGTGTTATGTGTGTATGTCTTATTACTTTATTGTTTTACATTTTACATATGCATTTTTGGATTGATTGGTATACTCTGCATATTTACCGAGTATCGCTAAACAGTTATTTACTGAGTATCGGTAAACAATTTTACAACTTATCGATTATGAAGGAGAGTAAGGACAGACAAGGTAAACTGACAGATAGTTAAATCATCATTAGTATTTCATGGCATACATCTTGTAGGGACTTAATAATATGAGGTTTATTGATTGGTGGTTAAATTTTAAAGCATAAAATTTGAGGCCACTGATTCACCCCATCCCCCTCAGTTATTACTAATATTAAGTAGGGATAAAAAGATGATAAGAATGAGGAAAAAAGCCCTAGGTCTGATAATAATAAGTAGGAGGAAGATATTGTCAAGGGTAATAAGGAAATAAGAATAGAGAAAGAGTCTGGGCATGAAGGTTGTGGCTACCATGATAATGTGGATATGGGGGAGTATCAAAAGCTAGTGGATACTAAAGAGTGCATTGCAGGTTTTAT
Source organism: Thuja plicata (assembly GCA_018584345.1). Taxonomy (NCBI): domain Eukaryota; kingdom Viridiplantae; phylum Streptophyta; class Pinopsida; order Cupressales; family Cupressaceae; genus Thuja; species Thuja plicata. The sequence goes on along the minus strand of MU227388.1, from coordinate 48,711 downwards.
AGGTATGGTGAGAAATCTGATTGATGATAATACTAACCTGAAAAAACAAGTTGAAATTATGAGGTCTGAAATTAATATTTTAAATAGCATGGGAATTGGGGAAAAAATTGTGTCTATTTGTTTGGAAGAAATGAAAGAAGCTGTAGATAACTCAGAAGCCTAGGTGGAATTTTTTAATAAAGTGGGGACTATAGAGAGACAAATTAAGGAAATCAAAGTTAAAGCTAAGGAGGATGATAGTGCAATGCAGATCAAGAGCCTGAAAACAAGGTCGAAAGGCTGGAGGGAATGGTGAAGAAAATTGGGGAGCAATGTTTGATGAGTTTAAAAGCTTATACTGGCCATGCAAAGATCCTGATGGATAATCTTGACCAAGAAAACAAGGAGAAATACAACAGAGAGATGAAGGAGGCTACTGGCCCAAGTACCCAAACAAGAGAAAGCACAAAGGAGACTAGTCCAAAGGTGGACAAGGAAACAAAATATTTCAAGAATTTTGTCAGTAATATGTAGGTTATGCTGATTGAGGCCCAGGAACTAGTGCAAGGCATGTAGCTTTCCTTTTTTGTTGTCTTTTTGGGATTTTGTTGTCCCTGTCTTTATTTTTATTATCTGTGGGACTTTTTTTCTCAATTTTTTTTGGTAGTTTCCTTTCCTTCTAGGTGCCTTGGCACAATTATTGATGTTCTTTGTTGAATATTTGTATTAACTCTTTTTAGGTTTTAGGTCCTTGTAAAACCTATTGAACTCTTTTACTTTGTAAAGGTTTTGGGTCCTTGTAAAGCCTATTTTTACATAATCAGAACAAGGAAATAAATAGAATAGAATAATGGAAACTAAAAAAAACACTTTTTTTTCTATTATCCTCAATGAAATGACATTACAATATTCAGAAAATAACATGCTATAGGCACATGGGCATTTTCATTACAATAATTTGCAATACAGAGCCACAATCTATCCTTCTGGAACTGAACCTTAAAATTCCCCTTCAACCATATATAAGTAGCGCAATTAACCACCTTCAAATATTTAAGAAATTAAAATTTTCCCATTATGGCACCCAACGGTTTAATTTCCTACCTTACCTTATTTTTCTCACTATTCCTTTTGTATTGAAACTTGATTCCTGAAGGCCCAACTTCTGAAGTCGATAACTTGTGAACCATTGAGTTGATTGGCTATTATGACTACATTTTGGAAACACCACAAAAGAATATACTCCCTTGGCTTGCATAGAAGAAGCCGATCAAATTTTGACCTCTTTTTTGCAGCCTCTAAGGCCTTCAAAACTAAGTCCAAAACTTGTGTACCTGCCCACCAAAATAGAAAATACAATATCTTCAAAATCAGACTTGATCTTGCCATGAAATTTTACTGGCAGGATTATATATCCAAAATGAAACTCTAGGAAATTTTTTTGAACAATCTATGCTTACGTGAAAAACTTACTAAAAATAGTAAAATTTCCAAAAATGGTAACCTTGTCCAAAGATAGCCCTTATCGAAAAATAGACAATATTTTTGGGTGATGCCATATTGCTCCTACACCCAGGATGCTCCTACATTAGCAAAAGGGTTTGGTAAATAGTTATAGAAACCCTACAAAGTTTGGTATTATTAATTTTTATGATCCAATCCAAGCAAATATACATTTATAAGTTTGGGGGGAATTGGAATCTTTTTTTTCAATGCTTAGTGTGAAAATTTTAGAATAGGGGGAGAATACATTGATAAATTACATTTATTAAAAAAGGGTGGCATTCCGAGAGAATTGTAACCACAATTGGAATTTTTTTATATTAAATATTATTTACAAATCTTATGCTCATTCATGCATCATAAAATTTTTATTCAACCATCAAACTAAGAAAAAAATGAGATCCTTACGAGCAGCCACACTGGAAACAACCAAAGGAAGACCAAGAGTTGCAACTTATAAATGCACCTTTTTACAATGAGATAAATACATCCAATGGAAGACCAAGAGTCACAACTTAGAATTCCACAAAGATGTCCCTCTTGGGATTTGAACCAGGGTCTCCACAATGAGAATTTATTGCTTTGACCAACTAAGCTAAACCCCTTGAATACCACAACTGGACTTTAGAAATTATGATTTAGTCACATAGTGGGGAAATCAAATAAAATATTCATTAGAGGACATTTTAGATTGTTTCCCTTCAACTTTAAATTATGAATATTTCCAATCTCCATATCAGACCATTATCCTATTCAACTTGACATTTTAAGGGAAGATAAACCTCTACAGTGTCCATTCAAATTTCAAAATATGTGAATGAAAAGTGAAGAGTTTTTTGGTTTAATAGATAAGTGTTGTAAAGAATCTCAAGTTGAGGGATCTAAATTGTTTAATTTTGTTTCTAAATTCAAGTTGGTAAAAAATAATCTCCTCAAAATAAAAAGGGAGCATTTCAAGAACATATTTGAAACAAAGATTATTTTAGAACAAAATCTCAAATAAATTAACAAGAAGGTGATTCAATGACTCATACATGTGTTTTAAAGAAAATGAATTGGTGAAGGAATATCAAAAAAAATTGTTAAAGGAGAAGATATTTTGGAGAGAAAATTTTAGAGAAACATGGTTGCAAGAAGTGGATAAAAACTCAAACAAGTTTCCAAAATAATACTAAACAAAGAAGAAGTATAAGTAGAATTAATTGATTGAAAGATGGAAATGGTATAATGAATGAAAATCCAAAGGAAATTGCAAAGAAGTCAAATTCCCCTTTTAATGAAATTTTGAATAACTAGGAGGGATTAGATAAGACATCTTAGGAAAAGATGTTTGAAAATTCCCCAAGGATGTTATTGGAAAAAGGCAAAAAATTATTGATAGAAATTTTCTCAACTAAAGAGATTACTTTATCTCTTGAACAACTTTAAAAACCAAATAAGGCTCTGGGACCTTATGGTTTTCCTATAAGTTTTTTTTATCTAAAATGCTGGAATATTTTAGGGATAGAATTGATGAAGGATTTTGAGCTAACAATAAATTTATTGATATTCCTGAGAGAGATCAACAAACCTTCATAGAATTAATACCAAAGAAGGAGAAAGAATTGTAATTAGATGAACTTAGACTAATCCATTTATGCAACACTATATACAATTTTTAAGCTAAATTAGTTGCAAAATGATTAAACAAGGTCCTTCCTACTATCATATTTGAAGAACAAATAGGATTTTTCCTTGGAAGATCAATATTTGATGGTTTTATTATAGCTCAGGACATAATACATTAGGTGCAAAAGACAAAGAAACCAAGCATGATTATCAACTTTCAAGTTAGATATAAAAAAAAGGCATATGATAAAGTGGATTGGAAATTCTTATGCAAAAGTATTGAAGCATTTTGTTTTTGTATATCATGGATGAATTTAATGTTTTTTTATATTTCTAGTTCAAGATTCTCAATTTTGATAAATGTTATTCCACATGAATTATTTAAAAGTTCTAGGGGCATTCGATAAGGGGATCATGTTTCACCCATTTTATTTATCATCAATGCAAAAGCGCTTAGACGATCCATAACAAGGCCTCACAAAATTTGAATGTTAAAGGGCATAAAGGTCACCTCTTTAGTCCATGGAATTATCTATCAACAATTTATAGATCTGACAATTCTTTTAAGAAAAGGTAATAGATCAAAATTAATTGAAATGAAAAAGGTGTTACAGCGATATTCTAAAGCATCAAGACAATTCATTAGTAAGGAAAAGTAAAAGAATTTTTTTTTCTTAAGATAAATTTTAGATTTGTGGGATTTAGGGAGGGAAAGCTCCCCTAATTATACCAAAGAATGTCATTGGATAAAATTATTAGAACCTCGAGACTATGGGATTGAGTAGGGGAAAGGAAAAATAGAAAAATAGATTTGTGGATAGCTAAATGGTTATCATGGGTGGGAAGAATCATTATTCTAAACAAAACTCTATAATCAATTACAATTTGTTTAATTTATTGTCTCTCAGTATCGATCTGTGCTTATCCAAACCTTATCAAGAACTTGTGGATAATCACTAGTTCTTTGAGAATTATTCCAATGTCCTTCAGCATTTGTCTCATCCAAACAACTTATGTATAGTTTATTACAGCAGCAACATACTCCGACTCAGCAGTAGATTGAGCAATACAGTTTTTCTTCTTGCTCAACCAAAAAACCTGCCTTTTTCCAAGGAAAAATGCACCACCACTTGTACTCTTCCTGTCATCCACATTATTTGCCCAATCAGCATCAGTAAAAGATTGCAATGTCAAATCTTCATATTTTTCATACCATAAGCCATATTCTAGTGTTCCTTTAAAATATCTAAAAATTATTTTCACAGTAGCAAAATATGTCTCTTTAGGATCTTCCTGATATCTAGCCACAATTCCAACTACAGTGGTAATATCTAGTCTAGTGTGTGTTAGCTATTGTAGACCACCAATCATTGATCTATACTTATTCTTCCCAACACTTTGAGTCTCATCACTTTCAGTCAGTTTGTTCCCTGTTACCATGGGTGTACCAACAAGTTTACAATCTTCCATTCCAAATTTCTTAAACATTTTCTTAAGATACTTGGTGTGAGATATAAAAATTCCATCCTTACTCTAATTAATTTTCAAACCAAGAAAAATTTCATGTCACCAATCATTGACATTTCAAACTCATTCTCTATTTCATTAGCAAACTTATTACTTATTTTATCATTGCCTCCAAAAATGATATCATCAACAAAAACTTGTATAAATAAGATTCCATCTTCATCAGTTCTTAAATACAAAAACTTGTATAAATAAGATTCCATCTTCATCATCAACAAAAAATTGTATAAATAAGATTCTATCTTCATCAGGACAAAGTAGATGTTTATCCAGTATTACATACCATGTCGTCGGTGCTTGTTTCAGTCCATATAGTGCCTTCTTCAGTCTACAAACCATGTTTTCATCATCTGTCAAAGGAAAACCATCAGGTTTCTCAATGTACACTTCTTCCTCTAGATCACCATTCAAGAATGATGACTTCACATCCATCCGATACACTTTGAAGTCTTTATGTGCCGCATAAGCAAGGAATACTCTCACAACTTCCAATCTAGAAATAGGTGCAAATGTTTCTTCATATTCAACGCCTTCTTGTTGTGAGTAGCCTTTAAATACCCTTCTAGCCTTGTTTCTTACTAATGTGCCTTGCTCATCCATCTTGTTTCTGAAAACCCACTTAGTGCCAATCACATTTTTGTTCTTAGGCCTTAGAACCAATTCCCAAGTGTTTTTTTTCTTTCTCTATTCTAGTTCTTCTTCCATGGCTTTAGTCCAAGATTCATCTCTACATGCTTCATCAATATTATTTGGTTCAAATTGAGAAATAAAATAGATCTCATCTATATCTCTAGATCTATTCATCATGCCTTTGCTTGCATCACCAATAATTTGATCTCCAGGATTGTTTTTCTTGACATACCTTGGTGTCTTCAATGTTTCAGTAGCTTCGACCTGTTATTCTTCTTCAGTCTCATTTTTTATCATCAAGGGTTCTTCAAGTTCATCTACAACTTCTCTTGTTTTTGTTATCTTACAACAATCATACATTCTTTCTTGAATTTGAAATTTTTCATCTATCCTCACATTGGCACTTTCAATCAGTTTCCTCTGTCTCAGATTAAAAAATTTATATGCTTTACTCTTAGTGGAATAACCAAGAAAGGTTCCTTCATCAATTCTAGCATAAAACTTGCCTATCTCATCATCTCTCTTGATATAACATTTAATACCAAATATTCTAAAATATTTCATAGTAGGTGCATGATGAAGCCATGATTCATAAGGAGTTTTATTTGTACCTTCTCTAATCTATATTATGTTCAATGTATACACAACAGTGCTGACTGCTTCCCTCCAATGAACATGTGACACATTTCCTTCCAGCAACATAGTCCTTGCAACATCTAATATGGTTATATTTCTTCACTCTGCTATCCTATTCTGTTGTGAAGTTCTAGGAGCTAAATTATGTCTATGTATTCCATTTTCTTCAAAGTATGTATTAAATAGTTCTTATGTGAACTCTCCTCCTCTGTCTGATCTTAAACATTTCATCTTTAAACTAGATTCATTATCAACTTTCACTTTGAATATCTTGAACTTGTCAAATGCTTCAGATTTCTCTCTCAAATATGTAGCCCACATCATTATAGAAAAGGAATCAACAAAAAGTATAAAATACCTTTCACCATAGTATGATATTGTTCTTGTAGGACCACACAGATCTGGCTGCACCAGATCCAACTTCCCTTTTGTTGAATAAGATTTGCTCTTGAAAGTGCTTCTAGTTTGTTTCCCCATAACAAATTCTCTACACATAGTGTTAGATGGCTTTACAATTCTAGGTAGATCTCTTACTGCTTTTTCCATACATGCCTTCACAATGTTATCAAAATTAACATGGCAAAATCTTTTGTGCCATAACCAACTGTCATCAACCTTTGCAATAAAAAAGGAAGCTTCAGATGTGTTCAATTCAAATACATTACCTCTTAATTCAAATAGATGTTTTTCTCTTGATAGAACATTTTCCGTTAATGAAGTTCAGTTGATAACCCTTGTCCACTAGTTGTCCAACACTCAACAAATTGTGCTTAAGTCCATGAAAAAGTAATACATTGTCATATTATTCTTTCCATCCAAGAAAAAAGATCTAATTCCAATAATAAGTTTAGGATTATTGTCACCAAATCTAAAAACACCACAATCATGTCTTTTCAACCTCACAAACTTATTTTTATCTCCAGTCATATGATGTGAACAACCACTATCTATGACCCATTTAGATTTATTTTCAACTCGGGACACTAATGCTTTTTCTTCATGCATAGGTTCATCATCTTTAATAGAAATAAATCCAGTTTCATCATAGTCTCCATCTTCATCATCAGATATACCTTCACTAGCATAATAATATTCCTTGTCCTTTGCGAACTTAGACTTGAAAAACTTAGGTTTTTGCTTTCGAATTCTTGTAGGACATCTAGATGCAAAATTACTGATCTTGTTGCATGAAAAACATTTCAAAGGTAATTTTTCCTCAAACTTACCCTTACCTCTCTTTTCTCTTCTTGCAATCAGTGCTATGATTTCATCTAGCTTTCTTTCTTCTTCCTATATTTGTTCCCATTCATCAACATAGTCTCCAAGTTCTTCTCTTAGGTCATTACTACTTGTGCTTGCATTTCCAGGTAAGAATATTTTTCTTTTGTGCGTGGTTGCTTTGAAGGCTGACTCAACCTTAGGTAAAGTATCTCCCAATTATAAGGCTTCAAATTTAGTCAGCTTTCCAATCAACATCTCTCTGGTGAAGTTCAGTGTCAAAGGTATGATCTCATTTATAGACTGAACTTTGGTTCTATATGCAGGTGTCATAGATCTGAGTATCTTTGCAATCACTTATTCCTCACTATAATTTCCTAAAAAGTTCCTAATACTAGTAACTACCTCATTAATTCTCTATGCATATACTCTGATGTTCTCATCTTTAGTGATTCCATCTTTGTCTTTTAGTTTTGTAACTTTGATTGCTTGGTAAATTTGTCTCCAACATATAGTGCGTCTAGTCTTGTCCAGATTTCATGTGCAGAGTCCAAGTCCTTTTCTTTAGTAAATTCTCCTTCTAATAGTGTGTTGATCAAGGATTTACTTGCAACCATACTGCATGAGGATAGCTTCTTTTGACATTCATTGGCTTTCTCTAATTCATCCTCAGTTGCTACATTTTCTTTCTTCTTTGTTATTATCTAGTAATCAATTCCCAAACATAGCAAATGTGTTCTCATCTTTTTCTACCAACTGTCAAAGTTTTTAGGATCAAACTTTGGACTATCCTTCTTGTATTAATTCATCTTCAAGCTCACCTCAAGTTGTTAAACTTTCTCTTTGAGGACCAATAGCTCTGATACCAATTGTTAGGAATAACACTCCATAAGACAACTGAGAGGAGGGGGGGTGAGTCAGTTGTAATCTATATTATTAAACTTTATACTTTATAAACCAAATCTACAAATGTAAATGATAACACAGTATATGCCAACACTATAACACAATGTTTGTTGTCGAGGAAACCCTGTTAAAGGTAAAACCATAGTAGGAATTAACACCCAAAAATAATGTACTGAGAGTATAGTATCCCTATTAAAAGATATTAGCCCTATTAGGAGCTTATTACAACATTATAGTACACATTCCCTGTTAGGAGACACACCTTGTTAGGATTCAAAGAAAATAGTAGGCTTGCTGCCAAGGCACACTGCCCAAAGAAGGTTAAAGGCACCCTCAAGGATTTACAATCTGAATCAAGTGTATAAAGAAAATACACATTCCAATGAGCTTCCTAATAGCAACTATCTTTGCTTGGTCAGTTCTAGTGAATTATCAACTCTACTTGTATCCAGTTGTCAACAAGCTTCATAGCCTCTAAACCTCTCTTCCTTTATCTTTCTCTTTCACACTTATCCACAAGAAATTGTCAATCATATATACCCTCCTACAATAATTCATTAGGTCAGCTAATTAAGCTTTCCTAATACACAATTAAATAGGTCAAGCAATTAAGGTTTTCCATCATAAAAATAATTACATAGCCCCTTACTAAGATACACACGGTATCTAAAAAAAGTATACAACATTTAAAATCCTTTACATATACCTCTAGATCTGGAATTCATGCTCATAATTAATTTCACATGCTACATGTCTAAAGTCAGCTAGGAAATAGCACTTCTCTAGAATACACACCACAACTAACATCGTCAGTATCCAATCAACAATCAAACTCAATCCATTACTCTACCATATGTCATCTATCCACCAGTAAGCTTGCAAGTTCTAAAATATCTTCGCCATAAAGATATACTCGAAACATAGAGACTTTCCCTGTCCAAAATCACAGTTACAGTCTAGAAAACCAGTCTTCACCAAATCAAATGTAAAGTAAAGCCAAGTGACCTTAGGAATAATGTCAGCACACATCCTTCTACATAAATCCAACTTTGATCATTCTGAATCACCCGTACAGTGTTCGTACATTCCTTCGAGTTAAGTAGCTAGTATGTCTTCTCTATAGAAATATATGTTGACATCAGTGACAAAACGTGAATATCAACAACATGATCAGTAATCAAAATTGATATCATCCAACATGGTGACATTTACTTGAGGGTGCAAATTAGAACTGTGTCAGAACAGAAAAATATTTTTGGGTTTTGTTCGTCTCTGCATTTATATTCCAGATCAAATCTCTGATGTTCTAGAGACTTAGTGTAGACCCACAAAAAAAACATTCTTAAGATCTGCAACATTTCAAGGTTAGTACTTTTCTCCTATCCATTTCAATTAAGATTATCAATCTTTCTAAATCCACCACACATTCAAATAAACAAATGGGTATTTTAGATCTTCTTCTTTGCTCTTATTTCCAAATGGTTGATTTATTTATGCATTGATCCTTCCTTTTAGGTTAATCAATTTGGATCTTTCATTTGTGTGTCTAAGGATAAAAGGAAAGAATCTCATCCACCCCTCAAATTTCAATAAACATTCTAATTTTAAGTGTAACAAAACATTCGATCCAATTTCTTATGTTACATTACTCTAACACCTCCCCTTAAGATAAACTTAGGGAGAAGTTAAAAACCTAGAAACAACTACTGAAAGCAGTAAATGGGTCTCGACAACAAGGCATGATTAGGTACCCAAGTACAAAAAAATATATCTATAAAGATGAGAAAATGAGAAAACCCAGTGAGAAAGCCCCCTCTCTAAAAAGAGATAAATTCTAGTGAAGGACTGATGACGCCTCCAAAATAGAGAATGTCCCAGAAAATAGGAACAAAGAATGAACATGTAGAACACATCTGAAGCATGAAGCTGCAAATACTGTGAAAAATAATTGTTGGAACCTCCACTGTAATATAACATGATCAGGTAGAGAAGACTGTAAAAAAATCCTGAAGAGATGATCAATCAAACATGGAAGGATGCCTCAAAAAAAGAATGATAGAAGAGTGTTCATATGCTAAATGATTAATCTCACTGAAATACATAGGTACTAGCCACTGTATCCACCTAGTACATAGGAACATATACTGAATACATAGACCACCCCATCAAACAAAGGAAGCATTAGAACCAACATGAGATACCTTGAAAATGCTGAGCAAGGAGAGGCATGAAAGGTACACTAAATTAGACTGTCAAGAAACACTGCATGATGAAGAACAAACAAACATATATAAAAGATGGTGTCATAGAAGGAACACTCACTTGACATACATAATGAGGCTAATGTCATGGAAGGAACACTCACTTGACAAAGGTAGATGGTAAACAAAGAAAACATCAAACCCCCCATGGCACTTTATAATATAGTGCGAGTACAATCAAGCACAAAATGTATAGGATCCCAAGCATGCATCATATGACACTTTATTCCAGTGCTTTTGCAAAAAAGAAAAGATACAAAAATAAATGTCTACAATATTGAGGAATGACACAATGTTGTAGAAACATGAATAGAAGCTAAAAAAATTTCATCCCATGAAAAAAAATGATCCCATGACCTGAAACATCCAAGATATCCACCAAATTGCAAAAATGCAAAAATATGAATAAAAAAACTTGGAACAGAATTTGGGTGTGGACCCATACAAGAAGAAAGAGAATGGAACCAACTTTCCAATGCCATATGTTAGTCAAAAAATGGAGTCTGAATGAGCAAGATATGGATCCCGGAGTACAAATAGGAACCCTAAATTTGATTAGAAAAAACCCTACAAGATGGAAAAATCAGAAAATCTAAGTAGAAAAAAAGCGTCTGTCTCAGAAAGAGATTTCTGGCGATATAAGGAAGTCAAAAATTTACCTTTGTTTTCTCCAGATAGAGCAAAACAACCACAGGCTTCTTATTATTGAAAAAAAAACAAGTTGTATGATGGTTTTGTTGCCGTCAAATTTAACCACACTCTCTGACCTGCGACCACTGACATGACTGCCTGCACATGCAGGCGTGCCTACACATGAAGGCATCCTTTCCAAAAGGTATGCACCTTTTCAAAAAAAAATTTAAAAAAATTAAAAAGCATTTTTTTCAAAATCCAAATAATAATTTTTGGTTTTTTTTCAACCTCTGCCTCGATTTCCATGCCAAGAAAATAGGTATATGCAAAAAGAATTTCCCTCAGAATGCAACGTTGGCCAAAATAGTCATTCCTTATATGGAAATATGGGTTTCTGGGCATTTTGAGAACACCCGTGAGGTCCATTTGTGCTCAAAGTGGTCTGAACAAAAAACCCCTCCAGATCCACAGAAAAATGTAGAAAAACCTTGAAACCCTTGGAGCTCCAAAAACTTTAAAATCTCAGGAACAAGGAGCAGCAACAGCAAGGCTCTGATACCATATTGGAGTTGATGAAAACTATCAACCGATAGCTCTCAAGAATCACCTGCTTGGAAACCTGTAATAGAAAAGAGAGAAGCAAAACGACTATGGAGGCAAAAAATCATAGATCGATGGAAGAGGAAACATCTTGTGCAAACAATAGAGAAAAAAATCTCAATGCAATAGCATCCTTAATTAATTAATAATTTACAAAGAGGGAATCCTTATTAAAGGATGCTGAAACCCTAAAAGGGAAACCCTAAAGGGGAAAAATCTAGGTTGCATAATAGTAATTATTATATGCCTAAAGTTTATCTCAATTAAAAGAGAGATAATAAGTGACTTAATAATTAAATCAATATTATTTAATTAATTAGTGGAATCACTTAATTACTCTAACAGTATCTACAATGTGTTCTATATTATTATAAGAGACTATTGGCTTTTCTAACACATCTGTTATTCTTCATAGCTAAAACTTTAACTCTATAGAAAGAGTTTCAAAAATTCACCACATCTATTGGCTCCTATTTGTGTAGTTTTTTATACCTACAGTATGGTGAGGACCATCAATATTGCTTATCCATAGAGAGGGGAAATTAATTTTGAAAACTCCCTTCTTGGTAAGTTATCTTCAGTTAAAATTCTTTTATCAATTGATGTAGCTTGTGGTTTTTAAAATGAGTGAATAGATGACTAAAATACTATCTTTCAAGGGGATCATGAGGAGGATGTTTATATGTTGTATCATATAACTTTTATTATTAAACCAATGGAATATATAATTTGTCGCTTAAAATGCTCAATTAGGTGACATAAATAGTCATAGAATGTATCAAAATATATATGCCTTCAAATTGAAATTAGATGTATTTAAGAATAAGGTGTTAGAATAGTCCCAAAGGATAACTGAGAGGGGGGGGGGGGTTGACTTAGTTATCTATAAATTTAATTATTTTTCTTCTTTAACATCAAAATACAACAAAGTAAATGCTTAATCAGATAACATAGTACACAACACACAATTTGATTATGGGGAAACCAAATGGTAAAAACCCCGGTAGGAATTAGCACCCACAATGAACTATACTTATTTATAGTAATCCATGTTAGAAGATATTTCAACCATATTAGGATTTTCACTTTACAATGCAATAAGTATAGTGACCTGGTTAAGGGTCGGACCCTATTAGGAGTCTTTTACAAACAACCTTGTTAGGGGTGGTGGACTCATTATCTAAAAGCTCACTGCTTAATGGTGAAGGCTACAACCTTCTATATAACAGATATGCACTATATTTGATGATGAACTATAGAGTAGACCTGATGTCTTGATCAGTTCTAGTGTATTACAATCTTTCACTTCTTCTTCACATAGACTCTTGATGAATGAACCAACTCTGATAATCTGCTCTGTACATCTTTCTTCTCTTTTCGTATCATTCACACTTAGC
>MU227387.1:2367086-2378101 GCA_018584345.1 Thuja plicata | reverse complement strand
AGGTAGATGTCATGAGAAATTAATAAGTTTGGAGATTTGAACATGGTCACCAAGTTCTCCTAATATTTTTTCATCATCTACAATTGGTTAACAAGCTAAAAGTTTTCATATTAGTCTTATCTTAAAGAAAATTTCCACTTTAAATTTATTTGTCCTTTAAATTATTTTAGGGACTCCAATGTATGTTATTAAGTTATTCTTTTCTTTGATTCTCGTATATTTTGAAACTTTTAAATTAATTTTTATGTTTATAATTCTTAGATTATATTATAGTAAGCTAATGATAAATTTGCCTTTGCATTTTTGCTCAAGTGCTAAAGCAGTGGACCACTATGAAATATGGCAGTGCTCCATGGTGATGAATTAAAGAAAATAATAAATTTACCTCTAAAAATTAAATAATCAAACTCTAGTATTGCATGTTATAAAAATTAAAGTGAAGGAAATGTCTATTAAAGAAATGTTATATGTGGCATAATGATATAAGTCAAAGACATCAAACAAGAATATAAAGAAAGGTAATAATTCATCCCACACCACACTAGCAATTAAATGAACATTGGAGGACTCTTGCTAGAATTGTGAAAAGAAACATGAGAATGAAGGTATGCTAGACTATTAACCTAGGGAAGACTAACCAAGGGTGTGTTGACGTGGAGCTTTATGTTAGTGGATATCTAGGAGATTAAGATAATAGTCAAGAGGTTAATTATTATACTATAATGTGTATCACATCATGTGTTTGTAACAAATTTCAATCAAGATGTTTAAAAAAGAAATAAAATGTCAAAAGGTGGAATCTAATTTTGAAGTTAATTTGTAATAGTTACTTTGGGAATTATAAAATCTTTGCATCATAACCACTTTTAGATTTTCTTTTTACTTTGCTAAATTTTGCATATTTAATCTTACATATATGCACATGGTTTTTTTAAATTTTCGTTTGAGTTTTGAGCAATTGGTTGTAATTCAAAATATTGAATGATTGTCAATTAATGATCCAAAAATATCAATTATAAAATTTAATTTACTTGCAGTGTTAAAAACTTATAATATTTTACAAAAGGTAAATATTGAAATTCACATAAGTACCAATGTGATACATGCTATGGAATATTTCTAATACCACAACTATACTCTTCAAAAAAACCATAGATAATTGTTGACTACTTCCACCTTGCCATTATGCATGTCACATGATCTAAGTGCAAACAATAACTCAACTCAATCCTATAAAAGAACTTACTTGTGTGAATAATTATTGACTACTTCCACCTTGCCATTATACATGTCACATGATCTAAGTACAAACAATAACCCAACTCAATCCTATAAAAGAACTTGTGTGAATAATTGTTGACTACTTCCACCTTACCATTATACATGTCACATGATCTAAGTACAAACAATAACCCAACTCAATCCTATAAAAGAACTTACCAACTCAATCCTATAAAAGAACTTACTTGTGTGAATAATTGTTGACTACTTCCACCTTGCCATTATACATGTCACATGATCTAAGTCCAAACAATAACTCAACTCAATCCTATAAAAGAATGAACTTGTGTGAATAATTGTTAGCTACTTCCACCATGCCATTATGCATGTCACATGATCTAAGTACAAACAATAACCCAACTCAATCCTATAAAAGAACTTACTTGTGTGTCTTCACCCATGATCTTGATCAAAGTGATTAGGTTGCACTTATCAAATTCACAGTAGTATACAAGATAAAAATCAATCAAATCTTTAACTCAAAATGCCAATGTTTTTTATTAAAAAGCAACCAAAATGAGGGGGCTGACGCAAAACAACAAACAAAGTCGGCACGAGAAGTGTCATACTACCAGCACATAACCATCAACACCACACCCTCGACCTATCCCCTTCTTTAAAATCAAAAACCAAAAACTAGTGACTACAGGCCCCAACTTCACCACGAAATTGGTAACCAGCCTATGATCACGAACAGGTTCCAACTTCACAATGAAATTGGTAACCAGCTTGTGAACACCAGTAACAGAAATGCTCTAAGAAATCCTAACATTAGCATACAACCAACTATGATCAGTCTTACGGCTAACAGAGTTAGAAACACAGTAAAAAAACAAGCCCTTATCGGCCAACCACCAGCAACTTAAGATAAAGAACAACATAAAAAGCTCAAAATGCCAATGTTAATTATTTCTACTTTTTCTCTTACAAATTATTATTAAATTAATTAATTCAAATTTCACTTAGCCAAAATAAACTAAAGAGTGTATGGGAACATGCCCTTAATGCCCCTTTAACAATTAAATAAAATTATATTGCCTATCCAAATATTTTCAAAAGGTTTAATTTGCAAAAAGTATGGTAGACTAAGGTAGTGTATTATAAGACCACCAACTTTCAAGTGTTTAAAAGGAGGTCTCATAAATCAAGTGTTAATAGTGAAAAACAAGATAAATTTTAGTGAAATTTTCAACATTTGCTCTTGCTCTTCATGATATGCATATTTTATAATAAGAAACCCAAAAAAAAAAAAAAAAAAATTAAGTGTATCTCTTTGCTAAGATTATCCTTATAATTTTATTTTTTTTACCATTTATCAAATATATAATATATAATATATAATTTTAGATATTTCTTAAAAAATAATTTTATAAAAAATATATAATATATAATTTTAGATATTTCTTTAAAAAATAATTTTATTAAAAAACTATTTTTCTTTTGTTATTTATTTAAAGCACAAAGTATGGAAGAAGTTAGTGTATTCATGAGACTGCCAGTTTCTTTAAATGTCAGCGTTTAAAATTTTATAAACGGTAGTAGTATAAGAGTGGCATGTGCCACAATTTATAAACGGTAGTAGGATAAGAGTGGCACGTGCCACGTAACACGTGGCACGTGAAAAAGCAATTGCAAGTAAAGACACAATAGGATTCGAGACCAACAATGGAGGCAAACTTCAGTCTGATTGCGAGGGTTAGACAGATAGCTTTAGAGGAAAAGTGACAAGATGAAAGATTAAAAACACCTTCAACGCCATGATCCGATGATGCTGCAGGCGGTCAAGATGATCCTCCTCGAAGATAAATACCTGAATTTTTTAAGTATAAATACAGAACATATCTTGAAATTCATGTTTTTCACTTTGGTGCTGAAGGCTCGAAGGAGGAGGCAAGATGGGCAATGACAATACATTTGGGAGCGGGCTTTCCTGCTCAAGAGGTATGCTTGACTCGAGTTTATTTTCGAATTGTTATCAGTTTAATCCACAACTTTTTGAGACAGGTGAAGGAAGAAGTGGGACCGTCCGATCTGCAAAATTGGCCACAACATGACCAAACAGTGTAGCAGAGCAGAAAACGTTTTGAAGCGTGTGCAATTTTGTTTGGATATACAAAGACCTAAATTGTAATGGTTATATTTTTGAAGATTAAAAAGAATGAAGAAAATTTATAGATCTTCACTGTAAAACATTTTTATCATATCAAAATAATGGGTGCAGGCAATTTACCGATCAAAAAATTATTACATTATCTTCATTTAGCACAGAATTTATTTCTGCAGATTGGTTTTAAAATTAATTAGTTTCAACTTTTCGTACTTGTGACAGAAATATCTGTACTTAAACTTGTTGACTTAGTTTCCAGAACATGTTGGATTTAGGGGCAAATGTGTTCGTCTTGATTTAAATTTCATGATTAGTTGAAAAATATAACTTCTACTTCATTGTGTTTCGGAGGTCCATCAACTAGTTTTGCTACGATGCAAATACCAGGTGTTCTATCAGCTTAGCAACATTTGTCAGTATCATTAAGGATGTACTAGAATGGTATGTTTGGAGCAGGGTATAAATATACATCAAAAACTAATACAAATCATATTTGCAACCAATATCGTTTTAGGAGCTTTAATGCACGCTGATGCTATATGCAATGAAATGAAAAAAGAACTCGTCACAAATTTGAAAGTTTCGAGGCATACGCATGTTAAACAAAGCAGACTGTTTAACAATTGAGTGAGCTTTGACTTCTATGTATGCTAAATGTAACAGAAAGCTTTGACAATTTGGTAAAATTTGAATGTAATGTACGCTAAATGCTGCAGAATAAAGAGAGAATATATAAACCATTTAAAAAATACTCTAATAGAAGACTGCAAGAATTGCTTGACAAGAACAAAAAAAGCCTTGTTGAAAACCCCTACGATTAAATAAATGCATCATATTCTCAGAATGTCCTAGCCTTGTTATAAAAAGAATACTCATTTATTTCCGCTAAGGAAGTACCAGAAATCTTTTACTTTCCTTTTTAACTATTCTGCAGGCAAAGGATGATTTATTTAAGAATAAGCAGTACAATATTATAAATTGGAATGCTCTCTATAAACAGAATTAGTGTTATTATGGTAGAGAGACAGCTAGACAAAAATCTGTCAAAAGCTTCGGCTTAAATGACCTATGAATTTATTCGGAATATCATATCCTAAACCAAAAGACGAGAGTAAAGTAACTAAATTCTATTTCTCTCTCCGTTGCACGGTCAGAGAACCGTCTATTCAATAATCATGCAGTTGAAGCCATGTGCACGATCAAATCTATGACTCGTGAACTGCATACAAAACATAAACATAAAATTAACACCGTTGCATTTCGTTGCTCAAAGCCAAAAACCAAGATGGATCAAGAGCGTGAAACAATGCTGATTATTAAAAATTCCACAGAAAGTTTTCAAATCTCTACTACTAATACTAATGTTCATCTGTAGAAACTTAAAAGCCTTGATGTTGAAGTATGGTAAAATTGATAGTCACCTGTAGCCCCATTCGTTGTCATACCATGACACCAGTTTCACAAAATTGTCATTCAATGCTATTCCTGCCTTTGCATCAAATATGCTTGATCTACAATCATAAAACATAGTATCAGTCCTAAAAACAATATCATAGTCCACTAAAGAAAAGGAATGTATGGATTGAATAAATGTAACATACCGGCTGTCTCCAATAAAATCTGTAGATACAACGTCATCCTCTGTGTAACCAAGGATTCCTTTCAATTTTCCTTCAGATTCCTCCCTGCAACGAAAGATATCAAATAAGATCAGTTTTGAAAAGTCTTCCCCCTCCCCCCTTAAAAAAACAAATTTAGTGTTAATTACTTACTTGATGGCAGCCTTTATCTCCCCATAAGTGGCAGACTTCGCAAGCCTAACAGTCAAATCCACAACTGATACATCTGGTGTGGGCACTCGGAAGGACATTCCAGTCAGCTTTCCATTCAGAGCTGGTAAAACCTTTCCAACAGCCTTCAAAAATCCGGTTGTAATCAAGATCAGCACAGCTACGTGGACATTTCAAATTTGTAAAACTAACATAAACTAAGAATCTGAAATCCAGATAATCAAAGCCTACAAGTTTATTTAAAACAAGAGACCCGTATACAAAATCAGCTAAAAAGAGGGTATATTTTGAAAGGTTTTTACAGGACAACAAAAAGCCTCTCATAGATTATAGAGAGAATGACTTCCTGTGACATGTATCAGAAGAATTTATCATAGCAAGACTGAAAGGCCTACTCTAGAAGTTTGAATTTTAGAAACAAAGCTAGATTACATTTCATCCTGATATCAAAGCCACAAACTGCACAGTGTCGCCTAGAAGGAAGAAATGAAAGGATTTATCACAACTAAATCAGATATTATTCGATGCACATACTAAGTCGGCAAAGAACTGGTATCATATTTTTTCTTCAGTGTCTTGGTTGGAAATTACATTAGTCGTGAGTGCCCTAAAAGGCAAGAAATGCATAAGCATAGTTCATTTGGAAGTGGTAACATACCAATCATGGGCATTAGATATACAAAATCAATAAATACTGTTTATCTTGCAGACAGCATTATCTTAACTTCATTTTCCCGAAAGTTTTCATTGCAAACTTGAAAATATCAGACCGAACTCAAACCATTTTCAGAAGAACAATTCCACAGATTTCTATGTAAATTTCTAAAATTAAACTTCAAAACTATCAAATATGAAGCAATAAAAGAACGTATTTTTAATTTTATATTCACTTATAGCAATGTGGACAATTTTATATTCCTACCTTAGCTGCTCCAGTGCTGCTAGGAATAATGTTGAATCCAGCACCTCGGCCACCTCGCCAATCCTTATTTGATGGTCCATCAACTGTTTTCTGTGTTGCTGTTCACAAGCAAAAACAGAAATAGTCAGTGTAACTTGCAGATAACCTGATAAAAAGATGGCACGGAAGGTACACTTAAAAAAGAATGGGACAATAGAGATTGGCATCAGTGCTTCCACTGCAACGGAAGCAGGGCTAGCATTCTAAGAATAAGGTAAGTTATTTTTGCATCAATGAGAGCTAGTGTAAGAGACCTGTGATGGAGTGTACTGTTGTCATAAGACCTTCAACAATGCCAAATCTATCATTTATCACCTGAAAAGGAAAAAATAATTTAAAATTATTTTTCTAGATTTTTATCTCTAGTAAAAATACAATGTTTTTCATTTGTAAAAACTAAATACATCTGAAAATTGTATGATTCAAGTATTTAACATATTCTTACAAACCTTAGCCAAAGGAGCCAGGCAGTTGGTGGTACAACTTGCATTTGAAACAATGTTCAAATCAGATTTGTACTCGTGCTCATTAACCCCGACAACAAACATAGGAGCATCCTTGCTAGGAGCTGAGATGACTACTTTTTTAGCACCACCCTGAAAATGACCAACAAGAAAAAAAAATTACTATTTCCTGCTACCATAAATAGTCACCCTAAAATCATTACTCAAGTTCAACACTCTAGCATCAATATAGAGAATTATTTATAAACTTAGCAAAAGAGACATAATAGTTATATCGATATCCAAGGTATAGCCTGTAGGATCTATGAAACAGCAAAATGACATATATGAATTGAACCATAATATCCTACACATGAACTGCATTTAACTTTAAGATTATCCACAATCACATTCCTAATTCTAGAACAACTTCAATGTAACTATATAGTTGCTTAAAAAGAATATCAAATACCTGATTTAAGAAAATTATTAGACACTGATATTTTCAAGGTACATTACAATGAATTAGCAAGCTTCTGGTAGAAAACTGTGTGCAAATTTTTTGTAACAATGTTTGAAATCACCTTCTGTGATTCCTTCAAGATGAAGAAAGAAATTTTTTTTTGTAACGATCTTTCAAATCACATTCCTTGTTCCTTCATCAGAGATGAAGAAAGCAATCTACCAAAAGGATTGTAGAATGATCCTAAATGCTGATGCTAAAAAACCTTGCAGTCTTCTACCAAAAGCTTGCTAATTCAAAATTAGAGGTAAAAAATGGCATACCTTCAAGTGCGCAGCTGCTTTCTCTTTATCAGTAAAGACTCCTGTTGATTCAACCACATACTCTGCACCAACCTGGCCCCAGGGGATTTCTTCCGGATTTCTGGAGAATTGAATTCGATTAGATATGTAAATAAGCATTGTATAACAACACATCAGATAAACTCAAAAACTGTCCCCTGTAAACTCTCATAGAAGCTTATCATTAGACATTTAAAAATGACTTACCTGCAGCCAAATACAGCTACGTGTGTTTCACCAAAAAGTAAAGTTTTTTCATCCTTGACCTTAACTTCATGTTTCTTCCACTGGCCATGGACACTGTCATATTTGAACATATAGGTCTGATTGTAACATAAACAAAGAAAACAATAATGAGTATTCAAAATGTGATTATGCCATTAGTCAGTTAAAGAAATATATAAAGGCTCGTAATAACATGCTTCATCATGGAAAGTGTAAATCCTTGTAGGAAAGGAATCACCAAAAGAAAAGGATCAAAATTTCCTATATCCCTATCCTTTAGAAAGTTATGATGATGCCCATAAATTTGGAAACCAATATATAATGACAGATTCAGAGCTTGCATTGAAATCGAAGTCTTCATTGTTCATTTGTTATAACAATCCTATATGTGGATTAAATTGACAACACTTAATTCTTTACCATTCAAAATGTGCCTACAGATTACTCATAGTAGCATTGGCTCAATGCCTCTAATCTCGAAACAGTAGCCAGTGAACAGCACAATGGTTGAATTTTAAATGAAGCTGAGCAATCGCTCGAAATCCCTCTTTGAAATGAAGTAGAGATGATAACGCTAATTAATAGGGAGAGGTAAAGAAATACGGGGGATAAATAGTCAGGAAGGGATTGCAATCGATAAAAGAGGACCTTACAGAAATCCTGGCGTGAAGAGAGTCAATGACTTTATAAAGTGATTTTTAATTTCAATTGCAATTCAGGCTTGACTGGATAACTAAGAATCGTAAATTCTAGAAAATAAAGAAATATTCTCTATCTGTTACAGTCTTACAGACTGTACCCACTATCAGCACTTCAACAATCTTAATAATTCCTCAAATTATTCCTATGAACAGATTATTAAAAAATCAAATTTTACTAGTATCACAAAAAAAAGAGCTTGATCAGAAAGGCTTCTGGGCCCAAACAAATCTATAATAGTATCACAAAAAAAACAGCTTAATCAGAAAGGCTTTTGGAGCCAAACAATCCACTTTGCCCCTAACAACTGTTTTAATTCTTTTTCAGCTGTTTCCGATCAACCGATCGAGAGAGTCAAACATATAATTTATTCAATACGGAGACAAAGCTCAACAAACATACAATTTGGACTACAGAAACCCTGAATTAAATCCACAAAAGATCAATCCCCTGAGTCACATACCATGTACTCGGTTGTAATGAAAGGATCGTTCACTGCAACGAGCTCAATATCATCGCGCAGCAGAGCCACACGGGCTACCAATCTCCCAATTCGCCCAAACCCTGGGCAAACAAACAAATGAATAAATAATCAGCGAAAGTTTTGCTGAAGTCAAAGAGAGAGTATCAGAATCCTCTCTCTCCGTGATCTAAGAAGTGTATTTGAGGCGGTCTACTTCCCCAAAAAATTAAAAATGTTCAAAAAAAAAGTACAAGAATTTTAACATCGAAATCGTTGAAAAATATCACGAATCCTAATAATCCAAAACGTCAATGTTAAAAATACAGACATGAATTTCATAAAAATACTTGAATGTACAGTTGAAAAGATATTTTTGATTCATTGATTAAAATAACAAGATTTCAAACAAGTGATTACCATTGATGCCGATCTTGATCTTTCCAGTAGAGCCTGCACACAAGCACAACAAAGCACACACAGATTCAAAACAAATTCCTTTCCAATCTTCCAAAAAAACAAAACACAGCAGCCAGGAGCAAAGATCAAAAGCTCACCCATTGTCAAAGACTAGAATCGAGCTTCCGAACAAAAGATATTTACTTCGTTAGGGTTGAAGATACAAAAGGCTTTCTTCTCGCGTTGCAGAAAGCAAGAAGCGAAGGAAAGGCTAAATAGAAGAGCAGTACATCGGAAGACGTGGGGAACAAGGTTTTTCCAGATGGCACTCTGGTTTCCCATATTTCCCAAGAACCGGAATATTCAAACATTTGCCGCGGCAGTCGTAACGAAGTTTCTAGTCTGTACATGTGTTGCTGACGTGGCGTCCAGTGGGAGGATGAGATCTCTTACGTTGTTTTCAACGTTTGTGACAGGTGGCGTCGTTGATGACAGAGTGGCGTTTTATTATCCGTTCGGTTGCTCAAATAATGGTGTGTGACGGAATGTCAGAGGGAACGAGTTTATCCGCAGCTGAAATATAATAATAGTAATTATTTTATTATTAGTTTTTCAACGTCTTTTTGGACGACGGCCGCCCACTGAAATAGAAAAAAAAATGGAAGGTGGTTTTGGAAAAAGTTGGTCGCAACAAATTAGAAGCTTCTTGGCCTGTGGAAAAACCGAGGCTTATGTTCAAATATTGTATGGAACTTTTGTTTCCCTTCTTGAAAATTGAGAGTTGAATTTGTTTTTTATAAACTACAAGGAATTTATATATGTAAATTAATATCTTAGCATTACTTTCATATGAATTCAAAAGAGATATTTTTCTATAATTTTTTTATGATTTGATTATTTATCATAAAGAGACTTCAATAATTTTGTTCATTTTTTTAAGTTCTTTATAGAAAAAAAAATACAGACTTACATGAAAAAATTGTAATGTGTTGATTGTTAGATAATGGAAATTAACATTATGTATATGTTTTTTCAATTAAGGGAACATTTCGATTGCATGAATCTATGTGAAGATTGGAAGTCAATAGGATATAATGGGGTGGAAAACAATGAAGATGAACATGGCTTTGGATTCGGTGAGTTAGTGTTAAAGAAACTAATCATAGAGAATAATTGTACCCATGTGTAATTAACATTCAATTCTAAGGAAATAAATGAAATAAAAACTATGTAAATGAATAAAATTAAGGGTACGGATCCCTAAATAAACTAAGAGTTTTTCATGATAGGAAATACCAACAATCATAATGAGAGATAATGTCACAAGAAGTGAAAGGCTCATACATGTGAAATATATAGAAGACTATAATAGTGCCTATATGATTGTAATGAAAATATAATTTCTTATAATTTTCAAAGATTTTATAATAAGACATGGTCCATACATATAATTGGCACATATTTAGATCCCATTTGGAGGGATTATTCACATAAGTATGCATAGAATATATATTGAGCTATTATGGAGATATTCATTATGTACAGCCAAAATCATTCACATGGTTTCAATAATCATTGCTAGGAATTTCTTCTTCCGAAATCATGACCTAGAGTGTAGATTGTTCCTCTATCAATCCATGCTTGTATGACATAAAAACTCACTAGTGCTACCAAGTTTTTTTACCATTGATATTATTTCTCTTAAACCAAAATCTATAACTCATGGAACATTGTGTACGAGTAAAAATTTATTAAATGAAATTTTAAAAGTGTATTACTAAACTTGCACTGAAACATTAACAATTTATTACAAAATTTGCTAGAACATTATATATATATATATATA
>MU227387.1:2348583-2358840 GCA_018584345.1 Thuja plicata | reverse complement strand
GCAGTAATGATATAACTCTAGATGCATTGGTTGGAAGGCTAACAACTTTTGAGTTGGACAATTTTGACAATTATTCTCCTAATCCTAGCAATTTTGAGTCTGCATTCAAAGCTAAATTAAACCTTGGAAAGATGGATAGAAACTCAAAAGGAAAACAAATTGACAGTGATAGTGACAATGATTCTGATGATGAAGATCTGGAAATCATTAAAGCACTACTTACAAAGAGAGCTGCCAAAGGAAAAGAACAGTACAAAGGAAGAATACCATTGATTTGCTTTTCATGTGATGAGGTTGGTCACATTGCTGCTAAGTGTCCAAACAAAGAAGACAAAGGTGAGAGAAATTTTGACAAGTACAAAGGCAAGAAAGATTTGAAAAGCTATAAAAGCTACAAGGACAAAGGTAAGAAATATTGTTATATTGCAAAAGATTCTGATAGTGATGAAGATGAAGATGAAATGGTTTACATTGCTATTAAGGATGAGTCAGACAATGAACATAATGAAAAGACTGCACTTTTCTCTTATATTAGAAAAAATGACACTTGGATAATTGATAGTGGTTGTTCTCACCACATGACTGGTGATAAAACTAAATTTGAACATCTTGAGCACTATGATGGTGAGAGTGTCAATTTTGGGAATGATGAAGCTTGCTATGTGAAAGGTAAAGGTTGCATTGCTCAGACTGAAGGAATCAAATGTGATAATACTTATTGGATTAAAGGACTAAGGTGTAATCTACTAAGTGTGTCACAACTGAATAACATTGGTTTCAAGGTAGAATTCATGAATGGTAAGGCCAAGAGCCTAGATGGTAAGGGAAACCCAGTTGGAATTGGCAGGCAAACAAAAGGTAATCTATTATATCTTGATCTCACTGAAAGTTCATGTTTTATTGCACAAGTAGAAGAAAGTTGGTTATGGCATAAAATATTGTGTCATGTGAATTTTGATAACCTGGTCAACATAAGCAAGAACAAAAGAGTAAGAGGTATTCCTATTTTGAAGAAACCTGAATGGCAATATGCAAACAATGTCAAATTGGGAAGATGGGAAAAACTAGTTTCAAGAGCAAGAATTACAATATTGAAGAAGTCTTGGAGTTAGTGCATACTGATCTGTGTGGACCAATTGGAACAACAAGTTACATAGGAGAGAAGTGTTTCATTCTATTTGTTGATGACCATTCCAGAATGATGACTGTTATGTTTCTCAAGGACAAATCAGAAGCTTTTCAGAAGTTTAAGTGGTACCTTTCCATAGTTGAGAAGGAAACATGAAAGAAAGTTAAATGCCTAAGATCAGATAGAGGAGGTGGATTCATTTCTAATTAATTCAATGAATTCTGCAATGAAAGAGGAATCAAGAGACAAGTATCTTCCCCAGGTACACCACAGCAAAATGGGATAACAGAAAGAAGAAACAGATCTATTATGGATTGTGTAAGAACCTTGATGATTGAAAAGAATGTTGCAACTAAATACTGGAAGGAAGCTATCAGCACTGTATTTTACACCTTGAATAGAGTTCAACTAAAGAAAGGTACTGAGAAGACGCCTTTTGAATTATGGTATGGCTATAAACCCAATGTCTGTTATTTCAAAGTATTTGGAAGTAAATGTTACATCTTGAAGGAAGCAAGAAATGGAAAATTTGATGTAAAAGGTGATGAAGGTATATTCCTAGGCTACTCCTGTAAAAGAAAAACATATAAATCTTTGAATCTTGCTACTCATAAAGTCATAGAAAGTGTACATGTAAAGATTGATGAGTTTGCAGAGAGAAGTGAAGAACAGAGCAGTAAAGAGCCTGAGGACTACAAAAACTTTGTGTATTACGAACCTGATACTATACCTAAGACACAGGAAATGGTGATTGGATAACAACCATGTTAACCACTGAATTCATCAGCACAAACCATTTTGCAAGCTGTGCGACCCGAGCTGCTAACTGTTGAAACTGAGTCACAGACAGAGGGAACCGAGTCTCAGACTGAAGAAACTGAGTCATAGACAGAGGGAACTGAGTCGCACACAGAGGAACCTGAGTCTTAGACAAAGGCACCTGAGTCTTAGACAAAGGCACTCGAGTCTAAGATAGTGGAACCTGAGTCTCAGTTGGAAGAACATAACATAATGTTTGAGCATGGTGAACCAAGTGGAGCAAGCCCAAAATCAAAGAGGAAGGAACCTATACTTGCCAAATATGTCAGAAAGCATCATGGACCTGAGAAAATAATTAGAGATCAGACATAATGTATAATGATAAGGAACAAACTTAAAGGTACATGTTTAGTTAGTGAAATTGAACCTAGATCCATTAAAGATGCGTTGAATGATGAAAGTTGGATAGAAGCCATGAATGAAGAGATTGAGCAGATAGAAAAGAAAAAAACTTGGACTCTTGTACCTAGACCAAAAGACAAGAATGTGATTGGTACTAAGTGGGTTTTCAGAAACAAGATGAATGAAAGAGGTGAAGTTTCTAGAAACAAAGCAAGGTTAGTGTGTAAAGGATATGTTCAAGAAGAGGGTATTGATTATGGAGAAACTTTTGCTCCTGTTGCAAGACTTGAAGGAGTCATAACTCTTCTGGTATATGCAGCACATAAAGGATTCAAGGTATACCAAATGGATGTAAAATATGCATTCTTGAATGGAATTCTAGAAGAGGAAGTCTATATTGAGAAACTTGAAGGTTTTGTTGATCCTAGCAAAAGGAATATGGTTTGCAAATTGCACAAAGCCTTGTATGGACTGAAGCAAGCTCCTAGAGCCTGGTATGAAAGATTGCATAGTTATCTGATAAGCATTGGATTTTAGAGAACTAATGACAATAGTATCTTTTACATCAAAGAAGGACCTCAGAACAAGATACTATTAGCAGAGATATTTGTTGATGATATACTACTCACTGGATATGATGATTTATGCAAAGCATTCTCCGAAGCTATGAGTAAGGAATTTGAGATGTCTATGTTTGGAGAAATCAAAATTTTTGTTGGTTTACAAGTTCATCAGATGAAGGATGGTATCTACATTACTCAGTCTAAATACATCAAAGAGTTACTGAAGAAATTTGGAATGAAAGATTCCAGACTAGTTGGGAAACCTATGTCTACTGGACATAAGTTGTCTAAGGATGATGACTCAAAGGAGGTAAATCAGACTACCTACAGATCCATGATTGGTAAACTTCAATATGTTGTTCACACTAGACCTGATATTGCATTAGTAGTTGGTATTGTTGCAAGGTTTTCAACTAATCCTAGAGAGAATCATTTGATGGTTATCAAAAGGATTCTGAGATATCTTAAGGGTACTGAAGATTATGGATTATGGTATAAGAAATAAGGAAAGTTTGATTTGAAGACTTTTACTGATGCTGATTGGGCAGGTAGTGTTGATGACAGAAAGAGCACCAGTGGTGGAGCATTCTTTCTTGGTAAGAGGTTAGTCTCTTGGACCAGCAAGAAAAATAATTGCATTTCTCAGTCTATAGCAGAGGCAGAGTATGTTGCTACATCAGTAAATTGTTCAAATATCATATGGTTTAAATAGTTGTTGTCGAGTATGAAGGAGGAAATCAAAGAACCAATTATTATCTACTTTGACAACACTAGTGCTATTAACATTTCAAAGAACCTTGTGATGCATAGTAAGACTAAACATATTGCAATAAAGTATCATTTCTTGAGAGAATTGGTTCAGGACAAGGAAGTAAGGTTGGAATATGTGAATACTAAAGAACGAATTGTAGACATATTCATAAAACCTTTACCTAAGGATGCATTCTTGTATCTTAGAGGAAAGCTAGGGGTGATTCCCCTAACTGAGGCTCACTAAAGCACAGATTAGTGATGCATCAACCAAGCTACAGTCAAGATCTAAAAAGTTGATGCAGATTGTTATAGCTTATTGCATATGAATCAGTACATTAGGTACACTACAATTTTGTTGTATAGAGTCTTTGGCATTTGGATGTCAAAGAGGGAGAGATTATTGATGTCATGCTTAAGAAATTATTAAAGGAACAGATTATTGATGACAGAGTGAGAAATTTTATCAGAAATAGAGATTGATGTAAGAGGGAGAAATCTGTATTTTAGTGATTGTGAAGACAGAGGGAGTTTTCTGGATGTGAATAAGAATGAAGCTAAGGACATTAATAAAATTTTATTCTTGTTTCTGTTGCTTTATAATTCTTTGTATTATGACATGTTGTGTTTCCATCAATGCCAAAGAGGGAGATTGTTGAAGACAATTATTCAATTGTGTATTGTCATTGATGTATACACAAATGTCTATACCTAAACTGAGCACAGTCAATGTATGCCAAGTTCTCTCGGGCATTGAAGAATACTCATATATCAGCCAAAGTGATTTTTCAGTTCTAACTGAGTTCACTCGGGAAATACAGTAACAGTCGGGCATTGAAGGATTACAGTGTTAATCGAGTTATGCATTTAGTGTCAGCCGACTAACAACAATTTACACTTTATGTTTAATTGGTTATATGCAGCTGACAGACTTAAGTTTTATTGTTTGTTTGGAAGCTTATTCAAGCCGACTTGACAAGGCTTATCATATATATACAAGGTCAAGTTTGGATTGAGTGTGTGTGTGGAAGATTTCTTTGATATGAAGAGTGAAGGCGAAATAAGATGGAATTTTGATTAAGGACAGAACATCCAGACAGAGCTGCAATAGAATATTTGATCAGTGAGGATGCAGTTTAAAGCCAAAGTAGAGATCTGAATCAGCAAAGGCAGTTGCTTCTTCAAATAGGTCAATCCATTGTTACTCTCTAACAATTGTAGCAGTGATCCAAATCTCTTTACAGAGTAGACTTAACAGTTTTTCATAAATCCTCCCACAAGGTGGCATTTCTACATTGAAGTGTTTAAAGACCTCTAACAAGGCCACTCCTTACAAGGTGATTAAATCCTCTAATAGGGTCACACCTAACAGTGTGTTTTGTAATCTTTAACAGGGTTGGCTCCTAACAGGGCTCACTTCAGAAGAGTGAAAAATAGTAACTAGTTGCAATTGGTGGTTTTCCCAAATTGGGTTTCCATGTTAAATCTTGGTGTCATCTGTGTTCATGTTATTTGCTTTATGCTTTATGTTTCTACACTTAATCACTAAAGGATAATCATATTTAATATATTAAGATTGCTTTGTTAACTGAGTAACAACATAATATGTTTGTTAACCGAGTAACAGTGATAAGTTTGATTAAGACATCTAAGGGACTTGGATTTGTTTTTGTGGTAACTGATTCACCCCTCCCCTCTTAATTACTCCACCCATTTCCAACAAAACCAACATATAGAAGAAGACATATAAAAATAGAAGGAAGACAATGTGATTCCTTTATCACCTTGTGTCAATGGAGCAACAAGGGTCGTTTAAAGAAATCTAAACAAGACATATAACAAGCAACACATCATGGGGGAAGCACATAATGAAAAACAAGCAAACAAAGTAAAGGAAAGGTTCCATTGTACAAGAGGATCTAGTCAAGTGTATTTCCTACCCCATATCTCATTCCATAGTGTTTAGGGAAGGTGGTTAACTCGTGAGAGGAGCAACATCAAGCACAATAGAGGGAACAATAGACAAACAAGGACCCTATTTTGTAGAAAGGTCACTATGTTCGGGGTTAGTAGCAATAGATAATTGTTGTGAAAGCATAGTTGGTAAATCATTATCAATATCAATAGTCTCATACATATCATTAGAATCACTAGCATGCATATCATTGTTAGTATTCATGAACATCATCAAGAGTATCTTCTTCATCAAGATTAATCATAATAGAATCCAAGATACAAATAGTATTGTCATGTTGTTCATTTTCACTTTGTTTAAATTTACTTCCTCCATAGGCTCGAGTATGGATTGGTCGAAGGAAAGTGAAGTACGAGGAGAGGTATGAGGTGAAGAGATGGTTTGAGAAGCACGTTCACGGGCTCAAGCACGATGTTTGTGACATCGATCACAAGCATGACATTTTTATTTAGTTTTTCTAGATATGTGGGGTGGAATAGGATCAATCAACATCGGTTCCATATCTTCTTTAGGAGGAAGAACAGAAGGAACCACACTAGGCTGAGAGACAATAGGAGGAGGATGCATGGAAGAAATGAGAGGTGGAACAAAAGCACATAAAGGAGGGATAGGTGGTGTAGGAAGAAGTCGAAGACTAGGATCATCCTTCAGTTTGCTTAATTCAAAAATATTTTGGATCTTAAAGGCTTGGTGGGATTGGAAAAGATAATCAGGACGAATTCTAGCTAGTTGAGGCATAGAGGGCCAAAAGACATCAAGGTTAACCAAGTCACGAGGTACATAAGGCTGATAAAGACTATGGTTAGCAGTCACAATTTCTCCATTATAAGGAAATTTAAGACATTTATGAACAGGAGAAGCCATGACTTGCATGGAGGAAAGAAAAGGAAGACCAAGTTTAACTTAAAACTGATTGGATGTAGGAATGACAAAAAAAGTAGTATCCATTGTTTTACCACAAACTTCCACAGGAAAGGAAATGGAACCATGGGGAGGATAAAGAAAACCATTGCAATTTTGAATCAAAATATTAGATTTATCATAGGGATCCTTATGCAATTCTATACTAAAAATATGCTCTTTAGTTATCACATTTACCACGCAAGTGGAATCAACAATGGTACCATGGGAAGGAATACCATCAACCCTGGTGAAAATATAAAGAGGACCATCAGGTGCAGTAATTATTTCAGCAATATCAAAGGTAATGCAAGATTGGGGCTGAGGTTTAGGTTGGACATGCTCAAAACGGTTAACAACATGGTTGGCTTCTTCAATGTTTTCATCATAAACAATGTTTGTAGAAGAAGAAGGTTGCACAATAGTATTGGTCGAATGAGATAGAAAATGATTGGTGTATATTTGAAAATTATGGTTAGGAGGTGCAACTAATTTATTTCCATGAATAACATCACCATCAATAGATATAGCATTAGAATCAATAAGGTCTTGGATTGTGTGCTTCAAAGAAAAGAATTTTTTAGTATCATGGACAGTTTGACGATGGTATTGACAAAAGCATTTGGGATAAAAGGATCAAGGAAGAGGTTTGTTTGGTCAATTAGTTTAATAGGAGGAAGTTTAATAACACTTGTTTTATTGACTTCATCATCAGATTATGTAAAGTTAAAAAAATCAGAGTAAATTTATGAGAAGGTCTAAAAATAGAGGATAGAGGAGTCACACCTTTGGATGTTGTTGACACATGTTCTCTATTGTATTAGATGATTTTTTTATCTTGATGTAATTATTAGGTTTATGAAACTTGTTGGAATTAGATGCGACATCACTCTTATCAATGGGAACATGAACCATTGGAGTGTTGCTCTCAAATTGACTCACTTGTAGTTGATGATGATGAAGCACTGCACATAACTGTGTAAAGGAAGAAAACACGGTAAGGAGAATCTTATCCCTAATATATTTTTGTAAATTAAAAAAAATATGCATTTTATATCAATATCATGCACAAGATAAGAAATCTGAGCATACAAATGCTTAAATCTATCAATGAATCCACCAACTTTTTCTTTAACACCTTGTTTACAATACATTAAATCAATCAAAGAAATTTGAGGACCAATGTTGTTTTGGAATTGTTGGATAAAGGCATTAGCAAGTTTGTGGATGAAATCAACAGAATAAGGAGGAAAAGAAAAATATTGTTGCAAAGCTTTGTCTCTAAAGGTCCTAGTGAAAAAATTAGTCATGAGCCTATAGTCATGAGAAAAATCACTACATATGGTTTGAAATATTTTAGCATGAGTCACAAGATCACCTTTACCACTATAAGTCTCAAGATGAGGAATATCAACATTTTTTAGGAGAACAAATCAGATGATATCTAAAGAAAAAGGGTTCACAATATCACATGTAGGAATATGGAACTTGGATTGAATCAAGGAAGCAAGTTGTTGCAAAGAAGACATAGTTTGAGCAAGGCTATTAATTGTGGAATTGGTGGAAGAAAGGATAGGAAGAGAAGTGTTTGAAATGTTAGGAAAGTGGTTGTGAAGCGGAAGGAATATTTGAAGGAGCATGAATCAAATTAAGAGCGTTGTTGGAAAGGGAATTGGAATATGAAAAGGGAACATTATGATAAGAAGGCGTGGATGAAGGAAACGAAACACATGGAACACTTGTAAGAAGTGAAGGAATAATGGTATTAGAAAGACTCGCGTATGTAGGATTAGAGGATTGAATGGAGGTTTTAAAAAGCAATAGAGCATAAGTGGAGATGTGAGGAAAAGAAGTAGAGATAGGTAAAGAATTTCCAATATGTGTAGTTGATGGGGCATAGCCTAATTCTTGAGCACATTCAGAAATAATTTTAACATTGCAATCCACGAGGTGGGAAATGGTATGCAAGAGGTTAACACCATGTTAATTATTATGAATAAGGTTCCTTAAGGCCTCTAAAGAAGAGATGGTCTCATGACTATGAGTTTCTTGAGCTATCCAATGTTCCAATTTTTTAAAATCTTTAGTGAGTTTGTCAACTTGTGCAAGAGCAACTCTTAAAGCTTCATCTTCATCATGAGAAGAATGAGAAGAGTTGTTATCCGCGAGAGGATTAGAATCATGAGGGAGCATGTTGGTTTCATAAATATCCCTAGGAAAGAAGGGAGGTTCAGGGTCAAAGGAACCCATGACTCTATGACTTCTTCTAACTGGAATTCTATAGGTTGGAGTCAAAGTGACAAAGATCATGCACAAAGGTATGGTAAGAAAGGAAAATGCAATGCAATAGGAAATGAACTATTAATGTAGAAAAGATGAAATGAATACAAAGTAGATCCTATGTCTAAGAACCACAATTCACATTAACAATGCATGTAATGAATCTATGTTATAATGCAAATAAAATCTAACTATCCAATCAAAAGGATGAAGCAAAATGTAAGACGCCAGGTTCAAAAAAATGTAACATATAAAAAGGAGAACCCAAAAATGTGGGGAATTTTGAGTTCACCAAGTTATGATGTACATTAGGCAAAAGAGGAAGAAGAAGGCGAGGATTCCCTCAAATATAACCCTTGGAGGACCCAAATCAGATTAGCACAACCAAAATGGATGTAGGGGTACTAATGCAAAATCTGAGTCCTTTTAGGGGTTTCAATTCAAATGTCTCTTTTCTTTTTCTTCCTTGGATGTGTTTTTCCCTTTTTGTTTATGTTGTTTAGCTAATTTCTTAAATGAAATGCAAGTAAATCAAGTATGTATGAAAGTATCAATAGTAGTAGATATAATCAAAATGAATGATATGAAATGAAAAAGAAGGAATATACTCACCTTGAAGATAAATGAAAGATGCAAGTTTAGATCTGGAAAATGATTGTCAGGCTGTGTTAGAAGCTGAAACTGTGTTGGATCTGGAATCTGGAGGCTAGAATTCGCTGACTGTAGAATTTTGGAGGTCCCAAGAATAGGTCAACTTCCCTAGTCTAGGTTGACTTGGGATATAGGTTGAGGTCAACCTATACCTGATAGACTACAAACTAAATTTTCTGGTGTGAGACCGAACATGTAACTCCAAATCTGCATGTTCTGAGTCTGGAAATTCAAAAGTTTGTGAATTTGATCCTGCACACAAGAAAAAGGGAATTTTTTTGGGGGGGAGGGGCTTGCCTTGGTCAAGCCCCCTTTAGGAATTAACCTTGAAATGAGATAAAGAATGTAAAGGATGTAAAAGTAAAGACAAATGTTAGTATTCACCTTGCTTGCCCAATCTCTGTGAATGGATTCGAATCTTCTATCCACAAAGATGTATGAATACTTGTATGTAGAATGTAGAATGTAGGATGTAGAATATCTTCACAAATGAAATGGAGCTACAATCACCAAATCATAGACCATGGATGCACATGTACTTGATATGCTTGAATGGAGATGGGTGTGTAATGCAAGTGCCAACGTATGTAGATCTCCTTCTTGTATGACCTCCACCTAAGATCAATTTAGTTTTGGTGATGATTACAGAGAGTTAGAGAGATTTGAAGATATGCCCATACAACATAACAACATAACAAAGCAGTTGAACAAGTAGCGATGATTTAAGGAGTATGTCATGGAATCTTGGAAAGCTAAGTTGGATTATGATTTTGGATAACCTATATTTTAGTTATGTAAGAGCACCGACTTTGTATTTTCTCTTTACATTATTAATTCTATTTTGTATT
>MU227387.1:2318510-2348533 GCA_018584345.1 Thuja plicata | reverse complement strand
CTAAGTGTTGCCATCAATGCCAAAGGGAGAGATTGTTGGCAAGTGATAGTTTTGGTATGGTATGAGACACTTATGGGTTGTCATTTATGGCAACACATCTGGTATATTGATCGCTTGGAATGAAGTTCTGTTTTGGAGACACAGTCTTCAAAATGACTAAGTACAGAAGCAGAAATACAGAGTATAACGGTATTGTTTTGGATAGCGAAGATCAAGTACGACGTTTTATGACATGCGAGCTTAGAGGAAGATACTATGGAGTATGTATGACCTCCACCTAAGATCGATTTGGTTTTGGAGATGATTACAGTAAGTTAATGAGATTTGAAGACATGAGCAAACAGCAGAACGGCGTAACAGAGCAGTTAAACAAGTAGTGATGAATCAAGGAGTATGTCGTGGACTCTTGGCAAGCTAAGTTGGATTATGATTTTGGATAACCTATATTTTGGTTATATAAGACCGCCGACTTTGTAATTACTCTTTGCATTATTAATTCTATTTTGTATTGAGAGCCGACTATGTAATAATGATTTAGAGAGCCGACTTGATGATGATAAAGATATATATATATGAAGACTTTTTGTAAAGTGAAGGTATGATGAGGAAGCATAAGAGATAAGGAAGGATAAATATGTATGCGAATGGCAGATGTGAGAGCAGAGGTTGACAAAGATCATTGAAGAGCTATGACTAGAACTATTTAAGCATTGCAGATGCTTGTTTTGTTCATTACTGAGAACATTTTGTAAACAAAAGTTTCGTTGTAAGAGCTGTAAGCTCAGTTGGCCCCTAACAGGGTGTTGTATACCTTTAACACGGTTGCTATTCCTTTGACAAGGAAATGTACTATGTAATATTCAGCTCCTAACAGAGCTAGGTCTCCTAACAGGGACATTATACTTTAGTGCATGCTTGTGGGTACCATCCCCATCGGGGTTTTCCCTTGGCCAGGGTTTCCTCGACAACAAATAATGGTGTTATGAGTTTTGTGTTATTTTCTTATGTTCTTTTCATTTATGTAAGCATATGGTTTATTTGGAATTGGTTTAAGTTTAATTTAAAGTGCTATAATACTGATTCACCCCCCCTCTCAGTATTACTCAATCCTAACAATTGGTATCAGAGCTATTGGCCCTTGAAGAGAAAGTCTAACAGCTTAAGGGAGATCATAATGGATTCAGAAAATTTGCAAGAGAATTTTGAAGCAGCACTTGAAGACTTTGATAAAGCAAAAGCAAAAAATGGTGACTTGAGATTCAATTTAAGAAAAGCTGAGGGATTCGTCAAGATACTAAAGGATCAGCTTGAACTTTCCAGAAATCAGAGACAAGATCTTATGGTTCAGATAAAAGAAGATTCAGATCAGATAAAGCAACTTGAACACGAGAATGATACTTTGAAGCTTGAGAATGAGACAATGGCTAAACAGATTCAACAAGAAAAGAATGCTAAGAACAAGACTAAAGAAGCTTTGAAAGATGCTAATATTCTGATGGGACAAATGAAGATTGACCTTGACCATAACAAGAACAAGTATCTAGAATTGGAGAAATATAATCAGATCATAAAAGGTGAACTTGTTGAGACAAAGAAACACATTGCGAAACTTCACATGAGCAGTGACTTGATTGATGAACAGAGAGATAGACAGAAACCTAAAGGTGATATGACTGGTATTGGCTTCAATGAAGCTGAATGTTCTAAGAATCAAGAAGAAAAATCTGATGCAAAAATTGATGGAGAACACTCTATTCTTGAAGAACCTAAAGAACATATCAGACCTTTCAGAGGTAGATGTTTTTGGATGTAACAAGTTTGGACACATGAAGAGAGATTGCAGAGGTAATACCCCTTTCAAAACTTTTTTTGGTTATTGTTTTAATTGCAATGCATATGGGCACAAGAAAGCAGAATGCAGGAAACTTGATCAATCTAGATACAAACAAGATTACACCAGAGAATAATCAGCAACTAAGATCACATGTTACAAATGTAATAACCTTGGACACATTGCAAGGAATTGTAAGTTACAAGTTAATCAGAACAGAAAACCTCCTATATGCTACAAATGTAACAATCCAGGTCATATAGCGAAGTTTTGTAGGTATAATGGGGTGAATAACAGAAGAGTACCACCTACTGTGGATACAAAGAAGAATAACAGTGATACTTGTAAGAGTCTTGCAGAATATAAGAGTGATTTTGACAATTGTTTCAAGAGAGCAGAAGATAACAGCAGTGGTAAGGTATGGAGAGTCAAAGAGTCTAGTGAAATATTGGTTCAAGGAGAGACAGTAGATGCTACTGGATCTTCGCCTGATGCTAACAAAGTAGAATCGACCTAAATGGCTGATCATGGCCTTAGGGGTAGCATTGGATGAGCACAGCAAATTATATCCAGCCCCTGATTCTGAGGAGTAAGCTCCAACGAGCTTAGTTGTGATATTTGCAGACATCATACAACTTATATCTATGAGCGTAACATCGGCCGATGCATATTCGGTGATCACGGGATTTACAATTGACTGGACAGTGCACGATGTTAAGTATATCGGGTAATGTGTATCTTACACTTAACGATGAATAAAAAGACATCTGAGATACCTACTTCTTCACTATTTGAAGAGCAGCGACCTAAGGAGAACAGAGATCAGAAAGTATCAAACTATCTAACAGCTACATTGCGTGATCGATCAAAGCGGGAATTCAGAATTCAGCGTAATTGAGGTATTTACATCATCTACTCATATAGAAGCTATGGATGCACCTTTGATTTAAGATGTTGTAGATCAACCTAGATACAAATTCAAGAAACATCTGTTTAAGTCTTGTGAAGACAACCCTGAAGGAGCATTTTCTCAAACACCGCACAACATCTTGCATGTAGAAGATATTAGTGCATACATTCATTGCAAGTATGATATGTTAGGTGTTGATGAGATTTCTACAGAAATGGAATACATGACTGATAATGGCAAAATGAAGGAGGAATACAAACACATAGATGATTTGAACATTATGAAAATATTGGATCTATATGGGTTCAACGAAGATGAATGGTTCAAAATCTTACTTAGCAGAATTCATGATCAATTCGTCTGGATAGGAGAGCAACCTATAAAGATATGTAGTCAATTGATTCATGAGATAACTGGGTTAGACAACACTCGAGTTATCCCTGTGGTTGAGAAGAACATAAAGAAAGAGGTTGAAACCCTAACACATTCTAAATGGGATAGGCGAGCTATGACAGTGAATGATATTTTCCTACAGGATGTCAGACTGATTGCTATGATACTTGGATACAAATTCTACTATAGCAGTGGACCTAATTCAGTTTCTGCAAGAGTCATTATGATGGCTTACAGGATGGTAAAAGAAAACACTAAATATAACCTATGCGAGGTTCTGGCACAACAATTCTTGGAAAATGTAAAACTGATTCAGAAAGATAAATCTACGACTTTTAGATTTGGCTCACTCCTAGTTCATATGTATATCCACATTGAGCACAAGTTTCCAGGCATGCACCCTAGAGCATGGAGAGAAGGGATACCCATTGGTATTCAGACATCACAGAGCTACCAAAGAAAGAATAGCACATGGGTTGATGGTGAATTGTTTGGCATGATCAAAATTCTTCAGAGGCAAATGAAAGAAAGAATCAGAATTCCTGAAGAGTTAGTTGAGAAATACAAGGATACAATTTGTTTCATGCTTGAAACTGATTGTATATGCTTTGAGGCAGTTGTACCTAGAAAGAAATGGTGTTACCCTATGGGTTATGAAGTCAGTTCAGAAGTTCTAACTATGCAAATTGAACATGTGTTGGCATCTGAAGTAGATGCATCTGAGGAGAGATGGGGCACCTATGAAGAAAAACCAGCTAGAGTCAGAGAAGAGCAGACTAGAGGGATGAGGAAAAGAAAAGTAGAGAACATTGTTGATGACTGTGGAGCTAAGGCTGGTTTAACCAAAGAAGAGATGAGAGAAGTAAGGAAGAAGATAGCGAAGAGATCTTCTGGGTTGGCAAGCACTACTACTGCAGCCCTTCCACCTCCAGAGATTGAACAAGCAACTAGTCCACCTTCTACAATAATTGATGTAACCACCCCTTCACCACCACAGAAGACATCGCAGGAAGAGGCAGTAAAGCTAGTACCTCGGAGAAACACAAGATCCACTAAACCGGATTCACCTCCTAAGGAACAGAGGACTGAAGGAGAAGAGAAGAAAACCGAAAAAGAGACCTCAAGTGACAGACATGTATGGAAGCCTGATTTGAAGATGTTGGAGAAGAGAGCTATTGAGCAAGGTAAGCTAGTTTCAGTGGACAAATACTATGACAGGTATGAGGAATCTGATAAACTGAAGATTGAAGCCTTAGTAGTAAATCATTTACTTGTTTTCAAGAAGAGTCTACTAGAGTTAGAGGGAAGTATACCTGAGGAACTACATGGTAGACTGGAAATTAGGAAACAACTTGCACACATTGAAGATGAGGCTATTAGAAATCAAGCTATTGATGACATGTTGCCAGTAGTTTCAGTACAAGAGAGAGAAAGAATATTGGGAGCACTAAAACCCTTATTGAGAACCAAAACAAGATTAGTAAAAATTATGGGAAGTATGAAGAAGTTTTAGAAGAGATTCAGAAGGCATTGGATCAGATACTTATGAGTGATATTCCTGAGAATACTCCACCTCCTAAACATACTACGCCTACACCTATAGGAATTGGTGAGTGTTCTAAGTCAGCTAAGGTAAGCGTAGAGAATAGCGAAGATACCATGCAACCAGATTTCTATGTTTTTGGTGTGCATGTGACCCTTGACACTTCACTTGATGAGAAGGACCCATTTGCAGGAAATATTGATAACACAGTGGCAAATGAAATAGAAGAACAGAAAGAGGAAGAGCAGAAAGATGAAACTGAACAGAGAAGTGAGACTAATGCAGCAAAAGAAAAAGAGGCAAGAGTTGAGGTAAAACATGAACCTGACACATCTTCTACTCTATTGTTGACAAATAAGGATAAAACTTTAAGTACTGATGTTGACAGTATGGATGAGGATGAATTGATGAGACTATCCTTCATGGCATTCACAAAAGCAAAAGAGAGATCTGAACAGAAAGGAGATAAGAAGACTAAGGTAATCACAAGAGCAATTAATACTGTGAACAAACTTCTCCCAGTACCTATTGTATTTCAAGGAAAGGATGAAGCAGAAAATCTTAGTTTGGCACTAGATGACTTTGATAGTCACTATGAATGAGTCTTTAATGAAGATTGCTAAAGAGAAGGCAAAGCAGAGTTATCAAGAGAAGAAGTTGAAGGAAGTTTGTCAGTCTATTTCATGGGACTTGGGCATTCTGAGAGCAGCTACATAAAAGGCCAGAAGTTGTGTCACACATGGAAGGATGATATACAGCTATTGTATAAATACTATCAGACATATTAAGAACATTGAAGATATTTTAGCAAAGGAAAAGACTACACTGAATAGAATGATGGACAGTTGTGAGACCTCCTCACAATCTATATTAGAGATGGACAGAGAAATAACAAAGATCTATGACAAGATGAATGTATTGGATATTGAGAAAGGGAGTCATGACAAGATTTGGTTTGTTGAAGAGTCTAATCACTCCTAAGCTATCGATTCTTGAAGTTCATCAATCTGATATGCAGAAGACTGTTGAGTCATTGACACATTCTACGCCCACAGACCTAAAGGCAGCAGAGACATCATCCTATGCACTGAATGGACTAATTCATGTTAGTCAGTTGTTGATTGATTCATGGACCACAGAAGTGAAGATCATGGAAGATACCTTCCAAGATGTACTTAAACTGGTGAGCAAGCACTGAAATTCTACGTTTTTGTACATTTTTTATGCACCTTTGTCATTATTGTCAAAGGGGGAGAAGAGAAGAAAAATGAGTGAGAAGAAAATGAGTTACAAATATATATATATATATATAGAGAGAGAGAGAGAGAAAGAAGAACAGTGAGTTTGGGACACTTAATCATTTTTCGCTAAGTGTTGCCATCAATGCCAAAGGGAAAGATTGTTGGCAAGAGATAGCGGTATGAGACACTTATGGGTTGTCATTTATGGCAACACATCTGGTATATTGATCGCTTGGAATGAAGTTCTGTTTTGGAGACACAGTCTTCAAAATGAAGTACAGAAGCAGAAATACAAAGTATAACGGTATTGTTTTGGATAGTGAAGATCGAGTACGACGTTTTATGACAGTCGAGCTTAGAGGAAGATACTATGGAGTATGTATGACCTCCACCTAAGATCGATTTGGTTTTGGAGATGATTACAGTAAGTTAGAGAGATTTGAAGACATGCGCAGACAACAGAACAACGTAACAGAGCAGTTGAACAAGTAGCGATGAATCAAGGAGTATGTCATGGACTCTTGGCAAGCTAAGTTGGATTATGATTTTGGATAACCTATATTTTGGTTATGTAAGAGAGCCGACTTTGTAATTACTCTTTGCATTATTAATTTTATTTTGTATTGAGAGCCGACTATGTAATAATGCTTTAGAGAGCCGACTTGATGATGATAAAGATATATATATGAAGACTTTTTGTAAAGTGAAGATATGATGAGGAAGCATAAGAGATAAGGAAGGATAAATATGTATGAGAATGGCAGATGCAAGAGCAGAGGTTGACAGAGATCATTGAAGAGCTATGACTGGAACTATTTAAACATTGCAGATGCTTGTTTTGTTCATTACTGAGAACACTTTGTAAACAGAAGTTTTGTTGTAAGAGTTGTAAGCTCAGTTGGCCCCTAACAGGGTGTTGTATACCTTTAACAAGGTTGTTATTCCTTTAACAAGGAAATGTACTATGTAATATTCAGCTCCTAACAGGGCTAGGTCTCCTAACAGGGACATTATACTTTAGTGCATGCTTGTGGGACATAATATGATCTACTGATTCTTGCTCATTCTCGCATAGGGGAACCCACTAGGCCCTTCATAGCCCATTTTTATAAACCTATTATTTGTTAGAATTTTATTTTGTAAGCCAATCCACGAGAATAATCTAGCATTCAGAAAGCAATTTTTATCCCAGCACAAATGAAGGGGAAGATCAATCTTCGGTCTAAGTTGTTTTTTGATTAGTATATTGTAGTCATCTTTGGTATTATAGTTTCTTGATTTTGATCCATTCCAGACCAACCTATCCTTCTCCTTTTTTAATGATATGCTTATAGTTTGCAGAGTCTCAATTAGCTTCTATTTTTCACCTTCAAGGATATCAATATTTTCCAATGATTTCCATTTCCAACCTAAGGTCACATCTCCGTTAGAAGACTCCATGTAATTATCATCATATTTTCCCCATTGAGTTTCTGATATTCTTCTGTAATTCTCAAAGTTATAGTTACTACCTATTTCCTCATAGCCTCCCCACAAGTCATCCCATAATAGGGATTTCCTACCATTACCTTGGTTCCAAGTTAATTTTTCCATAATAATGTTTCTGCAATCTATCATGAAATTCCATATACGAGATCATGTAGGAGGGTTAGCAATTCTAAACAATTTTTCAGAATCCATTCCTCCTAAATATTTATATCTCAAGATTCTAACCCACTTTAGATTAGGATTACCATACATTCTCTATATGAATTTAGCCCATAAAGCCTTGCTTTGTTCTCTGATGTTTTTTAACCCCAAACCCCCTTCCTCTTTCAATCTACAAACTTTGTCCCAGGCAATTAATGTCATATTTTTAATGTCTTCAGTTCCCTACCAAAGGAAAGTTCTGAGGCTTTTGATAATCTCATCTTGTTTCTCTATTGGGATGTTCATGCAAGATAATTGGTAAATGGGGATTGCCGAGAGAACTGGATTTAACATAGTTGCCTTCCCAGTTGAAGATAACCATTTCCCTTTCCATGATTTAGTTTTTTCTTGATTTTTGTAATGATGTGGTTGTATAGCTCCTTAGATCAGTTTCCTTTATCCAGGGGAAGGCCTAAATATTTGCAGGGCAACTCCCTTTTTTTTAAAGTTCAGGATCTTTCATATCTCTTTTTCTATGTTAGGATTAATGTTAAAAAAAGAAGAATTCTTATTTTGATGCATTAATATCTTGACCAGACACTTTACTATAAGAGTCTAGAATTGTTTTAAATGGTCTGGCTTCAACTATGCTTCCTTCACCATAAAGCATTGTATCATCAAATTTTTTATGAGTTGTAGAATCTAGGTCACTGGTAATTTTAAATCCTTGAATTTGTTCCTCTTCCATGGCTCTGTGTATTGATTTACCTAGAGCTTCAACCATTATGATAACGAGGAAAGGAGAAATATGATCTCCTTGTCCAAGTCCTCTTGAGATTTTGAAGAAACCTTATGGAGATCCATTAACTAGGATAGAGAATTTAGGACTATATATGCATTAAAAAATTAAGTTACTATGTTGTTTTGCAAATCCAAAAGATTCAAACACTTTACAAAGAAAGTGCCAATCTGCCTTGTCATGGGCTTTACTAATATCAAATTTTATCAGCATACTAGGCTTCTTATTTTGTTGGATGGAGTGAATAGCTTCTTGTGCTATTATAACCCCATCATAGATATATCTACTAGGAACAAACCTTGTATGTTCCTCACTAATGATATCGGGTAAGACTTTTTGAATCCTATTTGCCATTGTTTTGGTCAATGTTTTGTGAACTGTATTGCATAGAAAAATAGGTCTAAAGTCGTCAAGATTTACTACTTTATCCTTTTAAGGTATAAGTGTAAGAAAGGTGTTATTTACCTCTTTTAAGAGGTTTGCAGAGTTTCTAACCCCCTCAAGAGCACTTACCACCTCATCCATTATAAAATGTAAACACTTATGAAAGAAGAGGGCTGGGAAACCATCTGGGCCCCTAGCCTTATCAGGATGCATCTTTTTTACTACCAATTCAATTTTTTCTTTAGAGACTTTTGTTGTGAGGGTCTTGTTTTGTTCCTCTAATATTATCTTTGGTATATTGCTAAATACTTCCTTTTGATGTGCCATATTAGACCCTTCCCAATTATTAAATATTTTTTCAAAGTACATAATGACCATCTTAGAAATTTTTTGTGGCTCCTCTATCATAGAGCCATTACAGTCTTTTATTTTTGTTATTCTATTAAGATTTTTGCAAAGTTTGGTGCTATTATGGAAGAATTTTGTATTTTTGTCTCTTGCCTCAAGCCAAGTTTCCCTTGACTTCTGTCTCAAGAAGATTTCTTCCTTTACTGCTATTTCCTCATACTCTGATATCTACTTCTTCTCTGCTAAATTTAGATCATTATCCATACCTTTTTCAATAATTGTTTTATTAAGGTTTTCTAATTATTCTTCTAGTTTCATTTTTGTTTCAAAAATGTTTTCAAAGTTATTTTTGTTCTAGAAGAGTAGTTTTTCTTTAATGGTTTTCATTTTGGATAGTAAACAAAAGATTTTTTAGCATGTTGCTTCTATTTATAACCACCGTTGTTCTATTAGTTTTAAGATATTTTCATCTTTGAGCCACATTTGTTCAAATTTGAAGGGACGCCTTTTAGGTTTGGTTCCCTCTGAAATATTCAATTGGATAGGATAATGATTAGAGCTCGAGTATGGTAAAATCTCTACCGAAAGGTGATAAGGAAACTTATCCTAGTTACCCCTGAGTAAAAATCTATGCAACTTTTATACAATATTACCAAATCTATCCTTCTTGTTGTTCCATGTAAATATGTCATGCTCTGCCTTAACTTCCATTAGTTTGTTTTTGTTAACCCATTCCTTAAAGTCTGTAGTTGCTATGGACAATCTTGCTTAACCTAATGATATTATGTTAATAAATTATTGGTATTGTGTTGATTATGTTGTTGTCATTAATGGAAACCGAGATGGAAATGGAATACCTACTAACTTACTACCGGTAAAGTGCAGATATAAGTGGTAAGAGGTCAATACTAAAAATTTGCTTAAGTCCAAATGATCGATGGACTGCGATTACATCACTTTGGTAGAAGATTCAAATTATGAGGAGGGGTAGTAGTTAAAGATTCAACTAGTATATATTGCAACATCTTTCCAACCTCAATTCATTTTGTCAAGCGATGATAGAGTTTT
Source organism: Thuja plicata (assembly GCA_018584345.1). Classification (NCBI taxonomy): domain Eukaryota; kingdom Viridiplantae; phylum Streptophyta; class Pinopsida; order Cupressales; family Cupressaceae; genus Thuja; species Thuja plicata. The sequence continues at coordinate 2,338,387 of MU227387.1, read as the reverse complement.
TTGGTGACACAAATGTCAAGACAAGTAGAACTTTTATGTTCTTGGTTAACCGGTCAGTAGATCACAAATCGGCGAGTGGTAAAGATTGTGTGATCATTTCTAATGGTATGATGTTGTGCAATATAGGTTATACATCCAATATATAAACATTTATGAGATCGATGCAAGCATTTAATTCATATTTGGGGTGTTTCATTGGAGAAGTCAAAAATACGTTGGCTATCTTAGAGATGTAAACTTGCAAGATTCTATTCTTACCTAACGCGGTCATGGTAAATCATTTTTATCATTGAAATTATCAATTGGACACATGGTTCTATCGTGGGAAAGTGATTTGAAGATCAATTCTAAGGTTGTGAAAGTTGTTTATTTATCTGTAGCTCTCAAGAGTTGTCAAGAGAGAGTTGTTGTTTTTGAAGTGGCTGTTGTTAAGGTAAAGTTTGTTAGTGTTTTGTGAATTTTGAGAGTACGATCATAAATCATGGCATAAAGGGTAGTATTAGAGAGAAAGGAACTCATTGAATATGATAGTAATCAATGCTATAGGAAGATCACTTCACTTGTTGGTCCCTAATAGTTTCAACAAGTAAAATCCCTTAACTGGGTGAACTCTAACTAGTTCTTTTTGTAAATCCTTTAACAAGGTGAATTATTTACTTAGGTTCAAAATCCTCTAGCAAGGTAGATCATAACTGATCCTACTGTACTCCTAGCAGTGTACTAATCACTCCTAACAAGGTGAACCCTCATAAAGGGTATTTATAGCTCCTAATAGGGAAAACTCATATACTACAGTATTGGGCTTGTGGGTGTCATCCCCACCATGGTTTTCTCCCTCTTACAAGGGTTTCCATGTGAAAAATATGTGTGTTATATGTGGCGATTGTGTGGATGCTTGATATTATTTTAATTTATATATTTTCATCGATCACTTGCATTATAGTTTGAAAAGTATTTCAGAAGTAAATTAGTTGGGTGGTTGAATTACTTGAATATCTGTTTGTACTAATTCACCCCCCCTCAGAGCCTATTACTACCAACAATTGGTATCAAAGGATACATCCTCTTGATGAAAAGTCTAACAACTTTGGAAAATATCCAATATCAAGGAGGGTTATAGGTATGAGATGCAACTTGAGGAATAAAACAAGATGATTGAGGAACTTAAGGGAAAGGTGAGACACTCTCTTACAAAAAGGAGAGAACTTGCGGAAAAAGTGAATGAAAGCCAGGACTACATAGAACAACTGTCTGAAAGAAGTACATCTGAAGAATCTGAGGAAGCTATTGCAAATATGTTGGAAAAGAACAAGAAGTTGCAAGAGACTGTGGCTAATATGAAAAGAGAACTTGAGAGACAATCTGTTAGGATGTGTGAAGATCTGGAAGAAAAAATAATAGCAGAGGATGCAAGAAAGGTTGTATGGATGCCCTAAAAGTCAAAGATGAAACCCTAAAAGCCAAAATGGATGAATTATTCAATTCTGAACAAGAGGTTAGTACATTGACTGAACATTTACATGATATAAACGAAGCATGTCAAGAATCCCTAAGGGTGAATGAAGATATGAGAAATGAGAATGAGAAGCTCGAAGATATGAATGAGTCTCTGAAGAAAGAACTAAAAAATGAGAAAGAAGCGAATGAGAAGTTGAATAAATACAATTAAATCTCATAGAAGCTTGATGAACAACTAAGGAGCCAAAGAAGGCCCAGAGACACAATTGGTCTTGGATACACTGACAAAAGAACATTCAAAATTAGAGAGTCCTCTAAAGCTTAACACAAAAAAGATCAAAAGGAAGATTCAATCAAATCATGTATGAAACTAAACAAACCTGATTGCTATAACTGTGGAAAGCTCGGTCATACTACAAATATATGTAGGAGTAAATCGGTGAATAAACCTTACTCTTTCAATGGATATTGTTATAATTGTCACAAGTATGGTCATCCAACACATGAGTGTAGATTTATCAGTAGACCTAGTAGTAGGTATAGCAGTAAATCCAATGGTGGTAACTTTGATGGATATTGTTTTGCATGCAACGAATATGGACACAAAGATGAACATTGCAAGTCTAAAATTTACTCACCTAGGTTACCTGTCACATCGGTAAATTTTATAAAAAAGGAAAAAAATTTCAACACTACATGTTCTGTATGTGGTAATTGTGGACACTCAGCAACAAATTGTAGAATGAGAACTATGAGAGATAGATTACTGGTCCTTGGAAGTCAAAAGGTATGTCATATTTTGTCTGTGTTAAGATAGGTCATATTTCTAGAGACCGTTGGCCTAGAAACAAATATCCTAACCATTCAGAAGATAGAAAAGGAAATCAAGTCAGAAATGTTGATGAAGTCAAGAATGATATGAATAAAACTTGGGTAAAGAAAGGTGAACTGAATTCTTTTGAGTTATCTGAGAACTCCACAAGTTCATAAAGTGTGGAGGTTCCATTGGTAAACTAAGCATATTACTTGCTTAGGGGAAGCACTTAAAGTCAAATCCATTGTTGATCCCCTAGATTTAAGAGAGGTAAGTATCATTATGCACATTATGGTGTAAGTTTCTATGAACCTTTTTTTTTGGATTGCGTGAAGACTGCATTAAAAATTTCAAAGTCAACATCTATTTGAGAACAATTAGTAATGTTGGTTGTATACCAATCTGTGAACATGCGTTAATCGGTGTTTGGTACTATTTCTACCAATTAAAGTATGTGATGACTATATAGAGGGAATAGTAACTTCTTTTCTCACTTCCACATTTATTGAGATTTTGAGATCTATCTTGAGCTATTGTGTGCAAAGGTTATTTATGTGTTAAAGATCTCTAGATTAATCTTGCATTGGGTGTTTTGGAAACCCTAACTTGTGTATCGCATATTTTCATCTCAACCTGCAGTTAGATCTATGTGTTGTTGTAGTTGGTCAAAATGGAGAAGATTGTTAGTACACCAGTTTTAGTGAGCATCTATGAGGAACCTTGACCCGTATTCAAATTGCATCCAAGAAAAGTAGTTGAGATTGACATGTTCGGTGCCTTATCTACCATTCCTCATAGTGTGATGATGATTGAAGACCTTTGATCTTACATCTATTGTAGAATCAAATATTTGGGAGCTGAGGCAATCATAAAAGAATACAAGGGTTTATGCAGTAATGGAGTACTGAAAATCGAGCACAAACATCTGCAGGAGAAGGGTTTGGCATATGCAGTAGACATCCCTACTGTATTCCACCCTGATTGGATTCATTATGTATTAAGTAGAGTTCATGATCAATTTATATGGATGGATAGACCACACAAGATTACGAAGAAAATGATTCACAGGGTTATAGGATTTCATGCACATGATTTGGAATGTACATTGAGAATGGTGGGTACTAATTTGGTCACAAACTTAACCAAATCCAAACTAGATGGTAGAGCAATGACTATTGATCACATTGTAGACAAAGGGATCTATTTTGCATCTATGGTGATAGGTTACAAAGTTTATCAGTCAAGTCAAGTTAACAGTGCACCTGGTGGAGATATTCATGATTCCTATCAGATTGTGAAGGATGATTCAGAATATGATCTATGTGAGATGGTCATAAGCCAGTTTTTGACAAACATGAAAAGGATAAAAAGAGACAAGTGACAGTCATTCAAGTATGGTGCCCTATTGGTATGTATGATCTTCTATGCTAAAAAATTCATCCTCGGTAAAGGAAATGTTACATGTTCAAAAGAAAAATGGGTAATTATGCAGATAAATAAATTCATCAAGGAACTTGGTAATAACTTCAATAATGTCATGTGGGTTTATTTCAAATATTTTCAATCTAGAATGCATAAATGAGAAATAATTCCTACTAGCATTGTAGAGTAGTACAAGAAAGACATTTGTTTCTTGTGGATACCGATTCATGTATTGTGCAAGCTATGGAACCTAGGACTTGTTGGATTCCACCTATGTGTTATGAAGTTGAAAGTAATTTAGTTAATTTGGATGTTCTTGAGTTGCTAACAAAATTGTTAGATAACATAGCACACAAATTTGGAACTCATGATGAAGCAATTTCAAAGATTCAAAAGGAATTGAAAAAACCAGTCATGGGAAGGAAGACAAGAAGAATGGTAGCCAATCAAGAATAGAATTTTGGAATTAGTGATGCTGGAACATCTCGTACTACCACATCTACAATAAAGAGAAAATAGAGAAAATTAGCTACTCCAAAGAAATCCTACAAGAGGAAGAGAAATGTCACTGAGACTGAGGATATTCAGAATGAAACTGATGAAGAAAGGACAAAATCAAACAAGAATGTCTTTGAACTAAATAAAAGTAGAAAATTAGAGAAAGCCTTTTCTATTGATGATATTGTAAAATGTATTATTGAGAATGGCAGACTTGATACTGTTGGCAAAAGATATAATTTAGTAAGTATTAAAGATAAGAAATAGATAGAAGATGCAATTTTGCATCATTTTCACAAATTTTGCAGAACACCTTTGGAGATCCACTCTTGCATTTTTAATAAGTTATATCAATTGATTGATACTATATGGAGTGTTTCTTTACATATGGATAAAGAGATCATGGAAAGATCACTTATTCAAGTGCAACTGACGTTATGTGTAGAAGATGCTTAGATACTGATCACTACTCATAAGCATAAATTTAAGATTAAAAGTAGAGAAACTAGACTACTAATTGATGACACATAGAGTGTACATGATGAGACTATTGAGACATGGAAATAATTACTAAAGATAAAGGAGGTAATAGCCAAATGAGATCAAGATCAAGTAGATTCAACTAAACCAATGCAAGGAAATGACACATTTTCTGCAAATCAATTAATGGAGAATGTTGTTCCTGAAGTTCCTAACTTAGTGAAGAACATTGGAACACAATATTTCAGTCTATCACAAACCAGTGGTGATACAAATAAACATGTAGAAAAATCAAGTAAAGAAAGTTTTTCTTCACCAATGCCTATCAAACACTTTGAGGAGGTGATTTCTGACAAGGAAGAAGAGATTCAGACAAAGAGTAAAGCAAAACCTGAGAATTTAAAGCAATTAAGTATTGATGTAATTAGTGCAGATAAGGGACATAAATCAATGACTATTGCAAAAGAAGAAGAGGAAGTTGATGAAGAAGACTTACTGATTGTACCAGTTCATATAGACAAACTAAAACCTAAAGAGTTGATGAAACTTTCAGAACAATTAAGGGTTTATGCTGTAAGGAACAAAGTAAGGACAAAGAAGAAGAGGAAGACAAGATTATTAAGGAAAGATAGAGATATTTTAGTTGTGCTTGTGCCTGACGTCTAGTACAATGAAGATGATAATCCTATTAATTAGATTGATACTCTTATTAAAGCAATTTTTGATCAAGGTCTCGACTTGAAGTTAGTGGTTGTAAAGAACATAGAGGAGAACTTAGAAAAGATGACGATGAGTAAGATGGTGGAAAATATTATCATAGATAAGGTCAAACTGTCAGATTTGATAAAGGAAGTTAAGCTTATATTGCGTGAGGCAGGTCAATTAGTTGTAAAAGTTTCAAGATATCCTGATTTTGTTTGAGATTTGGAGCAAAGTAGAGAGGAGGCACAAAAAGACTTGGACAACCTAAGCAGTCAGCTTGATCCATTGACATGTTCATTTACTACTTATAATGGTCAGGTCAAGAACATCTCCCACAAGGTTAAGAAAATTTAGATTGAACAAGAGAAGCACATGGTCACTCTACTGGAACTTCAATCCACCTTATCCCGTAATGTAGAGGCAACACAATAGAGTGTGAAGAAGGAAAAAGCCACATACCATATATGATCACTTTAGAAATTATGGAAGCACTTGCTTATAATCTTCTTGAGAAAATCATTTCTATAGGTTGCTTGCTAAAGGTATGGGAAACATCCTTGAACTCAACCAAGATTCACTACAAGGTAATCATCGATAGGATGTAAGCAAGCCTTTGTCTACATATCTTAGTAAACTGTACCTTTGGCATTGTTGTTAAAGGGAGAGAATATGTATGATTTAGTATATGATAGGGAGATTATATGTATGATTTCAGTATAGGGAGTCATAAGTTGTGATTATAAACAATTAGCATGTGTTTGTCATCAATTCCAAAGGGAGAGATTAATGATATTATGTTAAGAGATTATTGGTATTGTGTTGATTATGTTGTTTTCGTTGATGGAAACAAAGATGGAAATAGAATACCTACTAAGTGAAGTATTAATAAGTAAGAACAATCATCACTTACTACCAGTAAAGTGGAGGTATAAGCAGTAAGAGATCAATACTGAAAATTTGGTTAAGTCTAAATGATCGGTGGACTGGGATTATATCATTTTGGTAGAAGATTAAAATTATGAGGAGTGGTCGCAGTTAAAGATTCAGCTAGTATATATTGCAACATCTTTCCAACCGCAATTCATTTTGTCAAGTGGTGATAGAGTTTTTTGGTGACACAAATGTCAAGATAGGTAGAACTTGTATGTTCTTGGTTAACCGGTCGGTAGAGCATAGATCGGTGAGTGGTAAATATTGTGCGATCATTTTTAATGATATGATGTCATGGAATATAGGTTATAAATCCAATAAATGGACATTTACGAGATCGATGCAAGCATTTAATTCAGATTTGGGGTGTTGCATTAGAGAAGTAAACAACATGTTGGTTATCTTGGAGATATAAACTTGCAAGATTCGATTCTTACCTAATGCATTCATGGTAACTCATTTTTCTTATCAATATTATCAGTCGGACACATGGTGTTATCGTATGAAAGTGATTTTAAGATCAATTATAGTAGTGCAAGTTGTTTATTTATCGGTATTGCTCAAGAGTTGTCAAGAGCGATTGTTGTTTTTGAAGTGGTTGTTGTTAAGGTAAAGTTTGCTACTATTTTATGAATTCTGAGAGTGCGATTCAGAAAGCAAAGTATAGAGGGAAGTATCAAAGAGAAGGGAACTCATTGGATCTGATAAGAAATCAATGCTATAGGTAGATCACTTCACTTATTGGTCCCTAATAGTTTCAGCAAGTAAAATCCCTTAACCGGGTGAACTCTAACTAATTCTTTTTGTAAATCCTTTAACAGGGTGACTACTTTACTAAGGTTCAAAATCCTCTAGAGAGGTAGATAATAGTTGATATTATTGAACTCCTAACAGTGTAATAATCACTCCTAATAAGGTGAACCCTCAGAATGGGTATTTGTAGCTCCTAACAGGGCAAACTCATATAGTATAGTATTGGGCTTGTGGGTGTCATCCCCACCGTGTTTTTCTCCCTCTTACAAGGGTTTCCACGTGAAAAATATATGTTATATGTGGTGATTGTGTGGATTCTTGATATTATTTTCATTTATAAATTTTCATCGGTCACTTGCTTTATAGTTTGAAAAGTATTTCATAAGTAAATTAGTTGGGTGGTTGAATATCTGTTTGTACTGATTCATCCCCCCTTCTTTAGTACCTATTACTACTAACAGAACCTCCCCACTTCTCTTTAGGATAACGAATGACATTAAACTCCCCTCCTAATATGAATATATGATCTAGAATGGTTTCTAATAATTGTTCTAATTCTTTCCAAACTGCTCTTTTATCTTGTTTTGAGTAGGACTATAGATATTGACTAGTGTAAATTGGGGATTGCATCAGATACTCTTTATAGTACCACTCATCCAATTCTTCTTACTAGACATAATTAAGAAAGAGACTGCCCTTGGATGTCATATTACTGTTAATCTCCCTAAAGCCCTTTCAATAGGAACACTAACCAAGTCCCAGATTTCCAATTTCTTTTTAAGAGTAACTGCTTCTTCATCATTAATTTTAGTTTCTTGGACTAATACAATTTTAGGTTTGGTAATAGTTATGCAGTGTTTTAAAAACCATTTCTTTTTAGGGGCATTAAGGCCCCTAAAATTACAAGTATTGATACTCATGGCTCAGTGGGGAGGTCTTTCCCCTTCCCTACATTCAATAGTGTAGTGATCTTAGTTTGATCAAGAGTTGAGCCATCTTTTTCACTCAACTCTAACAATGACTTCCTGCCTCTCTTCTTATTGGTTTTTGCATAGTTTGGGGTCTCCTTGCAGAATTTTGTAAGAGCTATCCCTAAGACAGGTTCTTCATCCTCTGGCTCTCTACTTCCCAAAGCAACAATCTCTTCCTCAAGATTTGATTGACTTCTCTCCTCTTTGTGCAATTCTAATATATTGGATATAAGTTGTTCCCTTTCCTTCTTAATTTCTTCCATATCTATCATATCTTCATCCACCTCCTCAATGATTTTTTATACGAACTCATTATAGATCCCTTATAGATTAATATTATTTTTCTTTACTGGTTCATTCTTATGTTTAGCCGGGATAGTCTTTGTCTCATTTTGAATTCCTTCCAACCCCTCAAAGATTAGAGGGCTCTCCTTACTACTTTCTTGTTCACAACCTTCTAGGGTCCCTGCTTTCTCAGGTATTATTTTCCCCCATCCTCCATATAACCAAGATACTAATTATCATTGGTAGGTCTCCTTCCTCTAACTCCAACCCTTCCCCATTATTGGTCATCTTTCGAGGATTGAACCTTGATTCACAATTCTTATCTATTGATAATAAAACTCTATCCATTTCTTCTTGAGTAGGAATTCCCATAGTACTCTATTGAGGGAGTCTTATGATGTGGTCACTGCAATTTCCTTTACTATTGATATTTGATCTAGCCTTTCCCTTTGACAGAAATGATGCCATACTCAGGGAGACTAATTTTCTCTTGTTTTGTCCATAATAGTCTTTTGATGCATAATTGAGGAGGGGAGATCATTCTGACCCTCAATAACAAATCCTCCCATATAGTCATTGAATATGACGTTAACTTCTAATACTGGAGGAGGGTTTGTCTTCTGATAAGGAGCATTTGTGGGTTCTTTTACTATCTTGTTATTAACAGGGCCTTTAAAATATTCAAGCCTTATGTTATACAATGCATTATTAGTTCTTAAATGAATAGGTTTAATTGATCTTACTTTTATATCCATCTTTACTAGAATAAAAACATCAGAATATGATATGAAATCTTCTTCAAACCCTACAAATTATCCTATTTGATTGCCAATATCCTTTATGATTACATTATTCATCAATTCAATTGGATGATTGGGTAGCATGATCCATCTATTAACTTTAAACGATTCAAGATTGCCAGGGTTAAAATTAGGTCGTTAGTCAATAAATATAAAGTTATGCCCTTTGTAGTATGGGTTTCTTCCATATTAAAAATTATTTTTTAACTTTACATTGTAACAATCAATAAAGAAAAAATCCTCTAACAGAACAAAGAACCCACATGGCCCCTGTAGGTTTCTTGAAACCATTCCACTACATCTTCCCCAGGAATCCCGTATCCACAACATCTAGAAAATAAAACATAAATTTTACATTGATACCACACGCCACCAGTAAGTTTATTACTGATATCCAAAGTAATTTTTTCCTTTATATTCACAGTATGCGGTCTTTGCAAAGGACTTGCTTTTTGATCAGTTGGTGGAGGCATAGGGATCCTATCAGGATGGGTAGCTTTGAGATTTTGAGTTTGCCCGATTTTATCATTTTTCCAAGGGCCTAAATTTGTGTTTGATGGTTGCTTGCGAAGAGGAGCCGCAGTGCCCACTCCGGATCTAGGGTTTTGTTGAAAGTGGGCATTATTATAAGTTTTACCACTAGGGGTTGATTTTATGAAACCCCCACATTTTTTTGCAGAGAATGGAACCTATTATTACCCAAGAGGTGTGGTTGAGCCATTGAATTTGGCCAAAAATTACCAAGAAAGGATGGAGGATAATGGTTTCTATTACCCAATGCTAAGCGGTTGGCACCAAAGGTGAAATATGGAGTCTTTGATGTAATTGGAATAACCCAAATCTTGGAAACCCTTAGTTCCTCCCCCCTTCTATTCATTTCCGCCAAAATCCTCTCTTCCCTCTTTGTTTTCTTGCTCAATAACCAGTTGCCAATCATATTCCATTTGTTTCTGTTGGGGGGAGCCCAACCACTATGGTTTTTCCCTAGAGTTTTTCCATAAGTTTGCATTCAGATTTTTTTCTCTAAATCCATTGGAGATCTTGTTTGGCTAGAATGCCTTGTTCACTTCTGCATTTTTTCACTTTCGCAACTCCATCTTTTTTCGCTTTTTTAAAAAAAAACCAAATTAAAATTTAACCCTTGAATTAACTATGTATTGGTATTATTTCTATATTTTTAATTAAATTATATTAATTGATTTGCAAAATTGAACAACAACACGTGACATCCACATAAGTTTTTAGTTTTCCAATGGTGGAAATTCAACATTCATGTCCCTTCACCTTATGTTTTGGGACCCCTAGTTTGATTAAAGCATCTTTTATGCAATATAAAGTCTACATCTAAATATTTTTAGTGAAACTTGATTTATTGCCTTACTTTATTGTATTCCACCATTATTTATCCTTGAAAATTAACCCAAATCTGTATATTACAATCACAAGGGTAGAATTGACCTAGGTCATTATGTAGGCATGAATTTAAACTTTACACTTTTATATCCCAAAACTTTAATTTAATCCTTGGCAACCTTTTCACAAGTCATTGTGACTTGAAATGTGTGCTATGTTATTATATTTCAAGAAATTTATATTCTATTTTAAATCATGTTGCATGCCCTAATTCATTTGCACATCATCTTACCAACATCATTGAGAAGTTCAACTTCACTATCGAAACTAATTTTTTCAAGTATAATATCATTGTTCAACTTCATTTAACTCATTTTTCAAGTATAATATCCCTGCCTTGGATATAATCAGATTACTGCTTGATAGTATGCGGTCTTTGCAAAGGACTTTCTTTTTGATAAGTTGGTGGATGCGTAGGGATCCTGTCAGGATGGGTAGCTTTGAGATTTTGAGTTTAGCTGATTTTATCATTTTGCCAAGGGCCTAAATTTGTGTTTGATGGTTGGTTGCGAAGAGGAGCCGCAATGCCCACCCCAGATCTAGGGTTTTGTTAAAAGTGGGCATTATTATAAGTTTCACCACTAGGGGTCGATTTTATGAAACCCCCACTTTTTTTTGCAGAGAATGGAACCTATTATTACCCAAGAGGTGTGGTTGAGCCATTGAATTTGGCCAAAAATGACCAAGAAAGGATGAAGGATGAGGATTTCTATTACCCAACACTAAGCTGTTGGCACCAAAGGTGAAATCTGGAGTCTTTGATGTAATTGGAATTGCCTAAATCTTGGAAACCCTTAGTTCCTCCCCCCTTCTGTTCATTTCTTCCAAAATACTCTCTTCCCTCTTTGTTTTCTTGCTCTTAACTAGTTGCCAATCATATTCCATTTGTTTCTGTGGGGGGAGCCCAACCCCTATGGTTTTTCCTAGAGTTTTTCCATAAGTTTGCATTTAGATTTTTTGGTCTATATCCATTGGAGATCTTGTTTGGCCATAATGCTTTGTTCACTTCTGCGTTTTTTCACTTTCACAACTCCATCTTTTTTTTTCGTTTAAAAAAAAAATAAAAAAATTAAAATTTAACCCTTGAATTAACTATGTATTGGTATTATTTCTATATTTTTAATTAAAATTATATTAATTGATTTGAGCAAAATTGAACAACAACACATGACATCCACATAAGTTTTTAGTTTTCCAATGGTGGAAATTCAACACTCATGTCCCTTCACCTTATATTTTGGGACCCCTAGTTTGATTAAAGCATCTTTTATGCAATATCAAGTCTACATCTAAATATTTTTAGTGAAACTTGATTTATGGCCTTACTTTATTGTATTCCACCGTTATTTATCCTTGAAATTTAACCCAAATCTCTATATTAGAATCACAAGGGTAGAATTGACCTAGATTATTATGTAGGCATGAATTTAAACCTTACACTTTATATCCCAAAACTCAAATTTAATCCTTGGCAACCTTTTCACAAGTCATTGTGAGTTGAAATGTGTGCTATGTTATTATATTTCAAGAAATTTATATTCTATTTTAAATCATGTTGCATGCCCTCATTCATTTGCACATCATCTTAGCAACATCATTGAGAAGTTCAACTTCATTATCTAAACACACACCATGCATCATCCTAGGTATATTGCATGCCTACCTACTACCTTCTACCTTTGATCTTGTTTCTTTCTTTTGATCGGTAACATTTTTAGTTTTTATATTGATAAAAGATAAGGATTACATCATAAGGCCAGTTTTTCGGATGGCTGCTGTATTACAAGCCCACAACTTGCCTACCCGACATCTAGACTTACGCAATAGTGCTAAGGGACAAAGGGATATAAACATCCCAAAGAAAAGAACATACAAAAATTAGGGAAATAATAATTAAAATGTGCCTCCTTCGGTGTACGCAAGTATGTGAAAGAAGATCGGCCTCAAGTTAATCCAACTTGAGAAGACCAAAGTCTTCAAAAATTATGTCCTGTTTCCCATAGGGGCTATTTGCTCCCAAGTTGGCCAAAGTATCGGCCACCACATTTGCCTCCCTATAGACATGGGAAATCCAGAAATCTTCAAAATTCAACATAAAACACCGTATCTATTGAATGTGTTTATCCAGATGCCATGATTCCAATCTGCCTTTCTTAATCCCATTAATGATGATTTCAGAATCTCCTTCCAAGTGCACCTTCCGAAAACCCATCTTCACTCCTAGTAAGGCAGCTTCTTTCGCAGCTTCACATTCTGCCTCATTGTTAGTCCCGTCATGAAGCCTCCTTGCAACAATAGCCACTGTGTTGCCTTCATAATCCTGTGCTATACAGCCACACCCAGAGGTGCCTGGATTAGCTCTGGCTACACCGTCAAAATTAATTTTTATCCAGCCTTCCTCTAGAGGTTGCCACCCACATTTCACCTTACGAAGAGAAGGATTAACCCTTTGAAACCCATGAACAGGCTACCTTCAAGATCTTGTTTCATCACCATTTAATCGATCTATCTTAAGTCTTGACTTGAGAGAATTCAACACTTTCTCAGCAAGTTCTCAAATTATGTCTTAGATACCACTCGACTTTAGACATGCGCAATGAGCTAAGTTGAATTTGTTACAAATGTTCATTCTTTACTTGTTCACTTTTTCTATTCAAGTTCATTTTTTTGTGCTAGATGAATTCCACATGTACACTTATTAAATAATAACAATGAATAATCATTTTAAAATTTTTAAAAATTTCATTTAAAAAGGGATTAGGAAAATTTTGTGATCAGATGGAAAGGGAAAGAGGAAAAAACATTCAGTCAAATAAGATTGGTGTTGCCTAGATAAAGTCTATGAAGGTCTAGTACTGAAGGTTCTAAAGCTTCATAGGATTTTCACTTACTGCTAAGTGGATTGTCAACGCCATTAAAAGAAATGAGCATTGTAAGGTGTTAGGAATAATATAAATCTTGATATCCCTAAGCAAGCAAATTCCTAGAAGTTGCTCCTTTTCTGTGACCCACTTATTGACAACTTCCTAGTTGTTCTTGCAGGATTCACAATGTTTAAGAGTATCTGAAAAGCTTGGGAGATAGTGAAAGGTTATATTAGTAAAATGGTTTGGTGGAAAATAATAATACACTTCATGTTTATAGATCCATCTGGTGGAATCTAGAGCATAAAAACAAACCCCTTGCCTTGCTTCAAGGTTGTTCTACCAAAAGTTGGTCCTTGCTTGAAGGGTAGTTAAAGTCATGGGTTTAATTAAGCAATGAGTATGATCTTCCTCAATCAAATTGGAGAACTTACTTCATTCTTAGGGAAGTATGCATGACTCTGCAGTCACCTAAAATTTGTATTCACGAGAACAATAATGTTAGTCAACTAAAATGAATTGATGACACTAAAATACCAAAAAAATCTACTAAGCTAATTTAAAAATCTATAAGTTTCAAGGATTCTATATAAGATTGCCTCAATACAACATGGAACATGGGTTTAAATGAGAATAAATGTAAAATCATGTTTAAATAGCTCTGGTTTAGTACTTTTGAACCTAAGAAAATTTGTTTCAAATGGTTATTATACTTCAAAAATTGACTTAAAAGCTTAATCACTATAAAAGCTTAATCACTATGATACTGGAATTTGTACAATGTGTAGACAACCTAAAAATATAAGGCATTTCTTCTTTGATTGCTTCTATACTAGAGAAATTTGGAACTTATTTTGTTTTAATCTCAAAGGTTGGAATAACAATGTTAAATCTTCTGAATTCTTATTGGCTACGGTCGATGTTTTGAGCAAAGAATGTAATATGTTTTGGTTAATTTTTTCTATTGAATTTTTGTGGTCAATTTGGATTGCAAGGAATGAGGAAAAACTTTAGGATATGATAAGGTCACTTGTTGAGCCTTATAGGTGGCTCTCTTTTTTACAATGTTGCAATGTAGGTAGTAAGGAGTATGGAGATATCCAAGCCTAAGTTTTTAATCTATTGAAAGATGGAATGGTCAATAGGAACAAGATTGAGAGTAAATATTGAATTTTCTTGGCCATTCAACAAAGTTCCTTCTCAAGGGCTTACTATGAATTTCAAAAGAGATATAATAACCAAGAGCCTCCTCCAAAACAAAGGAAACACGATGTTGCAAAAGAAAAAAAAAAACTAGATTTCACAATAAAGATACTAAAGACATTGTAGCTATTACTGATACCAGGTTCTCTATGTAGTCCTCGATCTTCTGTGTTTTCCTTTAGATAAGTTCAATTATATCTCACTCTTTTCCATACATAGTCATGTTATTCACTGTTTTGTTTTGGTCATTTGTTGTGTAATAAATTATGCTGGACATATGTTCAACTTCATATCAAAAAACTATGTAACAACAAAGACAATACTCTATAAATGTATTATTGGTCAATAAGACGACTAGCTAAATCATTTAGAAATGAAGTAAATTTCGAAGATGTAAGTTTCACTCATGTTTCAAGAATACTAAGCAATAAGTGTAAGAGTCAAATGTTAAATTTAAGTCATGCCTTTGACCCTTCATGGTCTTTATATATAGACAATTTTTTAATAGTTTTGTTGAATTTTAAAGCTTGATTTATGTTGTATTCAATATATTTTTATACCATCAACAATATAAAAAAAAAAGGTCCACTTCACCAATTTTTAAAATGTAAAAACAAAACAGATACCAACAGTAACGCGTGTAATTTTATTTAAATTGTATAAATAAATTTATATTTTCGATCCACCTCTACAATCCAGAGTGATTGTTCATATAATTGTTTAATACTTTCAAGGTGATTTACTCCATCGCAAGTTCAAAATAAAAACGGGTAAATCGGTTGGGATTTTGATAGAAATTGTTCCATATATCGTCAATCTCTGTGAAAAAACAGTGTTACCAGTAGTGTTTCTGCGTCACTAAATTTATCGGGGACGGTGGTGACGGAAATGCGTACAAGAAAACAAAATCAAATTGCTTCACAGAGGAGGTATGTATGGGCTTTCCTTGTATGCTAAGCTGTAGTTCGCCATTCATTCTCTCCGCAGTGGAATTTTTTATGCGTTTCTAAACCCTAACTTTTCACTCGCTCAAGTTTCCGAGCACTATGCGTAATGTCGCGCTTCCATAACAGGCTAAACACACATATATCTTTGTTATTGCGCGAGGGAAAAACAGGAGCAGTAAACATCCTCTCCCTGTTCCATTCACGTGTTTGAAACCCTACTTATTATGAAGAATCGTTAAAGTTTTGAACCATAGAGCTTAGCGGAAGGCTTTGTAAGGGATGAGTGCCCCTTTTGGAAGTTCAGGTTATGTAGTTGTAGATGACAATTAGTTCATTTGGCTACTTCAAACTTTCAACTGCACCTCCTCACTGTCACCACCATCGCCTGCTGCATTGAAATGTAATAATTCTAGTCACTTTTTGTGAGACCAAAATAGTAAATAGGACCATAAAGTTACATAATGATTAAAACATGGATCTAGTTCATCACCACGACTAGTTGTTCTAGTTTAGTGATTTCTTGGAGTTGATGGACACGGTTTTGGCCTCGTAGATGCATTTGTTTCACAGGACAAAAACATGAGTTTGGTGCACAGTAATGCCCCTTAATCGCTTCTTCTTTAATTTTATATCAGGAACAGGCTATTTGCAAATTGCTCTCTCCAGGTGCCCACCTTGTCTCTGAAGGGAAAACAGAAGCCAGTCAACAGTCACTACATTTCATAAAGAAAACAGCTTCCCAGTAGGTTCGTGTGATTACTCAGGGAACAGCGCCTGTTAACGGAATATTTAATATTAATTACATCTAGTTAGTAATAAAAGACAAGAGAGGATTTTCTTCCCTTGGAGGTGAAGGGTATAAAAAGAGCTCAAGCAAGGAGAATTGAGGAATAATATTAAATACAAATTTATGCATCCGGTTTATCTCTTTGTGGAGCGTAGATTGTGTCTTAACAATCCGAGGATGAGATCCCTCTTGGCCTGATAATTAAAGAACGAAAACCTTTTTTTTCCTTGCTAAACTGGTGGGCAAAAACCCCTGACTCAGGCAGATTTGAAGTTATCTACCAAAGGCATCCAATTGTTAGAAATGAAGGAAACTACTAAAATATGAAAATCTGAAACAACTGAAAATTATACTGCAGAATTGGTGAAGATTTAAACTAATATGAACCAACATCGAATAAAATAAGCACTACTCAGGAGCCATACACATAACATAGAGATTTGCGGGGAGAAAACCCTTTCAGGTAAACAAATTCCACCAGACAAGAGAGCTGCTTTTATTATCTACAAATAGATTACGATACATTCAACTTCCTTCAAGCTTGCATCCAATTTGACAGTATCTGTGTACTTATAAAACTTTCGTACAAACTACTATCCCACCGCCTCAATAGAAATGCAAATACAAAACAAGATACTACAAATGGTATCGTAACCAAGTGCTAAAACCATTGGGCAAAACTAGATGCCAAAAATGGCCAAATAGACTCAAATATAGCTCCAAAAAAAGGAGGTACAAATTTTCACACTTCACACACACGTGGAATCTCTAGGAATAATATGTAACTCCCATCTTGTTATAATTTGTCATAAATAACCCATCAACATGATTCTGACGTCGAAAGTGATCACGCTTACTTTAGCTCTTATAGTTGTCATAGAATTTGTATAACATCCTTAAAAATAAGTTTTTCATATTATGTGGCAAAATGGGCACTTTTGACAACTAATAACTTATTTATCAAGGCATTGACATGTGGCAAAAATGCCAGCTTGAAATGTCGCATCCCTTTTTGACGGAGCACAAATTTTTAAATTTTATAAATGCTAAATATCTATGGGAAAATTTAGAATAATAATAAATAAATAAAGTTAGGAATTGCTAAGGTTGAGAATCTGAGATATCTTAATTCCCAACACCAATTGCATTAAAGTATTGCTGATTCAAGAAAATCAACAATTCTACAAGAACTAGAAGAAATAGCTAATTTGAACAGATTTTTGGATTTTATTATATTTGAGGAAAATTAAGAAAATAATATAAAAGGGACATTACAAATGGTATCAGAGCTGGATCCTGCCAGCCTATGAAATTTCCTTCCTATGCGATTTGGTAATTGAGCCAACATATATTATCAAAGAGATCTTAGAAAAACTGAACATAAATTTTCTAAAGATGAAGAGATACAAACTCCCTTGGATGTTGAGGCAGCAGAAACAAACATGGTTAGCAAGAATGAAAACTATGATTATGCAAGTAATATTGATAGAAAATTTGACCTTATGTTAGATATGATGGGGCAAGTGTTATATATGATGCATAACAAACAAAAAACATAGAATAAATTCGACAATTAAAATAGCGAGGCAAGTTTTTTAGGAGCTACTTGTAGTAATAATAATAAGCAGAAGGGTCATACAGTAGGAACCAAGGGTGGGTCTGTTAGTAGGCCTCTCTGTTCTACTGTCATTCAAAGGGAGAAGAAGTTTTTGTCAAAGAAGCACAAAGTTCAATACAAGACAATCACTACCTGTTATGAATAATGTAGGAAACTCCCTGCAGAGCTTCAAGAAGCACAATATCTCACAAACTACATGAATATGAAGAAAGGCAGGAATGGGTCAAGAATTGAATCTAGACCCTAACTAAGACAAATTGATCGTCAAGCTTGGGTAAGTAACATTATCTACCTTTGTTGGTTCTAGTAAGTGTAGTGCTTGTGCACCTGTTGAAGTTGGACACATATCTATCACTGAAACTTGTCATATCCCCAACATGTAAGATATCTGAGCAAACAACGATTATCACATAATCACGTTGTCTAAGGAAAACACCGATTAGGTTGCAATGTTAATCTGCAATAACCGATCAGCAGGAATATGTCTTCACTGTTACGTTATTAATATCAAAAGCTCTATCGATGATTATTTGTCATTTCTGGGCGGCATAGAGATTCTGTTTGCCTTTTCTAAAGCCAGAAGGAGATTCACGTGGAGAAAAGGAGAACCGTGTAACTCTTTTTACCAACTGGGCCCAGTATTTATCAAACGTCTTTATTTTGATATTGGCTCTGGCCTCTTCTATACAGAGTTTGGCATTGGGTTTTGTCATCTTCTTCATTGTGTTCGGGCTTGGTTCCTTCTATATCAGGACTGAGAAATATTAACGGGAGTATTTGGGTTTGAAGCTAGATTCACTTGTAGCACATAAACTCATCCAGATATCTATTAAGTAATGTAAAGTTTCTTTAATGATCATCTTAGTTAGTTTAGGTAGTTTCTATTTTTGTCTTCAGTTTACGATTGTTTATTGCCTATAAATTGTAACTTTGTTTTCATTGTTGAATATACAATTACCATTACAATATCGGTATTCATATTAAGGGTTTTAATTGCCATTTACTTAAGATGGTAATCACTGATATTTAAGGGTTGTTATCGCTGAAGTAAATTAACTAAGGAATTGAGCTAAGTAGCCGATCCTGGTTCTGGTTCGGATTCGGATTCGGGTTCGGGTTTAGGGATTCGGCAAAATTTTTTTTGGGCCGGATCCTGGTTCCGTGGGTATATATATAGACATTTTTGAAATATATATATATATATATATACTATAAATTTATATATGTATGTATATTCATAGATTCCATACATTTAACATGTCCATGCTCATTCATCATTAGTTCAAAACTTCAAAGTTGAAACATATAATGATAATAATAAGAAGTTAGAAGTGTGATTCTCATATGACATAATGATAAAATGATAAATCCATAATTGTCAGTATATAATTATATCATATTCATACTTTGCAAAGGTCTCAAAATGTCATTACATGCTGAAAATTTAAATCACAAGCCATATTTAATAGTTCAAAATTAAAACAGTAAACTTAATATCCAATTCCATATTCTTCTTCATCATCTTCATTGGAATCAAGGTCATCATTTGGTTCCTCTTCAACTTTCATTTGAACCAACAGCCGTGGCACTCGCCATGTCATGTGAAGTAGTTGCCTCTTGATCATATACAGAGACATGGGAAAGTTGTGCAACCGTGGCCTCTAAATCAGAACACTCGGGGACTAGATCCCAATTCTTTGTCACACCTTCATTGTAGCCCTCTTTCTTATGTGACAATAGGCGAAGGTTGTAGTGTATGTAGACCAAATCCTCTGCTTTTTTGGAACCCAAGCGATTGTGCTTACCCGAGTGGATGAAGGAGTATGTACTCCAATTCCGCTCAGCTGAAGAACTTGCAACCTGTTGAGTTAGCAAACAGCATTTGCATTTAGTATTTAATTTCAATATGATAGCATCATGATTAAATGAAAA
>MU227387.1:2276078-2317751 GCA_018584345.1 Thuja plicata | reverse complement strand
AATTGAAATTACCTTCAACAACTTCAATGAAGAGAAGGTCCTGAATATGGCTTGTGTCATGTGATGATTAGTCACAAACATTTGTATCTCCTCAGCCTCCATGTAAATTTTATTGACCCATTCAATTCTAGTGCTAATCTTCTGCATGATTAAATTTAGTGAGTGGGTTGTAGATGGTGTCCAAAAGATGTGATTATATGTGGCCTCCACTATAGCCCCAGCTGCCCTACAATTTTTAGCATTTTCCATTACGACTTGGACAACATTTGCAGCCCCAACCATGTCAATTGATTCGATGAGGATATTGGCAGTGAAACTTGCATCTTTCACTTGCCCCTCACAATCCACTGCCTTCAAGAACATAGCCCCTTTAGGTGACACTGCTATAACATTGATTAAAGGCCTATTCTTGCAATCTTTCCATCCATTAGAAATGATGGACACACCTGTTTCCACCCATGTATCCTTGATCACTCTCAATTGTTTCTCTACTGAGGCTTTCTCCCTCGACAATAAGGTGGTTCGCACCTTTTCATAGCCAACACAAACATAATCAGCAGGTGCCTTGCTAAGGGTACTCACCATCTCCTGCCAATAAGGTGATCTAACAAGGTTGAATGGAAGTCCATTCGCATATAAACAATGACTAATACTTTCATCACAAAGATCTCTCAATTCATTTTTGAAGGCCATATCCAATGGGCCTCTTTTCCGTGGAACATTTTCTGGTTCAAGAGGTGGTGGCGTTGGCAAGAAAGGATGTGGACCAGCAGATTTTACCAAGCCACTAGGAGGTTTCCTCGAGCCTGTCTGGGCATGGGATGGAGCACTCGTTGTCTTTCCTCTGTTGGTCCTCCTATCGGCTTCTTCTTGCTCTCTAGCATATTTGCAAGATTAAATGAGCTGGCAACCCGTTCCCATCTTTCCCCTTACATGGTTTCATTCCTTTTCCAGCACAAGGAATGAAGTGAGGTTTCACTCGATAGTATGAGCTGGAGTACTCTTGTTGCAATGGTTACACCGCCAAACAAAACCCCCTCCACTAGACACTTGCCTAATTATTGTTGTGTAACGCCAAAGTGGTGACGCTGCATCAATTTTAAAAGGGTTTGACCTAGCAACTGAACTAGAGCTTCCACTTCCACTTCCACTTCCAGCCATTCTGTCTAACTCTGAATAATGAACCTAAATGGAAAAAAAATCGGCATTATAACCCCTTAATATGCATACAATGTATAAAAAATATATTTAAAACTTCTTTATAAACTTTAAAAAAACTTATAAAAAAATTTGAAATTTTTTAAAAAATCTTGAAAAATTCAATAAAAACTTGAACAAAATGAAGATTCACTTACGTTTGCCCACTAAATCTGGATTCTCCAATGATTCCTAAGTCTATGATGTGGATATTAGTCCTCCAAAACGTTCGCATTCGAAGAAAAATGCTACAGCTGTAGAACAAAACCAAAATGGTGAAAAGTGCTTGAGAGATGAATGAATGAACATCAAATGCTTTTTGGCAACCATAAAAGGGTCGAATTAGGGTTTAGAATGGTCAAATTAGGTTTAGTTTGACTTTATTTATTAAAAAATAAAAAAAAAATCATTGTGGACCTGATTTTTTTTACTTCCAGATTTTCGGATTCCACCGGATCCTTCTGGATTCCTGCAGATCCTCCCGGATTCTGCTTGGATTCCGCCAGGGTTCCGGAACCCTGGCGGAATCCAAGAGGAACCCGGGTGGAACCAGGATCCGGATCGTACCGGAACCAGGATCTGGGCCCAAGTAGAGGAATCCGGTAACTTAGGAATTGAGTTATAGGAAGAGACATATCTCTTCAGAAAGGGCACGGGCACCATAAAGGGTGTTAATTATAGTGATCAAATGTAATAATTAAATCTGAATAGTAAACTAAAACAAATCCAATAGAGAAGCACACAAACACAACACAATTAACCTGGGAAAACCTCCTGATAGGAGGGAAAAACCAAGCACTAAATTAGATCATAAATTATTGCCCTTTCAAAATCAAATTACATAACTCACTGATATTGATTTGCTGAAGATCCCAGATGTGTTGCCAAAGAATAGATGTAGATCCTTGAAAGGTCTGAACCTCTGTTCGCTGTCCAGTATATTCGCCCAGATCTGGTCTCTAGTTTACTAATCTGAATCAGAATGTATTTGGGATTTGCTTGACAATAACCTTGTATTCGCAGCAATGAGTATGCACAGAATGTATCCAAGGATTGATCACTGTATTGTATACAAGTCCAAATGGATGTATGTTCAGATCGCCAAGTCTGATTGTCTTTGTTATGAGTTCAGATTCAGATCGTAGTGTATAGATTACATATACCACAGATAGTAATCGCTGTATATATATCCAAATTGCTTGGTTTGATTCAAATCTCTGTCTTGGCCTATATATAATATGGATCAGATCACAAATCAAGCTATACATATATTTCGCTGTCCAGGTAAGTCGCCGCTGTCTAGAACAGAGCACCTGTTATTGCAATTGGTGAGTTCAATCTGCCTTGGATCACAGCCTTATAATATTCGCTGCCAAAGATATGAAGTCGCTGTCAAAGAGTCTATGTATAACTCGCTGTTCAAGTATAATATCGCTGCCTTGGATATAATCAGATCACTGCTTGATAGTATACGCTGCCTTGCATAAATGAGTCGCAGGTATTGCTTGTATATTAGACTATATCGTTGCCTTATAATGTTCGCCATCTTGAATATACATTGCAGGTATTTCACATATCTATATGGTTTACAATACCATGCCTCATGTATGTATGATGCCTTTACAAATTCAATTTACCAAGTCGGCCCTTTTTTGGCGCCAATAGATTTTACAAATTAATTTTAACTTTGGGCCCAGCCCAAACTATTTCATACATGGCGATATAAATTTATTTATTATTTCAATGCAATTTAATTGATTGATAAAAGGGCCCGATGTTCTAATTCATCATTTAATTTATTATTTTAATTTTCCAAATTAAAATAATAATAGGCTAGAATCCGATCTAGCTATTAATTTCAACAAAGGGTGTGTCCCTTTGTCACTCTCAAAGAATATATATGCTGGCAATCATGTAGTGGTGGAGGGATGGAGGAGAAGAGGAAAAACATGGAAAAGGATCAAAAAGGAATACATATCATCAGCGCTCATAAAAAGGAAATAGATCATATTTAATTGCTGGCAAGCATCGTGTATCAGCAAAGTTGGTATGCTATTATTTATATATGAATCAATACTGACCTACAGAATATTCTGAATGCTATTAAGAATAAGGGGACCAATATCTGATCTAGTTTACATATATAGTAGCATTAATATCAGTTTATAATAGTGAAACACACACACACACACACACATTATATTATATTATATATATACATATATATACATAACTATTTGTTGCTTCTCTCCATGTTGTCCTTGATGTCAAAATCACTAATAGGATATTGCATATGATTGATCATGATCAGTGAATAACATGTGGACCATAGTTGCATCATCCTTCATGAGTTTGATCAGAAGGTTATCATGGATACTTCAATTCAGTTTAGCATTTGGATCATATGTCTAGCTCAGTTTCATATTGCATCAGATGATGATCAGTGATTATAGTTTGATCAGTTTGAGTATATGGTTCAAAAGAGCATTCAGTTGATTAATATATTCCTTGCATATATTCAGTTGGTTTATGATCAGCATATATGATATTCAGGTTACATCTTTGACAAGGTCAAAGTCTTGAGCAGTCTTAATACATACTTCAGTTCTACATATAGAAACATCATTCATATGTTCATTTTGATCTTATTTCAAAGATCTTAAAATCAGTTGTCAAAATCCTTCCTTTGACAGTTTTATTGCATTTCAAATTGTAAACATACAATGAGCATCATTGAAGATGGTATATGGGTTTGTATTACCATTGTATTTGATCAAGTCACTAAGGTGACTTAGGCATTTGACAAGGTGATTATGTTGTAAAAAGATTAAAATTGAGCATGCCTTTGGGTCGGCCATGCTATGTAATTTAGTGCTGTAAAACAACACAACACTTAGCACTTTGGCGAAGGTTGTGTTGCTTACTTGATAAGTTTCGAATGAAGCATTAAATGAAGTGTAGTGTTGATCTGACATGCCTTAGTACACGACATGTAAAGCAGCGACAAGAGCTACATTTGTACATTTGTTATTATGATCTTTTTGAAAGCATTTGGGTTTCTTTTGAAACCCTAGCTCAAAGGAGCTAGGGCACGGCTCAGAGAGGAAGTTTGGGCGTTGACAGTTGTCGAGAATACAGTTTTGCAAGACAGTTTCAAAGATTAGTTTGTAGAAGATTTTGTTTGCAGAGATCACGGGGTCTCCTGATTCATTATGTCCAGGTGTTATCCTTCTTTGTTTAAGTTTTGTTAAATCTCTGTTAAAAAGAGTCTTTCTTTGTGAGTTTGTTAAGGGCTTATCTAGTTGGTATTTTTGTGAAAGGAAATGTTAGCATTTAGTTTGTCCAAGCTGTAAATCCATTCATGGTTGTCAATCTTGTTTTGTGGTTAAGTTTCTAACCCTAGTTCTGGTTGTGTCAAGACATCAATGACATCATTCTTTCAACTGCATAATAAGTTTTTATATACATTTAAATTAGGTCATTATTGGGGTTTCAGTTTTGAATCATAGTTAAGAGCTCTTCTCATTCTGTGACTCTTGTATTAATGGGTATTTCTGTTCATGTTCCAACCTTGGTTAAGATATGTATCATATTTCGGTTGCATCTGTGTTCAAACCCTTGTCAAGGGTTTGTGAGTTTGGATTCTCTGTGTATGTAAGTTGTCTTGTTCCTTCCTCATGTCACGCATACACATGTCTTGGTCATAACCTTAGTTATGAGTCTCTATGGTTGTTCAAGCCTGTATTAAACTCTTGAGTTATAGTCTCAGTACGGTCTAGTCCTTGTCATTATTGACTATGGTTAAGTTGTTCCACATGGACTGAAGTTTGAGAACAGAGATTAACTTGACAAATCAAAGTTTATACTTTTAAATTTTTAGGGCAGAGATAACTCATTAAAAACTGGATAAAAGATATTATTTTGGACAAGAATAATTATGGGACACAAATGATATAGTTTACTGATTTTTTAAGACAGCTTAAACATTACATTTTTTAAGAGATTTTTCTTATATATTGAGATATATTGAGGCATGATGATTATGAGATAAAACAGAAACATATTTACATTAGTAAATTTACTTTACGAGACAAACAATCAGTTTATCATTCAATTTCTTGAGTTAGTTTGACATGGAAGTTACTCTGCAGTTGGTCAGTTTATGCTTTATATACATGACAGTGAAGAAGGATTCAATGTACAGAGAGAGTATTTGGATTTTCATGAAATATTTTTTGTTACTTGTGCACAATCAGTTCATTGATCAGAAATACTTGATTGAGGTCATAGGAATTCATAATCTTGTATCATGCATTGTTCAACACAAAGCCTTATTTGTGTTTAATGTTGTATGGTATTAGGTTGTAATGACTATGCAAGATCAGATTTTCTGACTCTGTATGTATGGAAAGTTGTAGTGAAATGAAAAGCCAGTGAGGCATAGAAAAGACTATCAGTGAGATAGCATTGTCAGTGAGATAGTTGTACATCCAGTGAGGAATTGTAAAAAGGATATTTCCAGATAAGCCAATGAGGCATTTCGAGTGGTTTTATTCCCCAAGAAGGTTTCCACTCAGGACATATCTTGTGTTATATTTCTTGTACATGTTTTATCTTTGTGTTGTTATCTCCATTCCTTTCAGATGTTGTTTTAAGTTTGGCTTTAAAAATTAATACATTGTTTCATATCACTTATTCAACCTCCCTCTCAGTGATATCGTACTCCAACACTATTTATAATCCATTTGAAGTTAGTACACTCCTAGCATATTCCTTAATCATTCACTATTGCCCCTTAAGAGGATAGGTTGGTTTTGTTAGGGAGAGGTGGAGAAAATCCTCACAAGGTAGGTGAATCCCAAGATGGGATATGGACAAGGCCTTGAAGCCTTGAGGGAGCCTACTTGTAGATTGGTTTCCAAACACCCTATGACAAGTAAATCCTCATCCTCCTTAGGGTTGAAGATTAGAAGAAAAGTAAGGAATTGGGGCTTAAGTATGTTAACTGTCAAATGTATTATGAACAAAGAAATGAGAATTAGACTAAGCGTGGACTCGATAAGGGTTACTTGACTCGGGACTCGGGACTCGACAATACTCTGCAAAGTGAAAAACCCAAGAATTTTAGAGATTTTTAAAGATTTAAAACTTGTCTCATGCACCCTTTATTAGATAAACCTTAAAGACACAATAACATCATCAAATACTTCTACTGTATAAAGTTGCAAAGTCAAATTTGAAGTGTACTTAAAAAATCAAATGGGGGTTTGGGGGCAATGCTCTCAACAAGGTTGAGGGGCAGCACCCCTTGCAGGGGTCTGGGGGCAGCGCCCTCGCGGATGATGAAGGAAAATTGATTTTAGTTCCCGATGCCATTATAAATAATACAAAAAGAAAGCTAATAAATAAAACAATGACGAAATGCCACGTTCGATGGAAAAATATTCTTGAAGAGGATGCTACATGGGGGAGTAAGGAAATCCTTTAGCATCTAAATTTATGATTGCTTGAGGACAATCAATCTTTGGAAGGTCGGAACATATTGCTCCCTTCTTAATTTTATATTGGGAATGACCTATTTGCTCCCAACAAATCACTCTATATAGGCTGTCATCTTGACTATGAAGGAAATACATAAGCCAATCAACATTCACTACATTTCATAAAAGGACATTCTTTCTCAGCTGGTTTGTTTGATTATTTGGGGAACCATGCTCGTTTAAGGAATATTTAATATTAAATACATTTAGTTGTTAATAAAAGAAATGAGATGAGTTACATCCCTTGGATGGTCAGGGTAAAGCACAGTTCAAGCAAGGAGAATTGAGGAATAATATCAAATACAATTATATACTGGATCTATCTCTTGTTGATCGTAGATTGTTTTTTACTTTTAATAGCCTAAGGATGAAATCCCTCTAGGCCTAAAAATTGAAGTATGAAAACCCTTTTCTTTTCTTTGCTAAGTTGGTGGACAAAGGCATTTGACTCATGTAGATTTGAAGTTATTTACCAAAGGCATCCAATTGCATTAAATTGCTGCAGATTTCAAGAAAACCAACAATTCTACAACAACAAATATTTGATATTAATTTGAGCATATTTTTGGATTTTATAATATTTAAGGGAAATTAAGAAGTTACAGGCACCAAATTTGATTGTTTATTACATTTTCAAGTTCCCCTTGAAAAGTTATGCAATTCAAAAAAAAATAACACCCTATTTTGAGTTTGTATGCAAAATCTAGAGCTTTTGGAAGATGGAGGACAAAATGACCATTGAAGGAGCAATTTTGTAACTGGCAAGTCACAGTTATGAAATTGCTGGTTTGTTGGAAGGAGTGTTTTCATCCCAACAATAAAAATAAGAATACGAAGTGAATAGTTTGATGTTTGCTATTCCAATTCCAATTCTGGAGTCTTGCCATGCATATTGAGAACCTGCTAAGTGCTAACATCAATTTATGGACACAAGGAGGTTGAATTGGCAGATTAAGGCATGCCATAGTGAATGTATTTTCAATGGAAGAAGAAAGAATGAGATTGTAGTTTAGTGAAGGACAAAGTTCTTGGAAAATTACACTTGTATAGTTGGAGGACTAGGAAGGAAGGAAATGCATGGGGGAGTCTTTCATACTTGTAATTAGTTCAATACTGCAAGGAAGCTTGAAAGATGTGCACTTGCCACTTCCAATTGTTTTTCGTCATCTTGAGGTTTATAGTGTAAACTGGTGCCTATATGATGTGATTTATTTTTATTCATGCTTATTAAATAATCTTTCTACGTTGAAATCATACTCTAACACTAACTTAAATTAATTCTACTATCATTTGAATGGATATACAAGTAGCATAGCATGAAATTATTCTTGAAATTAAACTTATTTTGATTGCTAATTTACACAAACATAATTTTGTAGAAAATAATGGATCACATAAGCACTTTGATGAGAAGTTTACAAGTGGGCTTATTCCTTGATCCTCTACTCAATAATTTTCTTACTTTTGTTACTTTGACTTCTTAAGAGAGGAGACACAACATCATCTCTTAAGGTATTGTTAGTGTTTTAATCTGTCTTATGCGTGACAGAAAATGGAGCACAGTGTGAGGATAAACCTCTCTTCAAATTTGGAGGGGAATTTCCTTGAGATCTAAAGTAACTAACCCTAGGCTAAAAGTTATAGGCCAGATGTACATATATGCACACTTTACAATGTTCCTTGAGGGGGATATGCATAAAGAAATAATTACATGCCTATGTTTTTGCCATAGATACATGCATCTGATTGTTAACAGCCATGCCTTGTAAATGAGATTTCTAAATATTGAAGGATGAAACAACTAATCTAAACACACAATTGACATCTTCTAGCTAGCTAAATTAGAGACTAGCTATTTGATAAAAATGATATTTTAAGGAACATTAACTTGAACAAAGAAAGACAGACAATTCGAATAATTAAATTATTAAGCTACACACAAAGCTACGACTTAATGATTAAATGACATCAATACAAAACATGACAAAAGTTAGTTTGAATTAAATTCATGGGAATACAAACACACGCAAACAAACTTGAACAATGGTTTCCCTTGCATTGTTCTTCTTCTTGCCATGATGATTTTTCTTGTCTCTTCTCTTGCCATAAAATACTTTTTCTTCTTCCCTGCTTTCACTTCCAACCCGTGGACATTTTGTAGCATAATGACCTACATTACCACAAATAAAACATTTGAGAGTATACTTGCCTTTACGCTAGCTGGTACCGTTGTTAAATTTCTTCACAAAGTAGGCTTCTTCCTCATTGCTTGAGCTTTTACTTGATGTTGGAATTTTGTTCTTCATCTTTCTTGATGCCTTGAAGGCTTTTCTTTGCTTTGATGTTATTCCATTCTCGGTCCTCATTTCATATGCTGTAAGAATACCATGCAACTCATCCATTTTCAAGGAATTCAAGTCCTTCATTTCTTTCATGGCCGAAACTTTTGCATCAAATCTCATGTGAAGAGATCTTAATATTTTTTGCACAATAACCTCATCCTCAATCTTTTATCCTAGACCGCGAATAGTGTTTACAATTTCATCCACACAGAGAAAATATGCAGCAACGTTTTCTTCTTCCTTCATCTTAAGGCTTTCAAATTGTATCCGGTGGGTTTGGAGATTAGCTTCCTTCACTTTGTCGTCTCCTTCATAATTCTTTTGAAGCTTATCCCATATTTCTTTTGCTGAAGTGCATTGCGTGACTTTGACTAATTTGGTTTTGTTTAGTCCACTTAGGATTGCATTCATAGCTTTTGCATTGTTCTTGAATGCTCTTGTTTTTGGCTTGGTCAATGGGTGGAGTAGATGATGCTGCATAGCCGTCCACAATTGCTTGCCATATATAAAGTCTATGGGCCATCAAATAGGTGTGCATTCTAAAATTCCAAAAAGCATAGTTGTTCCCATTGAACAATGGAGCTTCGCTTGAAGAAAACCCTTCTTGGCTCGCCATGTGTGTTCTTATGATATTTCATTCAAGCGGTTAGGCTTTTTCAAAGGAAATCGCTTTGATACCAATTGAAGAAAACACACGCTTATACTGAGAGGGGGGGTCAATTAGTATAAGAACAATATTTTCACTTTAAAACTTTAGTAATTATAAGCAATCTTAAAGCAATGAACAAAACATGCACACAATTAAGATCTAACAAAAGGAACACAAGATGCAGACACAGTTTTCATGGAAATCCTTGCGGGAGAAAACCACGGTAAAATATTGCTTTTTATCAGTGTTACCTGGGGACGCGTTCCTGGCTTGAAAACCCCTGTCCCCGTACTAGGTATGTTTTTGGGATGGGGAGATGTCCCCCACCTTGTCCCTGATTTCTGAAAAATGGCAGAGGATGTCTCGAAAACTTGGGGATGTACCCCAAATTTGGGGGGGGGGGACGGCCAGGGACACCACAGTCGTCCCTTCACTGTCCCCGACAGAAGAGGCAGTCAAAAGTCAAATTTTTTTTGCCAACGTGGCTTCTTTCTGCTTGAATTGTGGACCCCTCCTCCCTATTCGCCCTAAAAGGCCAAAAACGTGGCTTACATTGCGTTTTATTTCTCATTCATAACATTTCGCATTCTCTGATTCATAACAACAAGGGTTTTGAGTTTTCATTTGAAGGAGCAGCAGCAAGTGTTTTATCATTTTAGGAAGCAAGAGCTTGGAAGAGGTAAGTAACTAAGTTTAAACATCCTTCCATACTTTTATTTTTCATTTTTTTCAAAGCTTGAAGCTTGAAAAAGTGATTTTTTAAATTTTTTTGCATTGTTTCAGTTCATTATTCAATCAAAAAATATCAAAATGAGCAGCAGTGAGGATGAATTGGGAATGGGTGGTCAAAATGTAGGTCAAATTCAAAGTGTTGAGGCTAGTAGTGGGCAGCAACCTGACTTGTTTAAGCTATCTTAAAAAATCATGAGCAAATATGCAAAGGGCCCTTTCAACAAGAAAAAACCTCTTCTCCAATATGTTACATCTAGGGGTCAAAAGAAAAAAAATTCAGGAGGGACTAGGGTGTTGGATTGTCATATTTGTAATGATGACTTTAGGGGCAGCTATACAAGGGTGAAGTCTCACGTTTTGGTTATTGCATGCCATGGGGTTAGAGCTTGTCTAGATTTAACTGAAGAGGAGAGAATAGAGTGCCATAGATTGCACATGGAGGCTGAAATGGGGAAACAAGGTTTGACAATGCCATCACCTTCGTTATCAAGTGCACAATCATCTAGGCCTATGCCATCCACAATTGGTACTAGTCTTATTGAGACAAGAGGAAAGAGGAAGGTGAGTGGTGGTGAGAAGGGAGGAACAGTTGAAAGTATGTTTAATGCACAAACACGGGAAGTTACAGAGTCATCCATTGCTAAATTCTTTTTTGCTAATGCTATCTTATTTCATGTGGCCCGTTCCTCTTATTTCAACAAATGGTGAAAGATATAGCCACTATGGGTCCCTCATTCACACCCCCTAGTGATTGTAAGCTACAAATTACCCTCCTAGACAAAGAGTACTCTAAGGTTATTGTGTTGTTGGAGGATATGAGACAAACTTGGGCGAGGATAGGTTATTCTATTGTGATGGATGGGTGGGCTGATGTTAGACATCAACCACTCATCAATATCAATGTCACATCCCCTGCTAGTTCTTATTTTTTGAAAGCCGTAGATTGTTCAGGGAAGCGTAAGGATGCAGAGTTCTAATTCACCATTTTGAGAGATGCCATAGAAGAGATTGGGCTCGCTAATGTTGTACATGTGATCACAGGTTCAACAAGTGAGAAAATCAACTGGTTTGATGGTGGAGGGTGCTTATAGGCATGGATTTTGGACCTCTTGTCGTGTTCATGCATTGAACAATGCATTAAAAGACATAGGAAAGATAGATTGGGTGAAGCAAGTGGTGTCAAAAACTAGAGAGGTTCAAATTCATTTGCAACCACCACACCTCACTTGCTTTTTTTAGGTCCTTCTCAAAGGAGTTCCTCAAACCAGCTGAGACAAGGTACACCAATTTGAATTACTTCATTTTATTAAATCAATAAATTATTTAAATTATTGTTACATGTGTTTTCCAATTAGATTGAGCCTTATAATTATATATATTATAGGTATGCCACTTACTACATCTTGATGGAGAGGATGGTTGAGGTGCATGAGCCTCTGCTATTGATGGTGGTGAATCTAGAGTGGACTTGATGGTTCAATTCTAGCTCTCCTGAAGGAATATTGGTCAAGCAAAAAATCCTTGATGATAGTTGGTGGACCACAGTGAGGTAAGTTGCTGATTTTATTTAAAAATTAAAATTAAATTTTAGTCTTTAGATTGTTGATTTTCATATTAAATTAAAATTTCTAATTCTGATTATAAATTTATAATTCTTTCAAACTTTTTGTTTGCATTTTGCAGATATCTTTGCTCTGTCATCTCACCCATCGTAGATGTCATTAGATATGCCGATACATACTCTCCTAGTCTTGGAGAGATATATGAGGCATTTGACAGTATGCTGGGGAGGATAAAGAAAACAATTTCAGCCATGGATCCTACTTTGGGGTTATATGAGCAGCATATTAGGCCCACTGTGACGCGAGGTGGAACATAATGAATGCTCCGCTTCATATGGCGGCCTGCGCTCTAAATCCCAAATGATATGCAGAAATGGATGGAAGGATGCCTCCATGTGATGCTCAAGAGTTAGTAGATGGGTTCTCACAAGCCATTGTTAAGATGTTTTCAGAGGAGGCTTCCATACTTCACACACAATTCCTTGACTTAACAAAACTTTGTGGCCCAACATTGAGTAAACCACAGGCGAGGTTGGATAGAGTCATATTGGCACAAAAAGATCCTATTGGGTGGTGGACATGGCATGTGAGGGATACACCATAGTTGAAGGTGCTTGCCTCTCGTCTCCTTGCACAAGTTGCTAGTTCCTTTATTGCAGAGAGGAATTGGTCTACATATGCCTTTAACTACTACCTCAAGAGGAATAGACTTGCCTCTAGATGAGTGGAGAAGCTAGTGACCGTGCATAGTGCTCTTCAACTTCAGGATTGTCAGACTCCACTGTATAGGCAGACTCTAGCTTTATGGTGGGATGTTGATTTTGAAAGTGTGGCCCAGGTTGATTAGGAGACACCACTGGGATTGGTTGGAGTTTCGTTGGATGAGGATGCACTTGCAGTGGAGCATGACAATGGTAATGACTCAGATGACTCAGATTTTGATACAATGTTGGCAGGAGTAGAATATGAGCAATAGTGGGTTTTTTGTATTTTGATTTTTATATTGAGCATGAAACTGTAGGCAACACTTTAGCTTTTGGGCATTTTGTATGTTAAAGTTAAACTTTTTTTTTTGTTATCACATGCATATTGACAATGAATTCCAAATTCTGAATGCATATTGAGTATTGTATCAGTTGAAACTTGACTATTTACTTTTAGTATTTAGTATTGAAACAATGAAATGTTGGATGTTAAGGTTCTATGATGTTTAAATGGCATGCTTTATCCATATTTTCATATGAATGTAATGTATATTTGCAAATTTCTCTACATATTTTAAAATTTCCCTATAATTTATATAGCCGTCCCCTTTGCCATCCCCAAACTTGGCAAAAAAAATTGCCGTTCTGGAAACCGTCCTCCCGAAAACTCGGGGTAACACTGCTTTTTATAGGAAACTTATTAAAAATTGGTAGGCACCAACCCACAAGAGACACCGGCCTGCTGCACTGAGCTCCAACTCAGCAAGAGACTCCGATCTCTTTCAATGAGAGGCACCAACCTCTCAATCGCTTTGAAGAGAAGGCTCCAACCTTTGAAATGCAAGGTAATAATAGTGTTTTGGATCTGATCTAGACGATCTTCAAAATCTACTCTCAACATCAACAAAATTTCATTTAAAAATTTGCTCTTAAATTTGCAGTACATCTCCATTCAGATCTGCAATGGGATCTTCAATGAATGCTCCCAAATCTGAAAGTTCCCTTCACAAAATTCTGCCTTACGTCTGCTTCAAAAAGTCTGATTTTATTTTATAAATCTGCTCTCAAGTATGTCTGATTTCTTCTCACAAATCTGCTCTTCTTCTGCTGTAGATCTACTGTTAAAGTAGGAATCCTATTCAATGAATTGATGATAAAACAAACTTCAAGTGACCTCTATTTATTTCCCTTTAAATGCAACCTTTCACCAAAGGCTATGGCCCCTCAACTAGGCTGGCCAACATATTTTATTTATTTAAAATACCCTTTTCTAAATAGGTCCGCCAAAAATCAACTGAAAATATTGTCCAAAATAAAATATTATTTGTGCCTTAAATAATATAATTTGAACACCACGGATTGACCCTTTGACAGCAATGACAACAATCTTGCGACCTTTGATATCAATGACAATATTCCAACAAGTTCGACAAGGAGAAAAAAACCGACATTAAATTCGCCTTATAAATTTAATTTAAAAAATAATAATAAACACACATAATTAAAATATAATTAGTAAAGATATATATTAAAAATAAAATATAAAATAACATTAAATGTAAATCTACTAAATGATAATTTAATAATTAAAAAATACATGACATTAAACTTAAATCTATTAAATGTTAATTTAAAATAAAAATTAATAAAAATAAAAGGAATTTATAAAATCAACTATACATATTTGAAATGTTATAAAGCATGGGAAGAGCTACTGCCTCACTAAAGCCAACACAAATATGCAAAATTTGCAGAAGACACTCGCGCTAAACTGATCCAGTGGTCAAAAAGAAACTGTGCTGAAGAAATTTGTGCCAAAGGATGCATGGTTCGTCCCTCTGACTCTTGTCACACATTACAAACAAAATGCCCTAGCTGCTCGCAAGCGATTGGATGAGCTGCATGAATCAACGATAGAAGATATGTGAGCCGTAGCTTTAAAAACCTATAAAAACCCCTACCGAAAATGTATTTGCAAATATAATTGAATAAAAAACTGGTGCTTTCTTCGTACAAATGTATACACGATTTTTGTGAATTCCATACCTATTTTAAATGTTCGCTGAATTTCGAACTTCAAGCATGAAATTCGATGAACCCGGTGACATAGTTTGTGTGTATACATGTATTATATTTCTTTTTATAACTTTTTTTTAAAGAGGGGTAAACGCTTTGACCCGGATCTATGAACCGGTGAGACCACAAATGGGTGACCTCATCCCCAATGGGATTTGAACCTTGATGGCAAGAACAACAACACAACGGCTTAACCATCACAACATCCCACTATGGGCTTCCTTTTATAACTTTTGTCCAATGTATATGTGTAATAATTGTATAGGAGCTAATGTTTTATCATATTCACAATATTTCCTTTCCCTATTATGATAATATGTTAGTCTCTTATTTATTAATACTTGCTATTTAATTTTTTCTTATATTATATTAGTATGTATATCGTTTCTTATTTATTAATACTTTCTATTTAAACATATGATTTTCTTTCATTTCAATTGTTTCTTATTTTATAATCATTTCTTATATATTTATTCCTCATATTGTTTTTATTTTTTATATCTATTGTATTATCCTTATATATATATAATTTTGATCATTTAGGATTGAATGTCCTTATGGTTTATTTACGTATTATATTATATTCATTTCATATATATATTATAGTTATTGATCATTTAGTAATTAACACCTTTCTTTTAGCTTTATTTACTTCTTATATTATATTTATTTTTCTCTCTCTCACACACATATTTTCTTTTTATTTTTTCATATAATCTTTTTATCTTTGTAATCACTTGTTCTCATTAGTGATTTGATTTATTATCATGTACTTATTTTTTTCATTTAGTGTTATTTCTCTCTTAATTATTTTTTTGGTCTTCAGTTGTATTATTGACCTTCTTGATCTCTCGAACCACGTGGTTCCTTTCTCCCACACCTCCCATCTCTTTTTATACTCTGGGTTGCAACTTTACATCTATTATGATTCCTCTGGCTCTCTTTATTCTGATGATGGATCATGGAGTGTGATCTGAAACGTTGATACAAAAATCTTGTACACAATTTAATCCAGAAACAGCTTTCTATTTATCAGTTCGTCCATGTATGACATACTCTTGAGAAATATGTGTGATTTCTATCTTCTAATCCTATCTACCCGTATATCTCCTATTGGTATGTCTTATCTATACTATGAATATGTATATATAAATTACATGTTGTGAAGGATTGTTATGGAAGTTGAACTGTCCCTCTTGAAGTGGACCTATTATCTGTAATCACATAAAAACGGTCATCTAAACCCTAGACCCCCAATCTCAACAATTAATCAAGAAACCCTAATCTTGATAAACCATAAGTCCTAAATCAAACATGCAATTCCTAAATCATCTTCTCTCAATGTTTGCAATGTGGCTTGTAGTTTTGTGAGGTGCTAGTTAATGGTCTGTTATAGTGCAAGCCTCAGGGATGCCGCCCAGATTAGCATGACAACTGCATTGCCTGATGTCTAAAGTGTGATCCTGAAATAATGCAGTGACAAGTGGCATGAGTTAGAATTTGTAGTTTGTATTGGAGGTGTGTTAAACCTTGATGAAGCTGTAGAAAGTTTGGTAGAGTCACGGTTATAGAGTATGATTTTGTGGAGCTTTGCACCAGTGTTGGAGCATGTTCAACATTTGCTGGAGATAGATTGACGATCCTTGTGTTATCACAATAAACCAGGAATTTATAGATATCCTTGAAAGAGAAGAAGTTGAAAGTTTCTTGGATTGTCTAGACTCTAAATTATGTTTCTCGTTTCTTCCAAGATTTAGCCAAAGCCGGAAAAGAGCTCCAAAACATCCTAAAAACCAGAGGCCCAAAATGGAATCAACAACAATTGTAGTAAGAAAGGTCAGGCAAAAATGCATGAATCTTCCTGCATTGCAGACGAGACAAGTATTCCTCGTCTAACATATAAATGACTCAAATGCTATTTGGTCTTCTGTTTTGAGTCTTGACACAAGAATATCCAGATGTTAAGAAAGAAGTTTATGGGTATAGGTCTAGAACCTTTTTAACAGGTGAAAACAATTATCATATTTATGAAAAGACAATTCTTGATATAAAATGAGGAATTGACAAGTCTAAGATCCATCTTAAATTACAACATTTTATTGTTAAAACAGACAAGCAAGCAACGAAAAATCTGCTCAAGAGAAAAGCAGATAAAGACTTAGAACAAGGGCGAGTACAAGATGATATTTTGAATTTCAGAATAATGATTTTGAGGTTCAATGGGTAAAAGGACAGGATGATTCTCTAGCAGATGCATTAACAAGAGAATTCAAATCAGTGCAATGTTGGCCACTGAAAATAATGAGAAATGTTCCTTCGAACAGATATCACACCATCATTTTTAGATAGTTGGTGCATAAACAAGTGGCTAGAAGAACTCAAAGGTCTTGACAAGGATTGTTGGTTTCATAGACATATACATTATGGTGAAATCTTGTTAAAATAATTTGGCTTATATGATGCTCAAGTATCATTAAGATTAAGAAATGCTTGGAGTTTTGAGTTACATATCAATTTGCATATTTCTGGTCGGCACCCTATCTCAGAAGATCCCTCATGAAAGTTTCAGCATTAGGTCTTGTTAATAACATATATGCCTCTACGTATTTGTTTGAGAGCAAGACAAATTATTTGGAGAAATAGAACTTGAAATGGCCTGAGTTTTTGATAAATATAAAACTTGGCTTTTTAAGCATTTCAATGCCACAATCCAGGACTACATGAATCATCTTGATTTACAATATTCCAAGAACTGAATATTATCCACTTGAATGGGATTGGTTTCCAAAAGATGTTATTGAGGATGACATTGTCAAGGTTTGATCAACTTTATTTGCCAAACGGATTGAATGGAATCAAATCTACTATGGAGGATTAAGGTGAGTATTTTTCACTTTTGAGCTCAGTGGACATATTTGATAAATCTCACCTTTTGAACTGTGGTGACTCAATGGTTTCATCTCAGGATCTTCTGCAGTCCTCTGCAGTCCCCTGCACAACCCTGTGTACTCTTTTCTTGTTGAGAAACATTGGATCAGTAGTGTCTTGTGAATGTTTCAATCTACACAGTCATTTTGACAAAAGATAGAAGATAATGACTTGGTAAGTTAAACTTAGAAAATTTTCCAGATTCATTTCAGATCACTCTGTGGTCATTCCTGTGTACTTTGATCTGCTATTAGGTAGACACTATCAGGGTGATTGGCCTGTCATTAATCAAATTTCTCACAATCTGTGTTGTCAAACACAGCATAATCCTTAAGTGACATCTTTTGAAGAGATACAAGGTGTATGCTTATCTAACAGTGTGATGTCTTCTAATGCACTTAACTACCTTTTTCAGTCCCAGTTTACACAAGACTCTGTTGATCTATTTATAGGATCATCTTTGGCACACTAACCAGACAACCACACTTCCATAGGTGAGATTAAGCATGGAAACTAAACCAATCAATTATCAAAAAACGAAGGTCACGTTGTGTGCGATGTTCACCTTGTTAACCTTCTAGTTGCCCTGTCTGCAAAAGCAATACTTTATGTATGCTGGCACTTGATTTTTTCTGAAAATTTTAGATTGCATTAGTAATTGTTCGAAGGCAGGGAATATACAGTGATGCTTTTTGAAGCAAACAGGAAAATACTTAAACACAAGCACCTTTGCATCTTTGGAAGGGACACTATCGGATATAGCAATGAGCAATTTCTGACCTTCCCAACTTAGAATATTGCCACATGGATAAGGCAGTGAATTTTGTAGCCATCCTTCATTTTGTTGTATTACTATTGAGGATTTCAAGAGTTTCTGATCTTCTCATGGAGGAGATTGTGGAGTCTTGAAAATGATATGACATTTTCACCTTCCTCTTGGTAGATGAAACGCTAATTTCCTAGTTTAAGCTTTCCTTCACAAACTAAATTCATCTTATTGACTTTTGAGCAAAACTTTCCCTTTTGTAATGAGAAATTGGAGGCAAATTCCTCCTAAAGTAGGGGGAAATGGTTAACACTTTAGGTTTAGATTATTTGTGCTCAAGATACCTTATTAATAATAAGTCTAGTTATAAGTGCAAGATCAATTCACAACTCTCATTTAGGATTTAAGAGTATTTTCTTTCTGAAATATTGGGTGTTAATGTATGGCAGCAACTGATATATGGATTTATCCTCTAGTTAGAGGCCTTCGGTGCTTGTGTAAACTGATTGAGTTATAGACTTTTAGTTATCATCAGATCTATCTGGCTTGAGAAAATTTTGTGTGTCTTCTATCTGCAGTTAAGAAGCATTTATTGTTCTCATGTTTTCCCTTCTTGGATCAGTTCACTATTACAATTTGTTAGCTAACATAAAAGGACAAACAGCTTTTGCTTGGATGTTGAACTCATTATTTTCTCTTCTATATCTATTTCTGGACGAAAAGGATTTCATTATCATATGGTTTGAGTTTGGATTTTGACATTTAAACTCTCTCATGTTGTTATCAAGCACACATTTCAGCTCCTGGGGATTGTAACATTTCTCTGTTTATATTTTTAATACTTTATCATGATTGTAGGTTTGGTTAAAATCTGTCTCACTATAAAGCTACATAAGTTTCAATTTTAGCATGGAGGAGGATAAAGCAGTTGCTTATTATGATGAACTGGCACGCAAAGGTGCGGGTGCAGCCAGATTTAAACAAGGTCTTGGGTTTTCAAGCCAGTCTTCTCAAGAACCCTCTAATAAAGGCAACACTCCATCTGCTTTGAGTAATTTTGTAAAGGCAGCAAGCCCTGGCAGGGCAGAATCAATAGGTAAAGAAATCCAGATCGAAAATATTAGAGAAAAGCTCAAGAGAAGAGGTGAAAATGTCCTGGAAAAACACAAGGGAAGGGATGTTGCCAAGAGTCAGCATTCAAGGCAAGAAGGCAGATCAGTTGAAAGTGGAGAAAGAGATAGATCAAGGAGTTTGTCACCACAAAGGATAAATGAAAAATCACATGAAAGAGATGGAAAATATTCAAGACACAGAAATTATCGTTCACGGAGCCCATATGACAAGCATAGAAGACACAGGTCAAGGTCTGGAGGGAGGTCTTCTAAGCACAGCAGTAAAAGAAGTCATCGAAGAAGCTATTCACGCAGCAATAGAAACAGAAGTACCTCCTCTGATAGAAGTAGGAATCATCACCGTCATAGAAGAGTTAGGCATCAATCATCCAGTACGAGTAGTAGCAGTCAGTCACACAATAACAACTACCGAAGAAAAAAGAGAAGAGAGCGGAGTATCTCCTTCAGTGGGTCCGAAGATGAGGGTAAAAGTCCACCATACCACTCACGGAGGAGGGGCAGAGGCAGGAGTAGGTCACCTGCTTCTCGAAGGGACTACTCTAAGGAGAGAACGAGGAAACTAAATAAAAGCTCATCTCCCAGGCAACAAAGAACAAGAGAGGAATGTCTTCCTCAGAGAAACAGAAAGATAGAAGAGGTGAAGCTTACAGGCAGGCAGAATGGGAAGGAAACAACATTGAGGAGTAATGCTAGTAGTCTTAAAGAAAAAGCTCAGATTGTTGATTATTCAAAGCTAATAGATGGCTTTGATTCCATGGTAAATGTCCTTCTGATTACAAGTTTGTTTATTGTTTGTAGTTTTTTCTTTATTTTATTGAGGATATCAAGTGTTAAATTTTTTAATCAGTGGTAGAAAATGTTACTTTTTTATAGTGTCTAACATGTGAAAGCATTTAATTGCATATAATTTCTTGCTACAGGTAGTCCAGAAGAGTGTGACAATTACTGTGTGCAGTTATAACACGATGACTATATATATTCGTAATGACTTTCTTATGTTAAATACATGTTGTATGGCTGTGTTGAGTATGTGCCAGTTGACTTCATGGCTATATCTGATCCTGATTGACAGCTATTGCAATTAAAATACTTGCAATTTTGATTCCAGATTTGTTGATCTAATACAGTAAGCAATTCCAAGTACTGGTTTGTTGATGTTGATGCTCATTTGGCAAAGTTTTATATAATAAAGGAAGATGATCTTGTAGTTGAGAGTAACTGGTTACTGCACATACAAGCGATTCTTAAAAATTCTCGTATTATCTAATTTTATTCCTGCATATCTATGCCTTGGGTGTTATCGATTGTTCATTTCATCTCTACCTGTAGTTTTTAAGCCCTTACAAATATCTACAAATTATGATGGTCTGCTGTAATGTGCCCTTCTGTTGACAAGGGAATCAAGTTATTCTATTAATAGGGGGCCCAGTGAATTTAAAATTAAAACATTAATTAGGGCCAGTTTAATGTTTTTCCTGTTTAAGGGCCCAATTGAAATTTAAATATTCTGGAGGGAAAGGTGCTATCAAGGTAGTATAAAAGGAGAGCTTGAGGAAGCAAATGAGCAGGGAAGTTTTGAGGAATCCTTATTTCTACCAGAAGCTTGGAGTTGAAGGACGTAAGCAGTTTCGGCGTGGAATATCACCTACCCTAGTGTGCTATAGATTTTGGCAAATTCGTGAAGTCTCCAGTTGGAGTCAAATTTGTGAATTGGAAGAGCATCAAAGATCTGACCTAGAAGGGTTGAGTATCTAAGATCATTGCAGCTGGCTATCCATTGCGTGTTTGCTATCAATATTTGATGTAGGTCAATCAAGGAAAAATGAATCACATAAAAGCACCACCACCTCATTGTTGTGGACCTAAGCTTTTCATTGACATAGGCTCGTATCGTTCGAATCAGATCAAGATTGCCCATCGTGCCATCCTTGAGCTGCTGCAGACTAACTCAATAAAGGTGATTTGAATTTCTCAGTTGTCACCAATCATTAATGGAGCACCTCTAGGTGGTGAAGTCTCAACCAATTTATAGTCATACGAGTTCCGTGATCCCTGGTTAGTGAGTAACTACATCTCTATCGAACACTACAGGGTGCCACCATCCCGTAATGTATCCGAACTTCATAAGAAAATAGATTAGGTAGAAGCTTGCAAGAGAAGACACCTATCAATGGGCCAATAATAAAATGCCACATGGGCTTACAACAAATCTTCCTTTAGAAGATAATTTTCTTTGACTTTTCCCCTCTTGACAAATTCAATGAATCTGGACATAATATTATCGATCTCTTCCACTAGGACACTTGGCACGTTCTGATTGGTTGGAGGGGAATGGGTGCCACCTCAGCATGTTCATCTCATAGACTTGATAAGTACCCCCCTTGTCCTCTTCATAAACTTCTTCCTTTGAAACGATCCTTTTCCGATTGATAAACAGTTTTACAATTTGCTTAAACAATCCTTGATCCTAAATGTTACCATTCAATTGCATGCAACAACAAATACTGAACTCTTCATAAACTTCTTCCTTTGCAACTATCCTTTTCCGATCGATAAACAGTTTTACAATTTGCTTAAACAATCCTTGATCCTAAATGTTACCATTCAATTGCATGGAACAACAAATACTGAATTTGTAATATAATTGCAGAAATTTACAAATTGGAAACATGGCAAACTAGGAATTACTTTCAGAAAATAAAGGGCAGAGACTTATTACAAACTTGACAATTACTGTCACTGAGTTTCCTCCAAGCTATGCTGAAAATCAAACTTTAG
Source organism: Thuja plicata (assembly GCA_018584345.1). Taxonomy (NCBI): domain Eukaryota; kingdom Viridiplantae; phylum Streptophyta; class Pinopsida; order Cupressales; family Cupressaceae; genus Thuja; species Thuja plicata. The sequence goes on along the minus strand of MU227387.1, from coordinate 2,295,344 downwards.
GTGCCATCTGTGATTTCCTCTTCATGCCCAAGTTCCCCGCTGAATATGAAATCACTGCCTTCTGAGGTATTTGGACAGACCACCAGCTGCTGAACGAACGGAGGAAAACCTTGTAATGCAGACTAATAACTAGAACTAGGTTGCAGACCACATTGCCTTTTTCTGTAGAAGGTTGAGTTGAAACTACATGAGAGCCTAGGGTTGCGTACAAGCTCTGGATTGTTCCAAGGGTTTCGTCCTGAGAACATGAGGGGTTTCTTGTAGAGAAGAAAGTATAAAATATCAAGTTGCATAATAATCATCCCCCTAATTCCCATTGGATTTCCTCTTAAATAAAACTCTCCATCAATAAGCTGCGAACTCCTCAAAAATCTTGGATTTCAGGCGACTTGCCTTAAGCATTAAGTTTTCCATTTAATTATTAAAATTCCCTTCATGAATGATTATCAGGTAATAATCATTTGCAACTCAAATTGGCCCCTTCAATGATTGAAAAATAGGACTTAAGCGATTTAGAACTAATCGTGCCCTTTTATTAATTTATTGCTTTAGCCTTTGGGGAACTTAGTTAACAAAAAGGCATAGAAATTTTATTATTTATTATTAATTGCACTAAGCGAGAGGGGATATTACACTCCTCCCTTCCCCAGAATGCTGGTCCACTAGCAATCGTAAATTAGGATCCTGTAGAATCTCTTCGCCTTCCCAGGTAGCGTCCCCAATACGTAAATCCTTCCATTTTATTAGATACTCTTTGACCATCTTGTTCCTCAACTTCCATTCTTTCCAATCAGCAATATCTTCGGGCACTAATACCAATTTCCCTTCTTCATCCAATGGTGGTATCTCGGGAGATGCAACTGTATGCTGACCCAACGCTTTCTTTAGACAAGAAACATGGAAAACGTTATGGATCCTACTTCCCTCTGGAAGTTCCAATTCATATGCAACCTCACCAATCTTCTTAAGGATTTTGTAGGGCCCATAAAATCGTGGCTTCAGTTTTTCTGCACCACTACTCTTCATTGAAGACCGCCTGTATGGTTGTAGATGCAAGAAAACCAAGTCCCCAACTTGAAATGTTCTCTCAACCCTATGCCCATCTGTATACATTTTTTGTTGATTTTGGGCATGCTGAATGTTATCTTTCAATGTCTTGAGGATATCCTGATAACTCTGAATTGTTTCTTTTGCACGGGGAACCTTACTGTCGTCAAATGCCAAATTTACAAATGACAGTGTCATACTCGTACAATGCCTTGAATGGAGACATGCCAATTGACATAAGAAATGTCGTATTGTAACAATACTCACCTAAATGAAACCATCTTACCCAAGCACACTGCTGCCCTGAAACATAGTTTCTAAGGTAGCCTTCTACCTATTTGTTTACAATTTCTGTTTGCCCATTTGTTTGAGGATGGTAACTGGTGCTTGGAGTTAATTTTGTACCTGTCATTTGGAACAACTCTTGCCAAAACATATTGATGAATCTTCTGTCCTAATCAGTAACAATGGTCTTAGGTAGACCATGCAACCTGAACACCTCTGTGAAAAATGATTCCGCCACCTGAGGTTCTAAAAAACCTGTAGCAATGGCGAAGAAATGAGAATATTTTGTCAACCTATCTACAACTACAAAGATACAATCTTTCCCCTGAAGGCCTGTGATAAAATCCATTGATATCCCTTCCCCATTTTGCTCAGGTATCAGAAGTGGCTGTAGAAGACCTACATGGAATGTGTGTTCGGACTTGTTTTGCTGGCAAGTCAGGCACTCTTTAACATGTTGCAGTACATCATCTTTCAATCTCTTCCAGGTAAACCTCTCACGAATCTGGCGATAGGTTTTGAAGAAACCTGGGTGTCCTGCTAAAGGTGCATCGTGTAATGCCCTCAAAATCTTACCCTTCAACTTGGAATTTGGTACAAGATAAATTCTATCCTTGTAATAAATGATACCATCCATTACCGCATACTTGTCATCTTGTACTTTATCATTAATCAAATCAAAAGCAAATGTATTCTTCGCATATTTTGACAATAGTTGAGATTTCCAATCGGTTGAAATCTCAGTGAGAGCAAAGTGCTGGTTTCCTTGACAAAGCATCGACAGCCACATTTTTCTTGCCTTTTACATACTCAACATCAAAGTTGTAAGCCTGAATCTTGCTTACCCACTTTTGTTGCCTCTCATATAGGTCCTCCTGCTCCAAAAAGTACTTGAGACTGTTGTGAGCTGTCCGGACCGCAAATTTGGATCCCACCAGATATTTTTTGAACTTGGCCAGCACATGCATAAGCGCTAGCATCTCCTTATCATATGTGGAATACAATCTCTCTGGATCTCTCAGTTTCCTACTCTCGAATGCAATGGGGTGCTTGTTTTGCATTAGAACTACACCAATTTCCTGTCCTGAGGCATCACATTCAACAACAAATGGCTGTGCGAAGTCAGGTAGTGGGAATACTAGGTATGTGCTCATGACTTCTGTGAGTTTGTCAAATGTAACTTGTGCCTCACTAGACCATTGGAACGCCCCCTTAGCCAGATCTGTCAAGGGCGATGCCAATTGTGAGAACCCACGCACAAATCTCCTATAGTAGTAGCACAACCCCAAGAATCCTCTTAATTCAGATATGTTTTTCAAAGGTGGCCAATCTAGAATTGCTTGAATTTTCTCTTGGTGCACTTTTACACCATCAACTCCAATCTGTATATTCAACTGCGGAATTACTCTAGTGCAACTCAGTTAGAAACCGTTAGCAACTATAACATTGAATTTGGGAAACTCCTCTATTTGTAGTCCACGCTTAGTCACTAGTCCTTCATCGTTAAAATTATGAGTGGCTCCGCTGTCTACTAAACTTGCCATCCCCTGTACCTTAAGGACACCTTTCAGCCAGAAAGGACGGTTGCAGGGAACTCTAGATAAAGTGGCAATGCGTGGAGTCTCTTTGATTGTAGTCTCTTCCAACTCAACCTATTGGGGTTGTACATCCTGTGCAACATCCTCATTAGTGCTGTCCTGCTCATATTGTTCCTCATCATCATAATGGACTTCAATCAGATGTACCTTGACTTTCGCAAGGCAACGATGACTAGGTTCCCATGGTTCTTTGCAAGAGAAACATACTTTTCTCCTTCTTAGTTCATTTCGTGTCTCTTGCTCAATTTTGGAGGGAATGTTTCTTTGCTGATTAAAACTCATGTTCTTCTGCTGATTTGAACTTTTCTTATCAGATTTCGAAGAGCTGAAATCTCTCTTTGGTGGCTGGTAGGAAGGTGTAACCTCTAAGTCTATGGCTAACCCAATAGCGTCATCTAATAGACTAGGCCTATGAGCCTTAACCAAACCTTTTAATCTGTCACTTAAACCTTCAACGAAGAGCACTGTTACCCTTTTCTGAGGCATATCAGGGACCATTACAGATTTTTTTTGGAATTCATTGATGTAAGACTCTAGATGTCCTACTTGTTTGAGCTGTGCTAGTTCTCTGTAATAGACTTCTATGTCTTTCCGGTCAAAGCGAGTAACCAGCCTTTTGACAAACTCTTCATAAGAATGGACCATGGCATGATCCTGGGAGACAAGTCCGTGGTGCCACCAGTCGTATGCTACCCCTTCCAGGTGCATGGTTGCAAACTGAATCACCTTTTCTTCTTCCATGGGTTTGAGTGCCAAAAAGGTGTCCAACTTATGAACCTATGATTTAGCTAATATCTCTCTGGTTCCATTAAAACTTGGAATAGTAATTTTGTTCAAAGCATCTTTGTACTCCATTGGCTGGTAGCCCTGTCTAGCTTGCCCTCTAGGCCTCCTGTCTTGCCATTCCAGACGATTCCTAATTTTGTCCTTACACTTATTCATGAACTGATTTAAATTCATCAGTTGGAAGCCGCATGTATTCATCTCAAGCCACCATAATATCATTTGTGATGTGCGTCTCTTTTGCCTCAACCTTTGGAATTGATTCTCTTTCAACTGGAAGAGGTAAAAAAGTGGGATGCAATGGTTGATCAGATCTTGTATCCACTGTTCTCACAATGTTAGAGGCTGCTTTGTCTTGGTTCTCATGCCCTGCTTCACTTCTGCTGTGTCAACTAATGGACCTTCCCGACCTCGAATGTCCAACTCTCATTTGTCCCATTGCTGTGATCGTGCAATCCTGGAATTGTTGCAACATTTGCTACTGCTGTTGGGCAAAAACTGTCAAGAAATCATTAAGTTGACTATTTAATTCCCTTGTCGGGCTTCCACCTCTTCTTTCACCCATCTCTATTTCAACTAGGTTAATTTCAACTTCTTGTTGGCTTGACCTACATCTGGTGTTGTATTTGTGAGGTTTAGATCCTCTAGAGTGCATAGGACCGCTTACTCTGTCACGCAATTGATCAAGAGTGACATGCACGAAAAAGCAAACCTGCAACTGATACCCTTACAGGCAGATAGGATTGTGGCTCTGATACCACTGAAATGATCCTTTTCTGATTGATAAACAATTTTACAATTTTCTTAAACTATCCTTTATCCTAAATGTTACCATTCAATTGCATGCAACAACAAATACTGAATTTGTAATATAGCTGTAGACATTTACAAATTGGAAACATGGTAAACTAGGAATTACCAGTGTAACACCGGCGCGGGGGTACGTCGGGACGGGGGCACGCCGGGACGAGTTTTGAGTACGGGAAAAAAAGAGCCTCAATTTTGGTACAGCAAGGGGACAGCGGCGGGGGGCGGGGGGGAGGGGGCAGGGGTGCTGCATTCTATACATATAGAACTTGAAATGCTAAATATGAAATGATGTTTCAATATAATATACGAAATTGGTTCTTGGAAGCTTGAAATACTTGAACATAGCAAAATTGAGAATCGCAACACAAACCAGAACCATTGAACATTCAACATAGTACAGCTTGAAATACTTGAACATAGCAAAATTGAGAATCGCAACACGAACCAGAACCATTGAACATTCAACATAGTAACATAGATGATAGTAACATACATACTCATAGACTCATAGTAACATAATGATAATCATAAAATTATATTAGTTCTATGATTCTATCAAAGATTCAAAATTCATTGTTCAAATATGAAATATCATAAAGATGATCATGATTAAAATGAGTAGCATTATATGAATCTTCATTGATATCAAAATGAGTACCCAAGTACAGTCCCAAAGTACCCAAGTACAATCCTAGAGTACCCAAGTAAAGTCCTGAAGTACCCAAGTACAGTCCTGGAGTACCCGAGTATCGGAGTACCCAAGGGGTGCAGGGACGGGTGTGGCCGTGGTTCTACAATGCTTGAGCGGCGGTGGGGGTACTCCGGTACGCGGAGTACCCGTCCCGGGTACGTCCTGGCACCGAGTACTCCGGGGTTTTGGGCCGGGTGCGCGTCCCTGGGTTACACTAGGAATTACTTTCACAAAATAAAGGGCAGAGACTTATTACAAACTTGACAATTACTGTCACTGAGTTTCCTCCAAGCTATGCTGAAAATCAAACTTTAGGTGCCATCTGTGATTTCCTCTTCATGCCCAAATTCCCTGCTGAATATGAAATTGCTGCCTTCTAAGGTAATTGGACAGACCATCAGCTGCTGAATGAACAGAGTAAAACCTGTGTAATGCAGACTAATAACTAGCACCAGGTTGTAGACCACGTCACCTTTTTCTGTAGAAGGTTGAGTTGAAACTACATGAGAGCCCATGGTTGCATACAAGCTCTGGATTGTTCCAAGGGTTTCGTCCTGAGAACATGAGGGGTTTCTCGCAGAGATGAAAGTATAAAATATCAAGTTGCATAATAATAATCCCTCTAATTCCCATTGGCTTTCCTCTTAATTAAAACTCTCCATCAAAAAGCTGCGAACTCCTCAAAAATCCTGGATTTCAGGCGACTTGCCTTGAGTATTAAATTTTCCATTTAATTATTAAAATTCCCTTCATGAATGGTTATCAAGTAATAATCATTTGCAACTCAAATTGGCCTCTTCAATGATTGAAAAATAGGACTTAAAGTGATTCAGAACTAATCGTCCCCTTTTATTAATTTATTGCTTTAGCCTTTGGGGAACTTAATTAACAAAAAGTCATAGCTATTTTATTATTTATTATTAACTGCACTAAGTGAGAGGGGATATTACATTCTACTCTTGGAAATCGTCTCATTGCCTTGGCTTGTAGACTTGATTCTTTCTCTTTCACAACTTGTTCCTTGAATTCCTGCATCTTGACTTGCCTTGATTTGCATTTTCTTGATCTTGGGTTTGCAAGCGTCTTGTCTGTACTTGACCTTTGAACTTCTTGCAACTTGCTTGCCTGAAACTTTCACATCATACTTTCTCTTGAAATCCTAGCCATCTTTAGCTTTGGTCTTGGACTTGGGGTTTTCTCCATCTCCATCTCCAGCCATGATGTATAATCCGCCTTACAAAACACTAGTTAGATTTTGACTTAATTTTTTTTATCAAATTTGCAACCTAATTGAAGATAAAAATCAGATCCTAGTTTCAAACTTAATAAATTTTTTCATGATGTTGTAAAAGCAAACTCTAGATTGTGATCATAAATCAGATGACAATTATTATCAGACTGTAAATGCATCAAGAACAAATGGATCAGACTTCAAATGACAGGGATTTTTAGGCTGCTAATTATAGGAAAACCTCTATAAGCTTGTTCAAAATTGCTTGTAGCATGAGATGTTATATAAGTATTCTGATTTTACCTTGCTGCAATGAGAAGATAGATGACTGCAAATTAGTGACTTATATGAGGTTGTGCAACTCTGAAAATTGGTTCAAATGACTGTCCTGTAACTGTAACAGCGTTGCCTAAGGATGTATCATGGATCACTAGGCGAATCTGGTTCGATTTCAAGTATTAAGATTGTTTGAAGTGACTGAAATCAGAATGTTAATCACTGGTAACCACTGTAATCAGTCCCTTTTAGCATGAAATTCGTTTGAAATTTGAAGAGGACTGCCTTTTATCAGCTTGTATACTTATTCCTTCCACCAAAATGATGAAAAAAACAACTCTTCAATCTGCCTCTTTGATGGATTGAACTGCTCTTGCAAACAAACTTTTTAAGTGATTTTTCTTTAAGTTTGGATGTTTGAAAAAACATCCCTTATATAGCTTTGCCTTCTTGAATCAATTTTCCCTTCTAGGCCGACTTTGTTACAAAAAATTGAATCCAAGCAATCAAATATTAATGTCCATGTTAGAAAATCGATGCTCTTGTATTTAAAATATGGCTCTTTCATTGATTTCGATCCCTTTATGAGGTTCTTGAGAAAATCGCAGGTCCTTTATTAATGAGATTGCAACTTCCTATCATTTATTGATTGCAGATCCATTGCCATTATTAATTGTGGCTTCCTTATTAACGAATAGATGCCAAATCGAATGAAATATATGACCATTAATAGGCATTCGACCAGATTTGAGGCCTGATTTAGGCCTATACGTTTGAGCCAGTGTAACACGGGGACGCGTCCCCCACTAAACCCCCTGTTCCTGGGTCAGGGGCATCCCCCCGTTCCCCCATCACCACTTTCTCGTCACCAAGTCGCCGCCAGGACGAGGGGACGGACAGACATCCCCGGGACGTCTTGGGGACACCCAGGCATCCCTCGACCGTCCTGGGGATGTCTGCATGTCCCTCGTCACTAGAGGAGCCATCACAGATTGATGAGGATGAGACCGCAGCAGCTAGAGATGTAGGGCTGGTTGGTGTTCCTTTGGCGGATCTTGACCGTGAGGAGTCCAGTATTTCCAGTGATGAGGAGTTTGTCTTGGGGGATGATTAGGGGCCTCCCTTAACTACATTTTGAGATGATTTTGTACTTGTTTTGATATCAATGATCATGCTACTCATTGTAATCATCTTTGTGATATTTTTGATATAATATAAATCAGAATCTTCTATTTGCCGATAATTTGAATTTTTAATAGTAATTGGTAATTCGATATTCAATGTTCAAAATGAAAATTTCAATGTTCAAGTATATTGTATTCTGTATTGGGTATGTTGCAAGTTTTCTATGTTCAAGTATTTGGTATTATTAGTTCTGATACTGTTATACGTCATTTCATAACTAGCATTTCAAGTACTATATGTATACTATATTACAACACCCCCCACCCCCTCCGCCGCTGTCCCCCCGCCGTCCCCAAATTGAAGCCCCCTTTTCCCCCGTCCTGACGTCCCCTAGTACCCGTGTTACATTGGTTTGAATTTAAAGGCCTATCTTGCTAAATTTAAGGCCATTCATCTAGATTCAGGCCCTCGTGTTTGAAATAAGGCCACATGTTTGGCAATAACAGCCCATACACTTGAGATTTAGGGTCTATGTGCTTGTAATTAATACCCATTTGCTTGGTTTTGAGGCTCATTGATTTGGGTCTGTATTTAGTTTAAGGCCCTACGGTTGCATTTAATGCCTCACACTTTTGAATTAAGCCCATATGTTTTATGTTTGAGTCCTTGCATTTGAATTAAGGGCCACATGTTTCAGATTTAGGCCCACGTTTGAGGTTTTAAGGCCTCGCTGATCGGTCAAAGAGCCCATACATTTGGTAAAGGGCCTAATTTAGGCCTTACCTCATTTGAATTTAGATCTAATCATTGAAGTTTTGAATCCACACGTTTCACTTAGAAACCCATACGTTTGGTATAGGGCCAGACCTGTTAGAACTTAGGCCTTGATGATTGGACAAAGAGTTTATACGTTTGAAATTCAAGGCCAGGCCTTGAGCTTTGAGTCCACACATTTAGCTATAACGCATGCCCCATTGCATATATGACCAGATTTGGGGCTGCTTCATGGAGTTAGGACCCACATGTTACTGATTTAGTGGCCTTATTTAAGTCATCTTTCTGGTATTTGAGTCCATACGTTTGGATTAGGGTCTGCTTTGTCGGACTCAAACTCAGATTTAGGGCCATGGTCTTGATTTTAGAGCCATAGGTTAGGATTAAGGCTTGATTTAGGGCCTACATGCTGAGATTTGGGCTTTACCATTGGGTTATATGTCCATGCGTTTCATCATAGGCCTGATTTAGGCCTTATCTTCATTGAATTCAGGGTCTGATTTAGGACTAAAGGCCACATGTTGAAAGTTTGGAGCCTATAGGCTTAACTTAAGGCCCACATGTTTCATTTATTGGCCCTTAGTAGCTTAAATCAAGGCCACTTGATCACCTTAAGGTTTTCATGGTTGACTCAAAGTTTTCCTCACTTCAAATTCTTCTTCCTTTCATAATTTCCATGTTCAAATCGATCCTTTTGGTTCCATTGTCCAATAAATGTAATTCACTCCATTGCCCCTTAAGAGAGTGGATTCCACTTCTTTATTTGACAAATTGCCACTTAAGGTGGCAGATTCCACTTCTTTATTTGTCATGTTGCCACTTAAGGTGGTGGATTCCAGTTCTTTATTTGTCAAGTTGCCACTTAAGGTGGTGGATTCCAGTTTCTTATCTGGCAGGTTGCTGCTTAAGGTGGTGGATTCCACTAGTCTATCTGGCAAGGTGAACCAACCTTCCTATCTAATCAAGCAATTTTTTGAACAGAGCCTTGATGTTTCTTCAATGCCATTGACTAACATAACCCAAACATTTGACCATTGCTCTCTTGCTCTCATAGCCCATTTTTTTGCCATTTCTCAATTCTTCAATACTTCAGCTCAAGGGACTTGCAAAATTTTGAATTGTTCCCAATCTACTCTACCAACTAAACCTACCAATGGGAAGCAAAAAGAGGGGGTCCCCATTTTTTGCAATGGGGCGATGGCGTGAAAACCTCACAACAGGTAGCTACCATGGCAAGCAAGTCCATTGAGAAATCAATAATATCGAACTTCAATACATTAGGTCTCATAACCGTTTGGGCTAACTTCATCCAAACATATCAAGACTATCCTTTGCAACTCACAATGCGAGCATATCGTTAGAAGACCAGGTGCAAACATTAGTAAAATTGCCTTGGATAACTATTTAGAAAAAAATATGTTTTCATTCTCCAATATAGTTGTGATGCATTTAGATTTCCAATTTATTTAAATTATGTGTTTATTTTCAAATTCTAGGGTATTTTCTTGCAATTCACTATAAATTGCTCAGGGATATTTCAGTGGTATTAGAGTTGGTGATTTTGCCAACCTGTCGGGAAGGTTTAGGGTTTTGACCAAAGCATGATATCATAGGATAGATAGTGGTTGGTGAAAACACTACAAGAGGCAGGTAACAAGCTTAGGTTTCACATCAACCAAGGGATGTTGTTTTCAACACCCTGAATGAATTAGAATGATGCTCGAGCATAGTTGAGCAATCACCTTTGAATTCGTTGCAGCTAGCTCTTGCTCCTATTGAGACTTCTTAAAGGAAACACAAGTTGTTGAGGCTCTCAGATAATGAGATTAGACTAATGGTTACTTCGTGCCTAAGTGAGATTATGCGAATTTCGACACCTCAAGTTCCTTATGATGATGACACAAGGAGATATTGCACTTGATTGTAGATGTTTTTCAAGACTTGACAACATCAATACTGTTCATTATTCAAGCAGGGTTGCCATATTAAAAATCTTTGCAAAAACCAGAGTGGGTAACCACTTGTTGGACTTGGGTTTGCAAGATTTGATCTACGACATTTTTCATCATTTCTTGGTCATGATCAAGGGATATCATGATATAGAGATCATTTCAACGATGTAGAATATTTTGGTTCGGACTATCAATGAGAGTGATACTATCTCCCAATCTATTTTTTCTATGGTTTTGGCTATTTGCAAACAAGAATGGGTTCTTTCTACTGTTGCATATGGATTGGTCAACAATGTATTCAAACAATGCGAGGAAAAGTTGAAGCCCTTCCTATATAAAGAAGAGCAAATAGAAAAAGATGAATTCATTTCAGAAAAGAATACCTTGCTTCTTGATGAAGATGCAATAGATTTCTAGGATGTCCCCTTGGATGTGCATAAATTTATGCATGTTATTATAAATCAATATATACGATAGAGACGAAAGGCTCTATTTATAAGAGATTACAAGACGATGTTTTTAGAAACAATCACGACCTGAAGCCAAAAATTAGAAACTAACTAAACTAAGTAAGATGACCATTATAGAAACATTACAATATTTTAACACCCTCCCTTAATGGCCATCTTTCTAAGTACCCTACAAAAGACATAATCTGTAGGTCTTTTGGCCACGAATGTATAGAAGGTTGCCCTCTTCTCTTCAGAACGCTCTGCGACATGAGCCCGCTACTGAGACCCTCCCTGGTTTTGCAGAACTTTTGGATAAGACCAAGATAACCACAATCTTTCCAACTTGATGTTTGGAAACAAAGCTATCCCTTCGAGATCAACTTCTCAAAAAGCATCGATTTTTGTTGACAAAAAACCAGCAAAAAACTGAAACCACAATTTTGTGGAAAAATCAGCGAACCATCCATTGCATGTGAAAAACATCAATAATAATGATTTTCTCAAAAAAAAAAAAAAAACATGAAAAACTTTTGCAGATGAGCACTAGGACCCAAAAACCGACTGGAACAAACCATGATTTTTGTGGAAAAAATTGTCAAATTCTCCAATTATTTTTTCAAAAAAAACCCTCCAATGATTTTTTGCCGAAATAACAAAAAAACCTGAGACCAACAACACTAGTCATGATTATTTTGAAAAAAATAACCCAAATGAAAATCGAAAAAACCCATACACGAGTTTTGGAGAAAATTGAAAAAAACCAAAACATAATTTTTTAGGAAAAAATTATAAAACCAATACATAATTTTTTTTTTATGAAAAAATTATAAAACCCAACCATAATTTTTGAGGAAAAAATTATAAAACCCAGAACATCAGTCATGATTTGAAAATGTGGAGCTAAGAAAACTTCAAAAATCATGACACCGAAGGTAAAAAAACAGTGAGCAGAGAAGGATCGTGAGAGAAAAAGATGTAGTTGCGTAGGTTTGAATAGAGAAATAAAAAAATTGCGGCTTCCTTCCTCTGTGTTTTTGAGAAAAAATGCGGCTTTTCAAAATAAAAAAGATCAATTCTCCAAATACCCTCTCGAGCTTCCTTTCTTTTTGTCCAATAGGAAAACACGATGCATCAATATGAGGAAAAGACTAGACGCGGGCGTGTGTGTGTAAACAAATGTAGGTCGCATCGCGAAAATATAAATATTTGAGCTTGCGTGAAAAGAAATTGGAAATTGATGGCACCGGTTTGTAGAAATAGATGCGTGGGCTATAAAAATATCAAACAAAAATCCTCAAATTTGCACGGGTCAAAAACCTTAGGGCCGAGGTTGCGCAGGCTGAAAACTTGCAAATGGCTCACTAAAAAAGAACCAATGCACAGGTGCAAAAAACCCTTGACGAAAAATGCAGAAAAGTGATTTTTTCATAAAAAAATGAAAAAATTTCTGGAAAAAATTCCATGTAGAGCCTCAAATTTAATTAAAAAAATTGCTAAAACTTAAAGAAGCCCATTGACCACTTTGATACCATGTTATTATAAATCAGTGTTATACCCGAAAACGCGTTTCCACCTTAAATGAACCCATTTTGTCAATGGAAACGGTTTCGGGGACATGGGGATGGTAGAAAATGTTTCCAAGCTGTCCCTGATGAAGCAAACTTTTCGGAAACCCTAGAAACTTGGGGACGGTCAACGGAGGTTTCAGAAACCGTTGACCCTCCTTGGGATGATTGGAGACGGCCAATCCGTCACCTAACCGTCCCAAGGACTGATGGCCATTTCCGGTAGCGGGAGGCAAAAATTAAGATAATTTTATAAAATATTTGTAAGTTTTTTTATGTCTTATGTAGTGCCCACACCTCAAGGCAACCCTAAACATTAAAATATGTTATTGCTAATATCAAATCTTAAGCATATGATTGGAAATATTAAAACATGTATTCCTTGCAAGTTGTGTATGGATTGGCCCGAGTGAACAAAGTTATGCCCGAGTGAATAATCATTTGCTCTTGCTGCTGTTAGAATGTGAGAGTTATCTGTGAATTCTTGAAGTCTTTGGTGAAAATCTGCAGATTGAGAGTGTAAATCTAAGCAATATTTAGTATTCTCAGACCAAATATTTGGGGCAGCAACATACTATCTTTGTTTTCATTTTGACTTGAAGTTTGAGACTTGAGTCTTCTGACATTATATGATACATTAATGGAATGATAATCGAATCTTGATATATGATATGATACTTTAAGTCTTTAACTTTTCATTTTGTTGAAACTTGCAACCTTCGCACATTTTGATATATGATATGATACTTCTCATTGTTTCAATGAATTATATCTATGAATTAATGAAATTGAAATTTGAACTCTCATTTGATTCTATCCTATGTTATTCTTCTATGATGATTCAATTTGATTTATTTGATGCTATGTTCTATGATGATTTGATGAATGATCATTGATTTTAGATTTATAAATGTTATTATGTTGCTATGGTGAATGTTACAATGTTATGTAATTCATGAATTTATTTGAAATTGTTAAATTTGAACCAGAATAATATAACAGAGCAGAAATCTACAAACAAACTCAAAAATAAGATAGACACAAGGATTGATCCTAGAAATGGATGGTTGGATTATTGTTTCTCGCAGTGAGCTTGCCTTGCTGTTTTTGTTATAGAGCTTGTGTTGTAGTTAGCCTTCTTGGCGAGTGGACTCTTCCATTAGCGATTGGGATGTCCACACTCTAATTTGGTTCAATGGTCTGGTTCTTTTCTTTCACTTGGTGCCCTCTAGTAATGGTGCAACTTTCCAGTGGTGCTATGGAATTCCTATGCATATGCCCTTTGTCTTGCCTGATATTTGCCAATGCTACGAACTTGAAACTTGTGTACACAACTTGCAAACGTGTGGATTGGTTATTGCTATTGGTGGAAATTGCCTAAATTAGCAATAGAATTTAAATAAAGCACAAGGTAGAGGTTTCGTTTCACTTGTGGTACTGTTGTTTGAGAGTTTCATCTGAACCAGTAGTTGGTAGGATAACAACACCATAACATGCGATGCCTCAAATTGAAATTTGTGCTTTCTTTAGTACCTGGTTGCCCAACTCAAGCAAACCAAGTCAGCCCCATAAGAACCATGTTCAAATTGGTGCCCAAAATTTGAATTTACAAGGTAAGCCACAAGGAAACCATTTATATTTATTCAATATTTAAAGAGTGGAGGAGGTCGGCTTATGGGTTGAGGGACATGACAACAAAGTGTAGGAAAATCACACACTTAAAAAAAAACACCAAAATATTATTGTAGGAGTGTGAACGAAAATGAGAAGTGCTCATCAATACTTGTGAGAATGTGCTCTTTGTGGAAAAACAAGGCTTAAAAAAAAATTGATTGTAGCATTGCGAAGAGCATGAATTTCTACCAAATAAAAATTGCTCGCAAAATGGATGTCAGATGATTGAGTTATGGTCATTCAAACTTTGATTTCAAAACTGAAAATGCAAATGGAAAGTGGTAGCGTTGGTTGGGTTGACCCACTAATGTTAGCATAGATGAAATATTCTCTCCTAGTCGACAGCCACAAGATACACTTTTTCCCATTGGTATACTCCTTGCATGACAAAATCTGCAAAGTTATAATTTTCAATTGGCGGAATTTGAGTAATATACGTGGAATGTTTGTCATATCTAGGAATCTCAAGAATTTTTGTCAGGAATGTGTCAGTGTATAGTTCATGACTATCAAAATTTTCTTCTTAGTCGGGGTTACTTTGTGGCGAATGGGGCATTTCCATGTGATGGGAAGTGACAAACTCGTAGTCTATTGTTCTGCATGTACCTTGCTTGCACAGTGTACAGACTGCAACTAAAATTTAATATTTTCTGAGTTTAAAAATCAGAAAATTCAAATAAAAAAACTGATTTTGAGAAAATAAAACATGCTGGTTTTTCTTGACGTGATTGCACAAGTGCCATTATTGCAACTGTATGGTCATACAAACAACCATGGGGGTGAAAATTTTCGTAGAGGACTCCGGGCAAAAGTGTTTGATTTGGACAATTTGACAATTGATCTTAGAGTTTTCTGGTCTTTTGGACACGATAGCAAGGTCGAATTTGACCTAACATGCTTCAATATTGCAGCTTCCTTCTCTATCTAGCAACCACTTCCCAACTTCAAACCCTCATTGATCTGGCCTCAGATGTTTTATTTGGACAAAACAAAAAGCAAATTTGACTTTTTGAAACCTTGTAAATTCAATTGGTGAGCTTAGATATGCACCAACAAGCTTTGGATTTTGACCTGCAATACAAATCCACAAAGAGGAAACTTCCCAAATCTGGTATTTCTATTAAGTTTTTCTAGTTCTCTAGATCATCATTCAATGCAAGAGAAGAGCATACTCAATTTTTCAATATCTTGCAAGATTTACAACCCAAATCTCTCAATCTAGCAAGAAGCAGTCCGACAAGCTTTGATATCATGTAAGATTTGATAGCTAGCTCTATTACCATGTAAGAGTTATGTTAGTTTACAGATTTGTCCTTTTAGAGTAACAAACAAACTGACTCGTTTTGCCTGAATATGAGGACAAACCATTAACAAACAGTTGGAGAAGTTACTGTTGAATTGACAACTTTCCTTTGAATTTTAGAGGTACAGCTCCCTCTTATGATATAATTTGGGGTTTTCAGGGTATGCTTTTAACTAGAAAGCAGGAAATGCAAACTAACATCTGCACATAACTGTGACACAGATGCGATTATGAATTAGGGAAGAAAAGGAAACTGAGACACTTGATGCAAAGTTCATTCACCCAACGGTGACCCAACACTCACATATTTTCCAAAACAGCAGTATCCCCCTTTTAGGTGATATGAATGGTTTAAGACACAAAGTTCAGATAATAAACATATCCATGGTTTGATTTAACGGATTAAAGTATCTAGAACTGGTTGCAAGTCACAAAGTAAATGACAACCAAAGGAAATATAATGAATACAAGGCTCCAGAAATCTCCTTTATAACATTGACAAGCACTTTGTACAAAAATACCATGTTTCTCCTTCAGAAAAATACACTGATATCCCCCTCCTTACAATGCTGAAGAAAATGTCCCTTTCTGAGCGTAGGCATTAGAATTCGGATCCCTTATTAATGTCTCTCGATTACCTATTTAAAGAATCCTTGATGAGCCTTTTCAGTTTCTCAGAACCGTTTCTTGAAAATTGGACTCTCTACACCTTCCCGTGAATACAGTGATAATATTTTATTCCTTCATGATTTAAGACACTATGGAGAGTTTTATAATAAAATAAAATCCTTTGATGTGAAAATGACCGGCAGATGCCTGTATCAATATATGGTACTTTGTAGATACCCTAGACTATATGCAATTAATTAATATGGCATTTGATGTAAACCGGTAGTATCCCATCTGCTCAAATTTGTTCGCATAAATATTCTATTTGAAAGTTGATCAAGCTTCAGGATCAAACTTCAAAATTGGTGAGTCCTTTCAATGATTCAAGTGATGCTCTTTCACCCCAAATCAATAATGTCATTGAATATACCTTTTTCCATCAACAGTTACAAAGCACCTGTCAAACCCTTACCAATGGAAGCTTCTTTGTTCGTGTCATTTCTTATCTCCTTTCCAACTCAGAATTCTCTGACTCAATGGGTTGTCTTTCTCTTTCAATCTTAGACAATAAATCCTTAGGTCTTTGATAAAGTTGAGCAGTATGACTGCAACTGAAACCTGTTCAATGAGCTCTCGAAGTTGCATTGACAATGAGATGAAACAATTACATGATGAATCATTCAAATTTCCTTGACGATTTCTGGATCCCAACCTCTTTAAGCCCAAACTCTTTTATCTGTAGAAGTCCCTGTTTAATTGAAACACCCCTGAAATTGAAGACTGAAGACATCATGCAAGAATAGGGAAAACATGTATAATGTGATATCCCCAATTTGAAATAAGATTTAATAATAATAAATAATCATAAATTATAAATAATACAATTTTGAAAAGTCTCTAAGAGCATTATTGATATGAAAAAAAATATTAGTCAATATGTTATTAATATCATTGACCAATATATGTATAATACTATTGATGATTATCTATAATAATTAAAATAAATAATAATGAAGCATGATATAATATAATCGCAAGTTTAATGAATCATAGATAAAACAATAATGACTAAGCAACAACTTAGTAAATATTAATATTTCACAAGACAGCAGATTCAAGAACCGGGAAGCAGAGATAATGTTTGACAGGTCTACAGTCTGACTGTTTATAAAGAAACACAGTATGGAATAAAAAGCAATTGATAATGAATGAGCACGATAGTGGCAGCTTCTAGACGGAAGACAGCAATTATACAAGTAGACTATTCAATATCATTTTTATTACAAACCGATTTGTTATGCTTTGGAAAGGTGTGATTAAGGATAATCGCAAGTTGCAACCAATCCGCATAATTATTAATTAGAGAAAGGGGTATGATGGAATTAAGAGAACCGATTTGTTATGAAGAGGCCCAACCTGTAAGAGATATGTCTCTTCAACGATCAAGAGGTGCCATCCTTTCATCTAGCAATGTATAAGATAGCGATCAAACTCATTCCATCTAGGGTCATTGATATGGATTTGGGATAATAAAAAGGAACTATATTTGATACTGTTCATATTGATCAGAAAGGCATCGATCTGGGAAGATCACCAAGAATAAGGATTATAGAATATAATTATTACTCTTCACAAGTAAGAAATAAGAAAGAATAAGATAATCTAAATAAATCAAATACTATGCTGTAAGTATAATATAATAGCAAGGTTGCAACGTATTTTGAGTAGATGCTGAGTCATAGGATGCTATGTATACATGCTATTGAGAATAGACTTATAAATATAAATATATAAAGTAATATAGTTATAATAAGTCTATATGTAATAATAATAATCAGACATATATATATTATATCTGCATTCAGTAATAATAAGAGAACACACACACACACACACACACATGTTGATAATGCAGTCATAATTATACAGAAATGTATATTATATTTCAAAGTGAATATATAATACACAAGATTTATATATATACTCAGAACTTATAACTATCTTGGCCTGAGAAGAAAGGAGCAAAAATGTGTCCAAGGAGGAGCTTGTATAAATCCAAGCAATGGCTATCTGTCCCAACATAGGGCAGGGATCAGCAACCCTGAGCGCCTTGCGGGCATAATCCCAAGATAGGCTAAGTTCTTGGATCTGTAAACTTTTAGGGAGCCCACTGCCTAATCCTTCCTTAATTGAGTTGAAGTAGTAATAAGGTAGGTATGGATGATAATAATTTCGTAGAGATAACTTAAATCTAATAAGATCAATTACTAATCCTATCAAGGGACATTACATATAACTTCAATATATCATCTAGTTGCATCTTTTAATAATGATGGCAAAGATTCATATTTGTTGAACAATCCCATAACTATCACTGTTATTCCTTATCTATAGATTTGATCAGTATGTGGTCAGCCAAAATAGCCTCTGCTGGCAGCACTACAAATCCAAAAAGTGTCAATGATCTCCGATCCATTATATCCTTTTGAAAAGAGCATTGGGTGTTGTCAATACCTCAGAATCGTTCTTAAAATGACACCAATCAGGAAATGAGATGAAAATCTCTATTCTGCAATCTGCATTATTGCTATTGTGATGTCAAGAAGCTCATCAGGCAAGAGAAGTGGACATGAGCATGATTTAAATTTTTCCTTTTGAATAGATCTCTTCTTTGAATTCTTCATTTAACTTGCTAATTTGATTACAAAATAGTCATTATCAATCTCTATGCGCAACTGAGTCTTTATGTTATTCAATCAATAACCCCTTGAACCCCTCCATTGCTCAGTATTATATTAAGCCACATATGTTTTGAGGCATTTGAACAAGCGGTTCAAGGGTTCTGTTTGTGTTTTCATATTGTATATGCGTATCCATCAAATATTGCAACTACAACATCTCACATTTCTTTGATGCATTATGTCAAATGGTTACATTGTCGTGTCTTGTGTTTCCATGTTTTGCATACCTATGAGAGCATCTCTAAAGCCTTTTCATCACAACCATTTTCTTCAAATCTTGAAATCATTTCATTCCATAAGACATTTCAATGAAGTACACCGTCAAACATGCCTTGTGTACACTTCCTCTC
>MU227387.1:2207351-2235236 GCA_018584345.1 Thuja plicata | reverse complement strand
TTTCCAAAATGAACAGTTGTATTTAAGAGCATTTCCAGAATAAATCAGAAGTGTTGGGATATGAATGATCTTGTATGGAATTATGAAATTTTCAATTTGAAATGGAATAAATAAATAAAGAAATCTTTTGGAGTTATCCTATTTGTTGCAAATTTGTTAATTGTTGAGCAAAGTTTCAATCTCTAGATAGCAGAGCCGAATCAGGGTCATTACAGTGATTGCCTGCCAACTGTTTGACCAAATGCCAAATTTATGATTTGCACAAGAAATTAATGAGAATTAGAGGGTTTGAAGATGAGGCCAAGTTAGGCTCATCACCGCATGCAGGCCATAAACTCTGAATTTGGGGTCCATTCTAGTGCATGCACGCAGTCCTAGTCTTAAAAATGCATTAAGAATAAGAGGAAAAAAAAAACACTAAAATAAAGAAAAAAATTTAAAAGCACGCTAAGAAATTCATTCTTTAAGAAGTAACTTTTACATGCTGAGAAATTCAGAGCCGGTGTTTTCACAAATTTACATAGATTTACAGCAAAATGGATTGTTTTGACTTTTCAATATTCAAATTTGAACTGTTTTCAATTGATCGAGCAGATATTACGTAATGATATTTTTTTGACACTATAAAGCAAGTGCCATTGACTGCCTTTAAGTCAAAACCCTATGATTTGCAAATTTTCCAGTAAAGGGAAGTTAAGTGTAACAAAATCTAGTTCCGAAAATTACAGCTGTGATCTCACATCTCTATCCAATCTTAAATAACTTGGTGCAGATCATAGAGCTGGCCTTATCTAAAAAGATTACTGAAGCTAAATATTGGATTAGAGATTTCGAGTCTAATGTAATACCTTGTTCTGACCTACGAAAGTTCAAATTCTCTGTTTCTCAAAATTGCACATAATATTTGCTGATTTTCTTACCATATTCTTAAATTGTTTTTTGTTTCTTTTCAGATGATACAGGAGCCAAGGATGATACTGAATTCCTACGGAACACTGGAACAACTTTTCTTTCTTCTGCAGGGCAAGTAAGTTTTTGTGAATTTTGCCTATATATATTCCTTAGTTTATTGATCATTCTAAATAGTTAGATAGATTGTGGGAATAATTCAACCAGATCCACTCATTGATGAATTTATTCTTTCAAAAGTCAGTTGAAGCTATTGTCATATTTGTTTGATATTGAGTCCTTTTGGTATTTTAGGCCAAAAGAGAGTCAGATATTCAAGCTGCACATGACGCAGCAATATTTGGTACTCATATCCATTCTTCAGCTCACATTTCCAGTCTTAATCCTATTGTTGAGAATACTTTGCAAGATGATCAAAATCAAGATGAGATAATATGCATTATAGAGAGTGATATTGTGGAGGATAAAGGTTCCAAAGGTAATGTCGTTGGAAACAGTCTCATAAGTGAGCAGGTGAGCAATTGTTAGTGAACAGGTAAGAAGGTTCTTGCATTGAAATATTGAACAATTTTACTTCTCTCCTTGCGCCAGCCTTGGGCAAACAGACCATACCAGGGTGCTTCATTTGAAGCTGTAGATATTATTGAAATTTACATGATTCAAATGAAAACTTGTTGAAAGAACATCTTTTCTTTTTCATAGGTGTACTCAATGCAGCAGGGATCATGGAGGGAACGTGCACGCAAGCTGAGGGAGCAAAAAGAAGATAAAACAAATATTTAAAAGAAAGATGTTCTAATAAACAAAGGTTTTGGCCACTTGGTACTCTAATTGTTTTATCATCTCAAAACATTCTTTTTAATGTTTTGTTTGAACTAAATAATTTTATTTTTGGTAATTTCAATGAAGGTTTGGAGTAATTGGTGGCTGTTTCATTGGCTGAAACTCTGCTAGTATGGGTGCCAGTTTCCCTAGTCTCCGAGCTTCCACTACACAATGATTTTGCTTCCTGCAGGTTGTGACATTTCTCACCATTGACTGATAGATTTGGATTGCTTATTACTTAAAAGTGAGAAGCTTTAAAAAGCACCAGGCATGTAATTATAGTTCAAATCCATAATATTGTGTGGATTACAATAAATGTTTGAAAGCATGCTTGAAATATGCAATGCTTGATTTTTTAGAGGTCTGAAGCTGATCTTTTAATGTTTCTAATAGTGGTTGTTGGGGTTGTCATTAAAATGTTGTTTAAAGCCTGTAGCTTCTGGCTTATAGAGATCTGAAGCTGATCTTTCAATGTAAACTACAACAGTATACAGGGCACACTTGAAATCACCAGATGCTAAGACAAAATTACTGACACTGGGAACCAAATTTTTTTGCACAACTCAGAAAAACCTAAAATAGACCCAACAGTGGCTCTATCTGAGGATGCTTTGAATGCAAGTTTAATGTTTCTAATAGTGGTCGTTGGGTTTGTCATTAAAATAAATTTTAGGTTTCCAATTTGATTTTGTTTTCCACGTTCACTTTGACGACATGGAAGTACATGATAATATATGTATCCTGGGTGTAATTGTTGTAAAGTTAAAAATCTGGGGTTCCCAATTGGGCTTTGTCAATTACATTCTTTACTAATTTTAATTGCACGGCAGTACACTACCATATTTATATGGTCTTTGTAACTAGATGTATGTATTACAAACTGTATTGTTCAAAAAACAACCAAGTATCAACGCTTGAAAGAAATGGGATAAGACTTGACCTACCCAAAGAACTATTGGATCGATATTGGACTGAAGTATAACAAAGCAACCAACCAAGAGATGAGGATTTTATGTTTAGAAGAGCTAAATGGGATGTCCAAGTTACAAATGATGATTTAGGACTTAGAAGAGTTAAACTTGATATATCGAAGTTACAAATGAGGTTTCTGGTTTACAAGGGCTAAACTTGATATTACAAGGTAGAAATGACGATTATCAGTTAGAAGAACTAAACAAGACATTTTATTTTGTAACAGACCATCTTACCTTTTTTTTTTTTGCAACATAAAAGATCTATATGCAATATCTTCAACACTTGTTGATCACCCAGATCCTGGAGTGGGCAAGGTGAGAACATACAGTGCTTCTACCCATACAGCTATTCTAAATGAATGCAATTACAAAATAATATGGTGACAAACTAACTAAATGCTCAAGTGGTAGAGCAAGCCTTATCAACACCTATTCGATGGACTCCGTAAAATGACATGCAAGCAGTAGAGCCAACCTTATCAACGCCTCTTTGGTGGATTGCGTGAATGCAATGCAAGTCATTGATAGAATGTCTAAGCTTGATTCAATCCAAAATGGTTGATAATGCTTGCTTGTTCAATGCCAAATGAACTAAATGATACGTTATGATGATTGGTAGGAAACTTTCCAATCTTACAATGTGAAATGTATGAAATAATATCACGTCAGCTGTAATACTAGAATGACAGGCGCAAATCCAATAGAAACTCCCGAAATCATCAAAAGTTCACCTTGCCAATGGTTGACATCATGAAACATATCCTAGATACATTTAAACAAGGTGGAATAAGCTCAAAAAAGTAGATTGCTTCATTTTCCAGCTCGCATGCTACTATCACACTGGTACGACCTCTTATAGCTTAATGTGACTCACATAAGAGCCATTAAATCCTCTCAAAACTTGGGTGTTCTACACAACTAAGACAAGGAGCAACACATAATATGTTAAAATCCTCAAAGTAAAATAAATCTCAAGAGGTACGACTTGCAAAAAAGAAGGTACGATCAATCTCCAATTGTACAACCTACTATAAAATCTCTTTTAGTGATTTCAAAATCTTTTAGAGAAACACTATAAATTTAAACACACAACACCAAGATTTTAAGCATGTCAAAATACATAAAAAACATCCATCTTTAGAAACAAATTGAAAATTCTTTATTTTGTAGCATAATAGCAATCTATGTATGAAATTTTTCTGATGGACATTGAGGGTCCTCAACCCCAAACTCAAAAACTTGGGAACAAGTGATTTTGGGATGAAATCACTCTATCCTGCTACAAGGGTTTTTGTCGTCAAAATTGTTTTTTCAAGAAATATGAGAATTCAAGTTCTCACTTAGAGAAAATAACAAATGCAAATAAGAGTCTAACCCATAGATGGCATACTCACAGAGTACTCGACAAGTTGCAAAAACTCGCGGATTTTTTGCTCTGCGAGTTTCTGTGACTTTTACTCGCAAAGGAAACTCGTCGAGTTTTGAGTCTGAGTCAAAAATTTGGCCGTCATTGTCTTCCAGCGTTTAAAGAAAAAAAATGGCCCAAGTCATTTTATATTTGTCATTTGTGTGCTTCTATTTTGCTGAGAGGGGGAAAAATAGTCTTCCAAACCCTTGCTAACTTATGTCGGTTACAAAAATAGGGTTTGAGTATGTCGACAAAGAAATAAAAAAACCTCCTGACGCCTTTGGACAATAATAAAAGTCATTTTTGGCTTCGCGGGGCGTTGCTCCTTGACTCTATCTTGTGGGCGCCCCGTTGAAAAATATGGGGAAATGTGCCGATAAAAGAGGGGAAAAATTAACCTTCGAGTCTGATTGGGCTCCATATAACTTCAAGGACGAGTCGGATGAGGAGTCATTGCCAGTGCAAGAAGGAGCTACATCCAGGATGGAGGACGAGCCACACACTGAGTTAGACATACCGAGCGAGGAGGCACATTCACACCTAGTGCAAGCTTCTAGGACTAGACCCTCTAGTTCTACATCTCCCTTAGTTTTTACTAGAGCTGGAAGAGGAAGATGTAATTGTAATGATGTATTTACTTTTTGTTTTACATAAACTATTTATTATTTTGCTTCCAACCATCAACATTCCTCACGAGAATCTAATTTTGTACCTACTTTGCGTTTAAATATATCTAGACTCGGCTTGTTTATTTTGTGTTCTCAGTTATTGATTCATTAGATGCATCTTCTCATTGATTTTGAAAAAAAATGCATTTTGAATTAAATTTAAGCAATTTTTTAAGTTCTTGAGTTTTTTGCCGAAAATTGGCCGACTTTTTCCCAATTTTTTTTTCCAAGAATTGGCGAGTTTTTGACTTTGCCAGTTTTCCAACTATGGTCTAACCCTTCTCTATAAAACTCCTTAGATACACACATTTTAGGGCAATTAGATAATTTCCTTAAAAAAATTACTATTCCTATCAATAATAAAATAATGCTTTTTGAAAACTTTCATTTGTTATCAATGAATCCTCTATTTGAATGTCACTTTTAAAATAATAATTTTTTTAAATTAGTGTATGCCATGCATAGTACTAACACTTTATGGCCTCTTTTAAATATTTTATGTTGTAGGCCAACTTCTTGTAAAAAAATAAATAAATAAACACAAGTCGTCTTTATAATATAAAGAGACCTTAAGACAATTTAAAAATTTATTTAATTATTGTTATCCACGCATCCAAAGGTCTTAGAAAAGTTGGTGTTCTCTAAAGAAGTGCGGAGTTATGCTCAAAAGTTGGATTTGCTCATGGAAAAGCATTGTATTCAGCTTGACTCATAGAACACTTTGTTAATGTTATAAAATTGTTTCGATAAAATTGCTGCTTTCCAAGAATCTTGGAACTTCTAAAAAATATTAGAATGGACCAAAAAAAAGAAGGTTATCACAAGTCCTTTCCCAAATTTGTTTGTTCTCAAGCAATTCAATCTCATCCAACTTTACTATCCTTGTATAATCAATGTGACTTTAAGATCCCAAATCAGTCTAGGAGGTTTTTGTCCTCGAGCAA
The DNA here is from genome assembly GCA_018584345.1 of Thuja plicata. Classification (NCBI taxonomy): domain Eukaryota; kingdom Viridiplantae; phylum Streptophyta; class Pinopsida; order Cupressales; family Cupressaceae; genus Thuja; species Thuja plicata. The sequence continues at coordinate 2,229,508 of MU227387.1, read as the reverse complement.
TTCAATCTCATCCAACTTTTCTATCCTTGAATAATCAACGCGACTTTAGGATTCTAAATCAATCTAGGAGGTTTGTGAGTCCTATTTGATGTAATGTGTAACATTTCACCTTCAAAATTAACTTCCACTCTTCTTGTCAAAAGTACAACAATCTTTGCAGAGGTTTGTGAGTCCTATTTGATGTAATGTGCAACATTTCACCTTCAAAATTAACTTCCACTCTTCTTGTCAAAAGTACAAGAAGCTTTTGCAAAAATTTAGTACTCTCTAGAAATCTTGTTGGATATGTTGGCATTGATGTAAGAAGATAATAAGACAATGTCATAGGTAAGTTGTCATTGATGTCAAAGATGACCAGGCATATTAATGGAGATTGACATCATTGATGTTGAAGGAAAGAATTGATGTCAAGATGGACAAATAATGTGAAAAGAAAGATTTTGAGGGAAATTCCTAGAGACTAATGGCTTAAAATTTGAGAAGATGAAAATGATATTTAAAGTTAAAAGCTCCAACTTTATCAGTGTCCAAAAGAAGACTAATCATGCTCGAAGACATTTAAATTTATTATATAATTGCTGATCATCATAACCAATAAGGAGAGCAGCGATCTAAAAGAGCAATCAATCATAAAAGCACTACTGTTCATAAAGGTCGATAAGGAAAGCTGCTGAATACACAACATTGCAATATGATAATCACTGAAGGAAATAGAAACCTGAAAAGCAAATGATGCGACTTCATGTATGATAGTCGTTTGGATGTTTAGTTAACTATAAGTCACAATTAGTTTGATGAGTCGACTCTCTTAATAGTCGTCACTTTCTAAGCTACAATTATTCGAAGTTAAAGGGCAATAATAAATGAATGATTAAAGCAGTTTTTAAGGTGGAGACAAGGCCGTGTCAATGATAAAGAGACACCAATAATAATGATTGAAGAATAAATACAAGGCAGCAATACTAGCTTAGCAAATGCAGCTATTAAACATTAAGAAGCAAGCCAATAATAAAGGAAGGATCGTAGTCGATTCAAATATTAAGTGATTTAATTCATATGTTGAGCAATATGAAAGTCAGAAATAATAAGTACGTTTTGATAAGGAAAAGCAATGTACTTTGTCATATCCAAAACGTGCGATCTGAAAGGTGTGATTTGTTTGGTGAAATTCCATTAAAGGTAAAGCCTTATATGTGCAAAGGAAATGACTGTTGAGATTTGAAGAGATGTTACTTGGTATAAGAGTTGTGACTGTTTGTGAAAGAGGTATGTCTCTTGAACAGAAATTTGAAGATTTAAGATCATATTGAGAAGAGTGATTGATAAGGTGTACTGTCTTAAGTTATAAGACCATCACTTGAATATGCCAAGGAGGACCATATATGAAAATGTTATTGCAGTTTTGAGAAGTATATAATAAGCGAATTTGTGAAAGATTTTTTCCTCAATGTAATGCAGATTGAGAAGAAAAATATATGGGAATAATTGCTTCAGATTTGTGAAGACTTTATGAGACTTGTAAGGAGGATCTCAAGCAAAGATAAAGCAGACTTTGGAGCAGCAACATGAAGTAAATAGTATGACAGATTTATGAGAGTTTTAGGAAGAGATCGTAATCATTTTTTTGTGACAAATTCATTATCAGCGTAATAGCAGTTTGAAGAAGAGAGTTTGTGGAGAAAAAGTTTATCCATCATACATTGTATGGTGGAAAGTTGAATTAGAGGTTAGTACCTCTAACTGAATGAGGGGTTGGTCCTTCTAGTGACTTTGTGCTTATGAATTGAATGAAGGGTTGGTACATCTAGTGGGAAAATGAATTGAATGAGTGGTTGGTGGTTCTAGTAGGTAGGAGCCTACAAACTTTGTAAAAGAAGAATTTATATAAAAACATTAATTTGTCTTTGGTGGTTTTCGCTTATATCTTGTGTTCTATTTGAGTTGCATGATAGTTAGTTCTTATGTGAATGATAATATGCAACGGATATGTTTATGTGATTAAGTTATATTCTTATGATATAAAGATGAAAATATAAAAGTTTGTCATTATACTAATTCACCCCTCCTCCCCCACTCGATATAATCGTGTGCTTATAAAAATTCTTTTTCTCTATCATGTTCTCATTACATGACTGAAAAATCTGAGAAGATTGCGCAGTCAAATTCTTGGTTTTCACTATAGTAACTCTTGCATGATAGTTGCAATTGTGCATAATTTCATTGTCCCATATTATTTTCAAAGAGAAATTCTTAAAATTTACAACACATACCTTTGCAAGATGATTTTCATTAATGATGTTGTAGACCTTTCCTTCCAAGATAAGACACTATTTAGCTTGTGTGCTAGCAAAAAAGAAACCTAGACAACCACAAATTACTTGGTTTTTCCGCTTAAATGAAGTTATGTTGGATGAAAACTCATCTCTTTTAGTTGAAATCATTTTCCAACTTTTTCCAAAGATATATTGACCTAATATAATCATTGTTGTTGTTGTTGTTGTTGTTGTTCAAGTTTGGAAATAACAATTGGTAATTTGGTTTCATCAAATCAGCAACTTGCCAATAGAACAATAGTTACAAATTTGAAACTTTTGTACTAAAATAGGAAATGAGAGCACTATATTGACTAAAATCCCTTTCACAAAGGTTGAAAAATCTTTCCAAATAGTCACCAATTGAAAAATGCTCCATCACTTGATTGACATTACTTGCCAACCCACTTGAATGTATGCAATTGAAATTAGGTGATGATTGTTAGGAGTGATGACATCTGTACCAAAACTAAAATTGTAGCCATGATCCTTCACGATATGTTCATTTTGGTACAATAAACCTTCAACAAAATTTCTGAATTTTCACAATAATACCTGTCAATGAAGTAGCTTCACCATGCTTATTTTTCTGCTAATTTGGTATTCACGAGCACTTCTCCTAGTAATCTTCAGAATGTGCCAAAGACATCATCTCTAAGATGAATGCTTTCCAAACAACCAATTTTTGGCTCATGACAATGATCATCTCTGTGGTGATTTTGTAAATGTAAAACTTAACACCAAATAATTTTGATTCAAATAAGAAATTACCATCATGATAAAATATTTTCTCTAGCTCCATGAATTTGCACTCTTGATGCACTTGCCAAATGTTGCCAACAAATTGTACCATTGTAGTATTATGATTATTGAAGTTACTTTGGAAATTTTCATCCGTTTTGAATTCTTCTTCATGATTCCAAGGATAATTTGGCTCCAAATTACAGTTCTTTTTGATCCCCCCAATTCTTTTGATTATTTGCTTGAACTCCCTAATACTTGCTTCAACTTCTTGTTCCCTTAATATAGTTGCAATAGATGATAAACTTTCAACTTGCTAGAAAGAAGTTAATTAGGCTTAGTTCGAGGTTGAGCTCATTAATCTCTTTCTCCTTGTCTTTGTATGTATCTTGATGGCATGATCTTGGTCTAAAATAAAATACAAGTAATGACTTCATCATCTCCAAAAGTGATCTCCAATGAAAATATGTGTACTATCAATCCCTGTTAAAGATTGCACCACTTTCTCTTCTAAAACTAGTAATTGATTCTTCACTACTTGCAATTCTTCAAACCTTTTTGTAAAATCGACAATGAAATTTTACTCTCTAGTTAACATTTATTTTTATTTGTCTTGAACTTTATGAGTAGAGTGATTTTCAAAATCACTTCTCTCTCTAAAATTTGCCTTGCAATCGTCTTGAATAGGTGGTAAGACAATACTATCATCATAAAAATTCCTTATTCTATGCTATTTGATGTTATGAAAATTTGTCATTGTCAAATTCAACCTACTCTTCTACAAAAACATTTTCTCGTTCGGGAACATTCTTCTCATCATTAGATGAGTTTATGCCTTCATGTACCTTCGATCATTGTCTTCAATGCAACTCAAGTACTTTCGTTCCTGTTAGAGCATATGCATATCTACACATTACATATTTGTGCATGTGCTTGTGTATGTTTTTTTAAGCTTACGTTCACTTAGTTGAGTTTATTTGAGTATAGTTGAGCTCTAATTGAGTTTTAGTTTGCTTTTTAGCTTTTTTTTTCCCTAATATATGGATTCTTGCTTTATATAAAGCATTTCATTGTGCAGTGTATCTTCATTTTGTAATCTTTTCTTTTGATGAATACAACAAATCTTTCTTATCGCTCTCCTTGTGGAAGGTGTTTGCCATTTTCCATTTGATCTTGCAGGTACTTGTGTTGCAAAATGCAACATGGTATCAAAGCATAGATTTAGCGAACCTCTTCTCAAGCTTTGAGTGTTTCTTTTCTCACAAGTGTTAAAAGGTTACCAGTTCTTGCCTCTTATGTGGATCTAGAAGTGGGCTTTTAGAGCATTTTGGAGCTTCACAGGGCTCACCATTGTGTTTGCAGCATCCCAAAATCTACAAATCGACTTTTGTTTCATTGAAATTTGAGTTGTTGAGTTTCTACATGGTTCTTCTGTGGACACAGTTTGTGAGGCAAGAACTAGAGGTCAACAAAATTTATGGGCATTTTGAAGCAAATCAAACCTCAACATAACGATCAAAGTACCAAAACCCTAAGATTGGCTATTATTTTGTTGATTTTGGAGCTGGTACATTTTTTGAGGCAAATTTTCTTGGTGCACTAGAGCACCCTCCAGGCACACACGGGTGCACCTAGGCACACTTGCACAAACTTGAGCACTCATGTGCCTTCCAATGCACACTCCATCGTGCACTTGCATACACTAGGGCACACATTGTGCACACTAGGAAGTGCTCTAGACTTTGCAATCAGTACACCACCAATGTACCACCCCTAAACCACTACTCCTTAGCCACTCTGCTTGGGTCCCACATGATTGGGGGTTAGGTTTTTTAGTCCTTGATTGCCATATCAAGCCAAACTAGAGGAATTTCACAAAATTGAGTATATTTTACACATACGATGTTTGTTTTTTGAAAATGAGATATTGGTAGAAAGATGATTTAGAGGGGTATCCAAGAATGTTGGTAATTTTTCTAGAGTACACTCCTAAGTTTTCTATAGTCAATTGAAGTTAGACCTACTTGTCCACACTTCCAAGGCTATAACTTGGTCAAATAGAGTTCATTTTTAAAAAAAACTAATAGGCGTTGGAAAGTTGGTTTAAAGTTCTACCCAGACTTGACACTCTTTTTTCTTGTTTTTCAGTCAAGTACACAAAACATTCATTTGAAGTGATTTTTTTTTTCACTTCATAGTTGTACAAGTTATAAGAGGATTTGTTGTTGTTGTTGTGGGGGTGTCAAATTGAACGTTTCATAACCTCATTGTATCTCAACACTATGGGGGATTCCTCTTCCATAGAACCCCTCACACCTCATAATTTCATACCTAGAAGGCCTAGATGACTAGGTTACTTATGTCTAAAGGATTGTGGTCCACCTTAAATGAGACACAACTAAGTTGGACTTTGACAATTTGAGATTTTTTAGCATAGAAACAAGTTGGATGAGGCTATAGGTTTGATTTCCATACATGTTTCATATAGTCTCTTGTTTCACTTTGAATCTTGCGCTACTCCTAGGGCCATGTGGACTAAGTTTAAGGATCTTTTTGGGAAAATCATCGAGTTCTGGGAATTGCAGCTTGAGATGGATTTGACTACCTTAGCACTTGAATTCTTTTGTTCTATTAAGGACTTCTTAGCAAAGTTCAAGTCTCTCAGGTCTTTGCCACATGATTGTGGAAATGAGAAGATTGATAAAGAGTGCATATTCTTGATTTTGTCTAAGTTTCAAGGCCCCTTTCAAGATTTTTTTTCTACATTTCATATTGCCATGAATCCTATGAGAGATGCCTACACTTTCCTTTCTTTTTAGGTTTCTGTGAGCATTTGGCACATTAGTAGTTTTTGTTGACTTAGCATGATTTGCTTTCTAACTTAGCATGGTTCACATTTTGGTTCCAAGTCCCAAGTCCCAAGCCTTGGTTGCACAAACATCTAAGAGGAAGTAGAAGGCACAAAAGAAGCCTAAGACACATTATTCAAGTAGTGAGCATTCCTCCAAACCCACTCAAAGGTCAAATCGGAGATCCCTATACACTTCCTCCTCCTAATTCTAGTGAGTCTTCCTCCTAGGCAAAGAAGAAGAAGTCAATAGAGCCTTGCAGTTTTTCTGGCAAGGGGGTTATTTAGCCACAGGGTGTCGGAAGAGACTAGAGGCTTTAGAGGATGCATGCAACAACATCATATTTTCAACCCCAAGTTCCCTTTCTCACATATAGGCAAAGGTCATGCTCTTTCCGCACAAGCCTTGTGTTCAATAGCTACTTGGATACTTGATTCTTGGCTTCTTGCCATATGACACCCTGAAGACCTAGTTCCCTCTCTTTATGATTGTTCCATATAACAAATTGTAGTTGGGGATTCTACTGAGCTTTCAATTTTGGATTTAGGACGTATTTAACTCGAGGTTGGTTCTCTTTGGGATGTTCTTATTGTTCCTGACATCACCAACCTTTTATTAGTGTATCAAATTTTTCATTTTGGAACTAATAAAATTGTTGAGTTTGTGCTTCATGATGTGGTTATATGAGACCTTCATGATCTTGATGTTGTTATGGCTACTAGGAGTGTTGATCATGCATCTTGGTTGTATCGCTTTGATGGATTTGACAATTAGCTCTTGTTGGGTCATCTTTTGTTGTACATGCATATTCGATGATTCAGCTTTGGCATGAGCTCTTTGGCCATGTCAACTACAAGTATCTACAATATATGAGCACCTAATATTTGGTACTTGGTTTACCTAAGATTTCATGCACAAATGGTGTTATTTGAGGTTGTGGTCTTGTTAAGCATCGCTAGAATCTATTTCCTTCAGGTAGAGCCCCCAAGCCTAAGGCACCCATTAAGTATTTTCATAGCGACCTCATGTACTTTTCAACTCCATCTTTTTAAGGGGCCAAATATGTGCTCACATTCTTTGATGACTTTCCCAGGTTTACATTGATGTACATTCTGAAGCACAAAAGTGATGTATTTGTTTTTTTTTAATGATTTACAAGCATTTTTATAGTATGGTCTTTCTCTTATGAGGGTACACATAGATAATGGGAGAGTATGTTAATTTGGATTTTTAAGATTTTTGTACTACCATGACATCCTTCATTAACTTGTAGTTCCTTATACCCCTCAGTAGGATGGTGTTTCCAAGAGGAAGAACAAGACACTTCTAGAGATGGATAACTACATGATTCAGTCTCTGTATATCGATGCTTCTTTTTGGGTTGAGGTAGTGGATTGTGCCAATTACATTCAAAATTAGATGCCTCAAGGCATTGTGATAGATAACTCTTAAGGAAGCTTGGTTTCATGTCGACCTTGATGTATCTTCATTTTGAGATTTTGGGAGTGAGGTTGGGATTTTGATCTAGATGGTCAGAGGAAAGCCATGTAGAAGAAGAGATAACAACTCTTCTTTGTTGCTATTGTGAGGATGTTAAGGCGTACATGTTTGATTCAGTTTTTATCAAGGTCTTTGAGGAGAGATGTTTAGGTTAATGGGCATTATCCTCTTGAGGCTTCTTCCTCATATGCTTCTCCATCACTCTCTACTCCTTCACCTCTTGAGGATACTTTGCCTTCTAAGGATGAAGATTTCATTCTAGATCAACCTCCACCTTCACTTCCCGAGTGGTCTCTCATATTGTTGATGCAACTAAGATTGGCTAGGTGATCCTATACATTGGCATCATACTCATTCACAAATTTTTGGGTTTTCTCTTTTTAGTCAAGCTATTTCACCTTATCCTCACAAGTTTTTTGATGTGGTAGGCATTCCAAAGTGGGGTAAGGTTATGGTAGAGGAGTATTTTTCATTGATGAAGAGCCATACTTGGGATCTTTCTCCTCTTCTTAAGGGAACAAAATTGGTGCAATGCAAGTGGGTGTATCGTACCAAGTATGTTGTAGATGCTTCCAATAATAAGTATAAGGTTTGTCTTATTGGTAAGGGGTTTTCATATGTTGAGGGTATTGATTATTCTGAGACTTTTTCTTCTATTGACAATATGGATTCTATTTTCCTTGTACTTTCTCTTGCAGTTTCATAGGGATGGTGAATTTATGAGATGTATGTGAAGAGTAGTTTCTTGCATGGATATCTTAATGAAGAGATATATATGAAGCAACCCTAAGGAATTTTCTAGGATTCTTCACTTGTTTTCATACTTTAGCGTTCATTGTATGAGAAGATAAACACTTTTATGCTCTCTTACACTTTTACACATTGTCATTTTGATCCCACAAACTACATTAGACAACAATAGGGCGATCTTTTAATACTAATTTTGCATTTGGATGATTTTATTCTTATAGAAAAATCTCCTTCCATGGTTCAAAGTGTTTAGTAATAATTTGTGGAGTAGTTTGATATGACAAATCTTGGTCTTTTGTATTACTTCCTTGGTCTTCATGTTATTTAGTCTCCAGATGAGATTTTCGTTTGTCAGCAAAAGTATGCCCTCAACATGCTTCAAAAGTTTGGTATGCTTGATTACAAGATTACCCCTACACATTTTTAGTCTAGTGTTGCGTCGTCTTCCAATTTTTCATTTCCTTCATTTGATGCCACATTATACAAACACTTGGTTGGCAATCTTTTGTACTTGACACATACCCATCTTAACTTTTCCAATATGGTTGGCCTAGTCTCTTGTTTGTCTCTCGATCCACATGAGAGTCAATGGAAATCTTTCAAATGTATTTTGGGGTGCATTCAAGGCACTTAACATTTTGGAATTCATTTTTCATCAAGAGACTCTTGAGTTGTTGGTTTCATTGAATCAGATTGTGCTAGTGATGTTGATGATCGAATGTATACTTATGGATTTATTTTTTGACTTGGTTCTAGTCTTGTTGCATGGTCTTGCAAGAAGAAATATACTATTGCATTATCATCTACATAAACTATGTACCAATAAACAATTCTTGCTAGCCACAAGGTTTTATAACTTTGATAGTTTATGACAAAGTTTGGTTTTCCTCCAAATGGTCCCACTATTCTTTGGCGTGACAATCCAACTGTGATTCACATTTTACATAACCCAGTGGAGCATTAGAGGACTAAGAACATTGATATCCATGTGCACTTCATTTGGCAAATGATTAAGGATGGTGTTTTCAGCTTAGACTACATATTGACAGAGGTGTAGGTTGAAGACATCTTGAATAAACCTTTGTCATCCCTAAGTTACCTTCAACTATTGTCGATGTTGGGGGTGAAGGAAGTTGTCCTTGGGGGCCTTTATGAGGTCTTCCTTTTTCATTTCATGTTTCTTTCATGCAATGCTTCTTTTACTTTTGGAGAGGGTCTTTTTTACATGTGTTTTTTTATCATTTTCTTTGCTTTGTGAGGGTTTTTTTTGTATATGGCTACCTAATTAGACCTTTATTTGGTGGGATCCATTCTTTTATTTCCTTTATTTGGAGGTTTTTACTTCTTTCTAAGTTTCACTTAGGTGGGGAGCCTTCTAGAGCATGCATATTTATTACATATTTGTGTGCATGCTTGCATATTATTTTTTTAAGCTAAGCTTAAGTTCACTTGAGTTTAGTTGAGGATAGTTGAGCTTTAGTTTTTCTTATTTAAGGCCTCTTGCTTTATATAAATAAATTCATTATGCATTGCATCTTCATTATGTAATCTTTTCCTTTGAGTAATATAGCAAATATTTCTTGTTGATATCCTTGTGGAGGGTTTTGTTTGTTTGTTGTTTGATCTTGTAGGTGCTTGTGTTGCAAAAATCAATAGTTCCATCCTTTTTTTTAGCCTTCTCTTTTGTAACTTATAATTCTTTCTCTAATAGTTTCATATATTTTTCCTTGCATCAATGGTTGGGCTCCCAAGACTCTTTTCATGTAAATAAAATATTATTTCTTTTGAGGTCTTCTTTTGTTAGACTATTCTTTTCTTGAAACTTTAAAACTTTTCTCCTCTTGTGGGTTTATTAAGATTCTTCTTTAGTTATATTCTTCAAATATAGAAGAGTGGTCTCAACATTTTGTCACATTGTTTAACAACATTTACAACCAACTCATATGAAGTTGAAAAACATTTTTTTCTCTTTTTTTTTCACAAAAAACCAATGAAAGAGATAAGAATGAATGCAAGTGAGCATCACTCATTATTAGAATTAAAGTTATAATGGTTTGCATAAAAGCTATATTATTCTTTGTTTGAATCATACTAATAGTAGCCAATAAATGTTGAAATGTTTTAAGAATAAGCTATTTACAATCAAGATCTATCATTGCAACACATGCTTTGAATATTGTATCAGATTCTAGAATTTTTAAGCTCTGAGAAAAATAAGTATTTTTTGTATCATCCAAACCTTAAAAACTTTCCAAAATCTACTAAAATGCCTCCCTTGTAATGTCATCATTGGACGAAACTTTAGGAGCTATAATTCTTGTACATTCACTAATGCAGATGTTGATTGCAAGTTTCACATCTTCATTTTAATTTCTCATAAGTTCTGGGTTAACCAAAGAATTCATAGTAGGGAATATGATAATTGGCATCTCCATACAATCAAGCTGATCTATCTTAGATAAAAAACTTGTGTGTTTAAGGATTTTACCTAGTAAGCTCTTCTCCTAGGTTCTAATCACGCTTGCTACTTAAGTTTACTTAGGGACCACATAGGAACATTTGCACTTTCAGTGGTATTATCACATTATGAATTTTCTTGCTTAAGTGGAACTTCCACGTGTAAGGTGGAAAAATAGGGTTCAGTAGTTTGTACACGCAAACTAGGAAGCTTATGCCTATTTCCACTTACACTGGAAGGAACATGATCTACTAGGTTCGAGATGGATCAAGCACTAAGTGGATTTAGTGATCCTTCATTGTTGGGGGGACTATGACTCTACAAAATGCGTTTAACATGCGTGGAGAGAATGAGAAATGACAAGAAAATTTAGGAGGTAGATTTGGCAAAAATAGAATATAACTGGCCTATAGTCTAAATTTTAGGTTGAAGTAGGTAGATTAGGGCGATTTTCTCAACCTATTCTTGGAACAGGGAAAATTGCTTGGCCCGTTCCCAATAGTTTTTGATTTGACGACTTGTATATTATAGCTCCCCTTATGATCTATATATATCTCTTTTTGTATGCTCGTCACTTGTACCTATGCATAGAAAATAAGGGAAAAGGTTGTGTAGAAAGGGGTTTGCCTAAGTCAAACCTTGGTTTAATAATTAACTTTAAATGGAAATGAATTGTACTTGGAAAGAAAGCTAGATTTGAAAATTTTAATGTCTTATACCTTGATGATGCAATGCTCTTTGAATGTAATCACAAGTGTTGATGCAATTATATGACTCCATAAAACCCTAAAAGGAAGTCATCAGAGACATTCTTGTATGACGGTTGTTGAAGCTTGCCATAATGAAGAATATGGCAGGACAAAATGCATTGAATATTGAACTTTCTCTTGGAGACTTAAGATGTGAAATCGTAGTTCATCTTGCTTGTGGATTGAATTGATTCCAAAATGAGGGAGGGTAGCTTGATTTTATACCTCTCAAACCATTTAGGGGTGTTAAACTTGAAGGAAGTTGTCACAGGTTTAAAATACCTACTAAAATATTATAGCTCTGACATATTTTCAATTTGGGGCTGAATATCGGGGAACAAGGCAGCTAATTCAACCCTTTCCAAGGAACATGGCAATCAAGTTGGCTCGTTCCTTCCAGTGCAGTCCCAAATTGGGACTAGAGGTCCTAATTGGAGAGAAAATGTTTGAATTACATGCGTAATTGAGTTGGTGTGAATAGAACCAGATGTAGGAGGTCATACATGCTAAAATAGGGCCTAGGTAAGCAGGAAATTGCACAGGGATGCAATTTATGATGCTACACCACCCATGTCTCACCTTGGCATATTTAACCAAGGGGTCACCTATGTACATTTATTTCATTAATACATTGTATTGCATCATTTTATATAATAGCATTATTCTTCATTATTTATCTTTTTTGTGCTTTCATGGAGTGCCTTGATCTTGGGTGGCTATAATCTTTAACAAATCTTGCATGGTATAGAGCATTCTATACACAATTTTAAATGCAAAGTAGACTGTCTTCTGATTGAAGTGGGTAGTCAAGTCACTTATATGATCTATAAACTTTCTTTCCCAAATCTTCTTTACTGAATGACAACATTATTCACAATATGGAAGAATTGAGCCTTTGACAAACATTTGAAACTCAACTGTTGAAAGTATATGTGATTAAAATTGTTGAAGGCTTTGTTATGAAAGTGTTAAATACTAAAAATATAAAGTGGATATTAAACACCAATAGGCTACGTAGACCACTATATCTAATACCATTGCAACAATTCAACCTTTTTTATTTATATTTATATTTTCAATATAAAAGTTCTATATGGTGTGTAAAAAAATGGTCATGACGGACCAGTGGAGATTGGACTAGGGAGGGTTTTGAAAATAACAAGGATTGAAGTATAATGGGGATGCGTAGTGCGGATGACCTTTCAATAGGCAATTCCAAACTATGTTTAATGGAAAAGCAAGGTTTTAACTAAGGAGAGCATGAAAGGCTTTGACAAATTTTGATTATCGCGGGTCTTACAAGGGAAATGAACAATGATTTGGTGGCACGACCATGGTGAATCCATGGAAAAATGTGGAGAACATGATGGAGCCACATCTTGAGGACTCAAGAATGAGAAATAAATGAGGATATGCCTCTATTCGACTTGATGGTCTAGTGGATTTCAAAAAACTGAAGCACAAGTTTTTGGCCTAAAACAATAGGTGAATAAGGCACATGCACCGATGGTAAGCAATATCCTTATCCACTCAAACATGATCTCTTTTCTTTTAGATCATAAAGAATGGAATGATTTGGTTGATTTTTACAAGGAAAAAGCTTTCTTTAAGAAATGGAGTGGGGAATGACCAACCTTTGCAACAGGCAGGCGATGGTGTGATGAGCATTGGGGGAAGGGTTGTGAGATTAAAAACCTACCAAATATTTTTTTATATGGTGGTATGTGATACAAAAAAGGATAAGGAGTATATTTTGAATAGTAGCCCGATTATGATGGGGTAAGGGTTTTTACTTTAGAGATGGGAGACCGAACTTTGATCCTAAAATGGAAACCATTAAGGAGGTACCAATTTGGATTAGATTATGCAATCTTCCACACAAGTATTGGGATAAAGAGATATTGAAGAGTATTGGAAAAAAAATAGGGAGTCTTTTTCAAAGTCGATGAAGCGGTCAAGATAAAAGAGCATAGTATGTATGCACAAATAAGTATTCTGTGGCAAGATATACACCCGCTCCCAAAAATGATAGAGCTAAAAATAGGTGATGGGATCTAGAGACAAGCTATTGAAGTGGAGATTCTAGAGAAGTGTTGCGTGTGTAATGATGAAAGACATACCACAAAGGATTGCCTAAGAAATGAAAAAGGTAAAGGGTTTGAGAAAAATTCCCTCACAGATTTATTGTTGTCCTTAGGAAAAGAGAAAGATAAGGATGAGGCGGATATACTCATGTGTCCCTCAACCCCAGATGAAAGGGGTAATGATGAGAAGGATGTGATTGATGCTATCTTTTCTAAAGGATGTGTAAATAATAATGAGGCATGGATGATTGAGGCAAGGTTGGAGGCTAAACTCCCTACTAATTAGGGTTGGGAAGAAGGTCAAAGTAAAGGAATTGTGAACATTGTTGTTGCTAATTTGGAAGGATTAGAGGATGTAAATCCAAGTAGGGATATTGATTTTTAATCTCCAATGAGGAGTGTTGTGAAGGAACTAAGGATTAGGTCGGAGAGGGAGGAAGAAATGGAACCCCACAGACATCATGAGACTAGCAGGGATTGTCACCCAGGAGAGGAGGAAGTGGTGTACAAGGATATTCAGATCTCCCCAATTAGAAACCTGGAGCAAACATTTGAGGAAGTGGGTTTTGGGTTAGCACATGCTAGTGAGGAAGATAGCTGCTCAAAGTTTGAAATAGAGGATCCAGATTTAGATGACATGGGGTTGAATGCGGCTTAAGATATAAAAGACAAAAGAAGTCAGCCTATCAATGGCTAGATAAAAAATATGAAGGTAGGAGAGAAGAAAAGGAGAGGTGCAAGAATAACAAATGAGCTTCTAGAAATTGTTGGATGTGCGATAGGTCAGATAAAATTGAGATCGAGAAAAGGCTATGCCTTTTCTCATGAGGGATGAAGATCCTTTCATGGAATTTCATGGGCTGCAATGCCCTTGAAAATAGACATTTGATCAAGAGATACCTTGATCAAACAAGGCCACTTGTTTTATTGCTTTAGGTAACCAAATTAAAAGGGGATGAGTGTGGGTTGTTATCCCAAGGTTTGAGACAATTGGAATGCATGATGGTGGAAGCCGGTAGAGCCTTTGGAAGACTAGGAGTGTTTTGGGATGAAAAAAAGGTTGAGGTTCAAGTTATACAATAGGGTGGGTTTTCGCTAGGTTATAGGGATTTATTCAAAACACATAATGTCGTATTCACAGTTGTAATTGTCTATGGAACAAGAAATACAAAAGTGAAGAGGGGTATTTGGTAGGAGATTGCACCTTATTTGCAAACAGAGAAAGATTCCTTATGTATTCTTGGTGGGGATTTTATTGCAATTCTCCATCCTAGTGACAAAAAAGGTGATGTTGGATGGGGGAATAGAGTTAAGAGGGATTTTGGTAATTTTGTCTTGGATATTGGATTGATGGAGGTTGGGTTTAAAAAGGGAGTGTTTACATGGACCAATCAAAGGAGTGGGTTTTTTTAGTATACAAAAAAAGATGGATAGGTTCTTTTTGGGAGGTAAATGAGATGGTGTCAATTGGGCGTTTGAGGTTGAAATCCTTCCATTGACTGGATCAGACCATTATATGATAAGTTTATTCCAGGTTCATGCTACACCGACCAAATGTACATTTAAGTTTGAGATGATGTGGCTCAGGGTAGAGGGGTTCAAAGATTTGATTCAATGGAGGTGGAATAATGCCCCACCAAGAATGGGCACTAAAGCTTTTATTTTCTTAAAAAAATTATAGTTTTTGAAAGAATTCTTGAAGAGGTGGTACATAGAATCTTTTAAGAACATATTTGTGGAAAAATTGAGACTAGAAGAGGATTTGAGTAGGCTTCATTTCAAAGTTATTGAAAATTGAATGACAGATATATATTTTAAACTAGGAAAAAGTTTGAATATGGAGTTGTAGACACCTAAAAATGGTTCAATGCTTGTGCCCCCTTTTAACATGTCTTCTATATTGTGTGTTTGATCTTTATCATTCACTAATATTGTGTCATTCTTCCATGTCATCAATTACTAACATTTCTCTCATTTTGGCCAAATTGATCATCTTCCTAATTCGGTCCAACCAAGTCCTAATCTTCCTAAATCAATCCAAGATCATTCCAAAATCATTTGATTCCAAACTCATATCAATGTATTTATCAATCTCTTTCAATCAATCCTCTGGCACTATCAAAGTTCATCGATGCCTTATTATCATTTAACTCCTCCAATAGCATTGTCAAAGTTCATCGATGCTATCTCATCATCAATCATCATTTCGAGAGCATTGTCAAAGTTCATTGACGCCTCCCTGTCACTTTCACATTTCAGGAGCATTGTCCAAGTTCATTGATGTCTCCTTATCTCTATTTTTCCTCTGGCATCATCCAAGTTCATTGATGCCATTACATCATTTAACTCCTCCAATAGCATTGTCAAAGTTCATCGATGCTATTTCATCATCAATCATCATTTCGAGAGAATTGTCAAAGTTCATTGATGTCTCCCTATCACTTTCACATTTCAGGAGCATTGTCCAAGTTCATCGATGTCTCCTTATCTCTATTTTTCCTCTGGCATCATCCAAGCTCATCGATGCCTCATGATTTCCTAAACTATTCCAGAATCATCGAAATTGATCCTAATCCTTATCAATATTATCAAAATCAAACCAATTGTGCATTAATGCCTTCAATTTGGCCAATAACCCTCTAATATATCCTCTTGGGATGAATAACCTATAGTTTATCCCTATTTCCTAATTGAATAAATAAATTGCCTTTATTTATTCCCTTTTTCCTAAGTCTTCACAATTAATTAATTGCCTAATTCTAATTTATGGGATTTTATAGTTTCATAAATAGTAATTTAGATTTGTGAGGAATATTGATTTATTAATTGATTAAATCCTCCTAATCTCACCTAATTTTCATATCCCTTAATTGAGGATTCACATCCCTATTAAGGTGCTTCTTCAATATCTTTAATATTTCTTCATTCAATTTCCCCCTAATCATGCTTCCAAGAGTCCTATCTTATTTTCCCTCCATTGTGCATTGAATTTATGCATTCTAATTCACCTAATTGCTTCTCATTTTCTATAAATTGAGATGCTTTTCTCTCATTCAATTTTAAGAACCACTATCTCCTAGTATTCTCTTATCAACTTGTTCTTTCAAAGTTCTTTGTGCAATCTTGTTATTGTCAAAGAGAAAAATAATATACCTTCATGGAGAAGAAAGGGGGACATGAGAACTACATTTGAAGGGAGTTATAAGTTTTCATTCTTTATATTTGTGAACTTTCATTTTAAATGGCTTTCATGATAGATTAGATAGGTTAGCATATTGTTTAGAGTTTGTGGTTACCTAGATATGCTATTCATGCCTTTTTATGGTCTTACATTTGGTTAACCCAATGTGAAACATGCCTAACTGATAATTTGTTTTTGTGTTTTTGTGCCTTTTGTAGGTTTTGGAAGAGTTCTGCGCAGGTGGTTACAGGTTCTACGCAGGTGGTCACTGATTCTACGCAGGTGGTCACTGATTCTGTGTAGGTGGTCACTGGTTCTATGCAGGTGGTTAAGTCCTGCGTAGTTGGTTGCAATTCCTACTTAGTTGGGACCTAGACTTGCGCACTTGGCACCCAGATCTGCGCATTTGGCTTCTTAGCTTTACAGTTGGTCAAATAGGATCCATGTTTAGGGTTTAGGATCAATATTTGCAAATTGAGGAAGCACTTCTGCATTTTATGATTTCTTTTCTGGTTTTCATCTGCTATAAGGTTAAAATGGACCCTAAACAATTCAAATCAACCCTAACCTGGTTAATGAACCTCACACTTCAATTTGCAATCCTAAAATGAACTCTCACATCTAATTTGGGCTCTTAAAATGAACTTCACCTAATTTAGGGTTACATGCAATCAAGCTTTTTCCAATTTCAATCAAAGTCACAATCTAGCCTAACTAGGGGTTCAAATGGAATACTTTATGCAAAATCAAGTTTCTTAAGTTGATAAGGAACCTAAAATGAACATGCACACCTGATTTGGGAATCTAAAATGAACTTTGAACTAGTTTAAGATCAAATGCAATTTTCTTCTTTAAGGTGTTCCTAAATCGGTTTAATGCACATGCAAGCTAATTAGGGTTTCAAATGGACTTCAATATTTCTAAATAAATAATAAATGGCATAAGGAATGAACCCTAGTTGTATTTATGATAGTCTTACATGCTTAGATGTGCAAAAGACCTCTGATTTTGCAAGTTTTCACTACTTTTTAAGGTTATGATCAGTTGCTGCGCACTTGGTTGCAGGTTCTGCGCAGGTGGTAGCCCGTTTCTACACAGGTGGTACCCTGGTTCTACACAGGTGGTATCCTATTCCTACGCAGGTGGTAAATTTGATTTTTTCATGCAAGTTTCTGATTTTCTGCATTCCTAAATCTGTTTCTGCACTTAGCATACTAGATTTCTGTGTTACAAATGATTTGTGAAGCATTTTGGAAATCATGGGATGAAGAATGAATCATAAAAAAACTACTAACAATTTTAATGCAGGACGTTTGTAGAAGACCTTGTGTTTTCTAAAACTTTCATGTGTGTTTTTAATAGTTAGAAAACACTTCAGCTTGGTGCTTTGAAATGAATCATTTCATTCATGTGTTTGAAGTGTCTTTTAGTTTTTGTAAACCCTAGGAAATTTATGGAGGTATCCTCTCCCCTCGCCTTCATGGATCTTGGGTGTAAGAGAAATCCATGCAATTCCTTTAGTTTGTCTACCTCCCAAGTACTTTAATAGAGCTAGTGAGAGTGGATTGCCCAACCGGTAACAGGCTAAAGCCAAGCCCATCCAAACCGGTATAGAAAAGATGTCATTGTGATTAATCTCACAATGAATGGGTGTTGAATGTGTTATTTTGGGAAGAAGATCTCCCTCAGCACCCTTGTGGTGCATAAAAACCTACAGAATGTAACTTCTGTAGGCTAGGAGGCCTCCATAACAGAGCTAATCTACAACATGTATAACCACCCAAATGGATGCCTTTAATAAATACCATGTTGTAGTATCCAAAAACCTTCTATCTGTTGGCGCAAAAGGTCGGAGACTAGCTAAGACGCCCCGCACTTTCACGTCTATTAGTCGAGACAACAATCCCTTGGGAAGTGATGACCCTTGGAACTTGAAGCTTGGAGTGCCTAAGAAGTGAGTGCACTATAATGAGGAGCCCATGCCTCCAAGCTTCTAGGTTGTCCGCTATTAGTAAGTGTGGTTGAACTTCAGTTCAAGCGGGGATTCAACAGATAATGTCATTGCTATCCTTAGGATGTGGCGTGTTTTTTCCTTTTTACAACAACCATTCTCAATGATGTGTCTTGCGTGAGTGTTTCAAACTTTAATAAAAATGACAAAATCATAAAAACACTCTCAATAAGAACACTTTTTCCAAATCAGCTTAAAAATGATCAAATGGTCAAAACACACCTTGTCTTTGAATAAACATATGGAACCTTAAAATTTTCACTAGGAACCTCTTGGCATGCTCGATAGTCTTCATCTTGCATATTCATGTCCTAATCTCCTTCCATTTGCATTTCAAAAAGTCCCTTGCATTATTGGCCTTATCATAATCCTCATTATATTCCCTCTTGCATAGGTCCTAATCATAGTCCTCTTGCATACATAGCTCATTTTAGATCCTCTTTAAAATCTTTGCAAACAATCCTAGAAAGTATCCAAATCATAGAAAATTTCTTTATGTCGTTGAAAATAGGATCTTGACTTGGTCCCTTTTGTCCCAAAAATTTCAAACCCCCCCTTATCAATTGGTCATATTCCACCTTTGTCATGATGGATTTGACCTAATCCCTTTTATCAAACTTGTCCCTTGTCCCTTAATCCTTTTTTTTTTAAAGTCAAGATTCTTATTCAACCTCATGAGGTTATGCTCTTAGGTTTGTCTCCTTTCCAAATATTTTTTTTCAAAGTCCAAAAAACCAAAAATAAATAAATTGCATAGCCTTAGATTGCATTTTGCATAAGCTCCTTGCAGTTCAAAAGTTGCATTTCCAAAAGTCCAAAAGAATCAATTGCATTAAGCCATAGGTTTCTTTGCATAAAATCATCCAAAGTCCAAATTTGCATTTACATAAAGTCTTTGCATATTTAGGTTGCATTTTCATCCTAAAAGTCCCTCAAAAAAGTCAAAAATCTTGCATTTTCATATAGTCATCGTGTCAATCTTCACTAGGTTCCAAGCATCCGAAAGGCAACCAGAAACTTATCAACCCATGTTTCCATCATAAGGAAACTCACAATTACCTTTTGGTCAAAGACAAGATATACCTTTGCAACAACAAGCTTTTGAGCCAAGGCAAATGACATCAACACAACCAAACAATCAATTGCATCAAGTCCACACACACATGATTTAAAAGTTGCAAAAAAAATTGGACAAATAAAAGAAGAGCTTGGAAGAGAGGGTAGAAAACATGATAAAGAGTAGAAAGGAGATGGCCAAACTCCTTAGACGTCCAAGTGGATATTTTGGTGAAATCGACACACAATCTCTCATTGAGAAATCAAAGATACCGAAACTTATTTTACAACTCAATGAGGCAAATGAAAAATTTAACAAAGCCCAATTCAATCATGTGCAAGAGCCAAAATTTTCCAACCAAGTCCCAGATCAAGCTCAATTCAATCAAGTTTCAAATTAGTCTCCATGTACTCAAATTTCAAATCAATCATTCAACCAAATTCCCAAACAAAACCTTCAACCGGAGTGTGGCATAATTCAACTAGGGCCACCACCAAATTATGAACCAATCTTCATTCCAATACAATGAAGTCATCTTCGAACAATTTTACAACCTCTTGTGCCAATCATGCAAACAAGACAATCAATACCAAGATCACAAACAATAACATTTCTTGAGGAACCTTTTGTGTCCTCCAATTCACCACCAATGTCTTATCAAACAAAGAAAAATTCAAATGACATCTTTTGAACATCAACCAAGCATAATCAATACGAAACCTTTTGTTGAACATGTTCATTCAAAAAATTCTTTCCAACATGATGACATTAAGTTTTTCCATTAGTATACTTAAAGTGAAAAACATGATAAAGGTCATCGGTATAAGCATAACCGACAGACATCAAGCATACCCAATGAGATGACAATGTCTATCATGAAAATGCTAAGTATAGAATTGCCCGACGAACACTGACAAGAGTTCAACCGACGACAAAGCATAAAGGACATTACCGACGGTACACTATTGTGAACATCGCCGTCAGAGCAGAAAAGGCAGGAACCCGATGAAAAGTTCAATAAAGGGACACCGACGGAGCAGAAAACTGATAGAACAAAGAATGAAAGAAAACTGACAGACTGACAAAGGAGCCCGACCATCAGAACTGACAGTCAGTTACAGAACCCGAAAAAAGTGGATCTGACTTTCCACGTTAGATAAAACATTGTAATTCTATTTTTTAGAGTTTTTATTTGTTTTAAAAATTTACTTGAGGGTCAAGCAAGCATATTGTAAATGTTTTAAAGCATCCTAACGGATCTAAAACATAACTAACTAAAGATCAAGGTCAAGTTGTAAACCTTGGATCTAGAGTTAATTTGAAAAGCGCGAATCAAGAATATACCTAGAAAATAGTATAAATAGATGTTCAATCATTTGTAATAGAAGACATGAAGTAACTTGGATAAATTATTGTAGCCATGAAGATAATCTAAGCAACAGAAAAGAATTCATGCGAAGTTCAGAAACTGATTATATCAGTTAACAAGAACATAGACAAGGCTACCAACGAGAAGAGACAAGGTATTATTCAAATTGCTCAAGGTGATCACATATACATTTAAAAATTTACAGGATCTGTTATCAACAATTAGAGATTGCATATACTATCAGATCAACATTTATATTGTAGTTGCATTCTAACAAGTGCATCACATCAGAAATCCTTTTGTAGAAGGTGGACTTAACAGTTCTTGATCAATCTCTTAACAGAGTGAACACTTAACAATATTGCTAAAGCTTCAAACAAAGTAGATCGTAATAGGTCTCTACTCTAATACTCCTAACAGGGTAGATCATCAGAAGTGATCAAATTGTAAGCCTTAACCAGCTCCCTTCTTATCTGCAGATAGTGAAGTTTTGTGGGTAGACATCCCCACCGTAGTTTTTACTTCATAACAAGAGTTTTCTGTGATATCATATCATGTGTTATGTGTTATTTACTTTCATGTATGTTTCTTGAATTTTTACACATGTAAATAACTTATATTATGATTTCACATACATAAGGAAAGATGAACAAATAGATAGGAATATACAAATCTGATGACACAAAGGTTAATGGGCCAACCACATAAATTTTTTTAGAGGTATTGATTCACCCCTCCCCTCTCAGTACATCATTCCTATAATTCCAACACAACATGTAAATAATGATGAGGTATCACAAATAAGACCCATAAAGCAGCGCAAGTTCAAATCCAACATTTTAAAGAATTTGTTTCAAAAATTGGATCAAACAAATAATTTACCCGTGTCTAGCAATGACTCACCCCAAAACAATCACATGGATGACATACCTATTTCCATTCAAGACATTGACCTTCAAGAAACATCCGTGTTTCCTTCCACCCCTTCATCCCCACATTCCTCCCAAGAGAAATTTCCTCCTTCCCCATCAAGTGATTCTTCCAACAATGCAACCTTCCAATGGCTATCCATGAAAGACATCCAAGCTAGTCCTAT